>OZ010587.1:76495113-77095113 GCA_963932145.1 Acanthosepion lycidas
ATGCAGTACTGTTGGGAAATACTTGAAGACTATACCATGGGTTAACCCAACCCTTGTGTGTGAAAATAGATAGATGAACCTGTTTGGAAACTGTCAATGTCCTGCAAGCAGAAAATCACAAGTCATCATAATCAAGAGTTCAAGTGCACTGTCATTGCTCAGTTATTGATCATGTCAAGTCATGCACTTTCTCCCATAAACTGTAACATTCGCTTAGCTTAGTTGCAGTATAGACCATAAGTTGGCTCTGTAGGTGTTGAAGAAACAAATGTGCCACAGCCTGCAAAAGGAACTAGCTAGACAACCAAGCAGATAGGGTCTCTCAGAAACAAGCAACTGGTCATTATTATTATGCAATTTGTTAGTATCACTTTATATACCTCAGTAGCATTGATTCCAATTGTTTTATCTATTTTGGGAATGAAAACCTTGACGATCTTATCTAAAGCAATAGAATATTTATTTTAGACATTTTACTATATATAATGTATAATTTTACTCAGAAATGTTTACTTCCATTCAAATATTGAAGTACATCATCTTTCTTACTGTATATGCATATTGTTATGAGCAGGTGGCCAAGCAGAGCATTAGCATTCCGACCAGGAGAGCTAAGTTCAATTCTCACTATGGTCAATTTGTCAAAGAGGTGACTTCATGATTTTATCAGTTTGAACAGATGATTCCAGCATGTAGTACTGTTGGGAGATGTCTGAAGACGAAAGCACGAGTTAGCTCTTGAAAATATATTTTCAATTGAGCACTGTTGAATGACAAGCTAATTCTAAAAACAACATAGCCACCTGTGTAAATGTGAAGCTCTTCAGCAAAATGAGTGGAGCAATATGGCTGCTTGGCATTTGTTTACATTTTTAAAAACAATATGCTAGATTTTGCTGACTCATTCTGTCGAGTGAAGATAGCTCAGTGGTAGAAGCTCTGACTGACACCAAATTGGTTGGGTTTCTGATGTGGGGCCAAAGTCAGGACCACAGAAGGAAAACACGGAACACGGATTAGATGTAAGAAAGATATATTAACAGGTTACAGAGATAGTGTAAGTGGAGCTTACTATATGTTAGTGTCCAATACCGGTAGTCGTACACGGCTCTCACTGTCTCTCTGTCTCTCTGTGTAGAGTGTTGTGTCGCATACTTAATATAGACCTGGAAGAGTCTATTGTGTAGGTAGTTCCGGTCTCACAATAGTTTCGATCCGGGCTTGGGGTATTCGGTTGTCTAGTCGCACAGAAGAGCTGTGATACAGCGAAACAATACTGTCTGTGAATGACATATATATATATATATATATATATATATATATATATATATATATATATATATATTGGAGGAAAGATGTATGACAAAGTAGAAAAAGTTTTTGCATGACACGTTTCATTGTTTAGGACTTCATTGGACTAAGTTTATGTTTACATTGATGCAACTATGCATGCACATGAATGAGAGACATTGGGTATTTAAAATTTAAAGATGAATTCTTTTTTATGTTTTGGATATATAATCTAGTTGATTTCATTTAGATTCTTTTGGTTTTTGTTTCCATCACTTTTGTTATGAAATATTCCACATTGTGATAATAGAAGATCTGCCAGGGATGGTGAGACATTGTAAAAACCTGGACACAAATTTACTGTGAATGAGCTAGCAATTAAAGTACTTTCTAAACATTTTCATCTTAGTAATTTTTCTCTTAATTAGAGTAGCATTTTTTATATCAAAATTGGGATTAGTCTCATTATGGTGAGCAACTAATGCATTTAATGTGTTGTTTTGTAAAATATCTATTTTGTGTTCATATAATCTTTTATTTAAATTCCTTGTGGTTTCTTCAATGTATTTCTTGTGGCCAAGGACCTTATAATATTGAAACACCGGTTTCTTTATAATCACTAAAGTTAAACAGTGTTGAATCTAGTCAGTACCTAGATAGATGACAGCTTGATACGTAAGATTACAGTAAGAAGGTACTGTAAGCTTGGACGTGTGGGTGGTGTTGTGAATAATGGCCTGCAATTGTTAATTGCCGAGCAGGCTTCCAATTCTAGTAAGACTTGTATCATTAAAAACATTATTATCTTAAAAAAATGCATACAAAATATATTTCGGCATTAAATAACCTGCAGAGGTTGATATGCTGCTAAACGAAAACAACTAAACTTGTGGCAGGACAGATGAAAACTTTTTCCACTTTGTCATATATCTTTCCCCCAAAATTGTTCTTGATATATAAAAATTTACATATTGTTATCTTATATATATATATATATATATATATATATATATATATATATATATATATATATATATATATATATATGTATGTATGTATTTATATATATTTTTAGAAGATCTTCTCTTCCCACAATGTGGAATATTTAAGAACAATAGTGATAAAAACAAAAGCATAAGGAGACCGAATGAGATTGGCCCAGCTGTATGTCTGGTCATATCCGATGTCAAAAATTTTTGAATTAAAAATTTTAAAACTTAAAAATGTTAAATTTAGCATTCCCCTCAATGTATAATTATAACCAATGTTTACACTTATATTTAGCCCCATCACATATAAATTTCCATCAATAAGAACATTATTTCAGTCAGATGAAGACCTTTTAGAAACCGAAGCATTTTTCCACTTTGTTATTCAATTACCTAACACACACACACACACACACACACATATATATATATATATATATATATATATATATATATATATATATATATATATATATATCAGTAATGAAAAGTTTGGTAATCTGTATGAATAATCCCAAAGAGGATATAATCCAGAGAGCTCAATGTCAAATCAAAGCCATTATTAATTCAATTTAAATAGAAAACAGACAACTTTAGGGTTGTCTGTTTTCTATTTAAATTGAAATATATATATATATACTACTACTACTAATAATAATAAATATACAGTTGTTCCTCACCATCTGGTGCAACTCTGAGTTACCTGCATATTTCATTTAGTGTAATTTTTTCTCTTATTATCCATTTTGTATTAATATATTTAAAAAGTTAACTATGTGATGAAAAAGTATTTAGAAGAAATTTTACTTTAAATGCCATTTTCTTTCAGGATATATGTGATCATGACTCTCCAAAAATTCCTTTTCTTTATTACCAGTGGATTGCCATGACTTCTTGGGAAAGATATTTAAGTAGTTTCCCATTGCCTTCTCCATGGCTCTGAATTCAGAGTTCTTTTCTAAGACAGGCTGTTACTCCAAGTCCCTTCTTTCTTATGAACATTTTTTTTTTTATATCTAGCTTAATTTCATTTAGTGTTCAAAAGAATATTTTTTAAACAAGCTTCTCCACCTATCTTCTTTTTCACAAAATGTTATTGTAAATAAACAAACTCTTTTAGTTTCAATTTCACACTGAGTAAGTCTTTTTTATTGTGTGCCTGAAGAGGCGTTAATTGATAATTTTTTTTGCATGTGAAATCCCTATCACAGCCTTATCTGTTTCAATATTGCAAAAAGGAACTTGAAGTGAGATTAGAAAAAGAAAATTGGATCTATTTATAATTTTCATGAAATGAAAACTAGTGATTAACAGTGATGATAGATACCTACCTAATAAAAAAAGTTTATATGAAAATACTTAAATTTGAAATTCAGCAATTGTCTCATTTACTTAACAAGGACAATTGAATTTAAAATTGAAATTATATTTTTATTTTATTATAATTCAAACTTTCTGGAATTAAAAAAAAAAAAAAGAAAAGAAAAAAACGGTCAAGCTGGCTTGCCTCGTGATTGAGTTATGTTTTTTTTAGTTTCTACTTTCCTAGCTACCGGTGTGCCACATGTTGGTATTCGAGACCAGGTGAAAGCACGGGTTAAGAATGCTGATTTATTATAACTTCTCAACTTATAAGATTTACGCAATACAATCTTCTTTACTCTCAGTTGGTTTTGTTCCATACTAAGTATGGCACGAGTTCACGATAAAATTATATATATGTCACTTTTGGTCTTCCATACTTTCATTTAATGTATCATTCACTTCGCTTTTTAATAATCAATTCACAATTCTATCCCAGCAGCCATCTTTATTGTATGGAAGAAAGCTTCTGCTGCTGCTAGAGAAATAGAGACCTGTTTTAAATGTAGTAGTTGTTGTAAAAGTGACATTAACACATCACAGAACTGGTGGGATCGGACAAGGTAAGCTATTTATTCTTCAATTCTTTTATTGACTTCAGATTTAAGGCATTTTAATCATTGACACTTGACAGTGTCAGTATCATTCCTTGTTACGTTTTTTATATGGCTTTTTTTTTTTTAAACACATTTGAGTTTTTTTTCTCGATGGTCTTTCTTTTGAGATTAAACAATTTGTCCTTCATTACTTTTATTTTCAATTTTAAGGGATATTTCCTCTCCTTCTCTTATGATGTTCATTGGCAATTAGTTAAGCAATATCGTTTACATTTTATTTTTACTGTTCCTTATCTTTGCATCTTGGCTACCCCCACACGTACACATGTTTTCATTGCCTTCCGGCATTTTGGCAATTTTCGTGACTTCTTTGAAACACAATTAAAATTCACAAAGAATTTGATTGATTCAATCAGCATTCCAGACTTTAATTGCATGCGCTGATCATTAGTCTTAATCTTTTTGTTCAATGTTTATTGCCCAGTTCTGATGAGTGAATTCTTTCTTTCTGTTTTTAAACTCCTTTTTAGTTTAAAGATAAAAAAGGAGTTACCTGTTACCAACAGTTGAAAACCGAAAAACGTGTATTTTCTTCTTAACTCCTATTTACAATACAAAAATAATCAGTTTTCGACTCGACGACCTGTTTTCATGTGATTTCTTTTTTTTATGTAACAGCTGTCTGTAGTGTAGCTTTTCATTTTAATTAGCTATCGTCCTTAAACAATATTGCTACTCAATTCAGATATTTTATTATTAACTATAATTTTTTTGATGTCTATTTTACACCCGACTTAAACATGTTTTTATTCGAATGCTTCCAGTAAACCCTTTTTATTTATCAAATCTTACTCGTGTTAAACCTGGATATAATTACAGGATGCGATGAGTAAATTGTCACCATTTTTATATTTTTAATTTCGCGCATGCGCGTTGTTTGTTTTTGATTTTGTCGACTGCACAGTATAGGGTCAGTTGGGCACCGTCTGTGAGAAAAAGATCACCATGAGTACGCAATTCATTCCACCAGAAATTTGGAAATGGCATGCTTTACTGCTTAGCATTCGCGTCGGAAGCTGCAATACGAAAATTTCAGAGTGTTTGGGTGTCAATAGGACAGTGCAGAGGATTCTTAAAAGTAGTTGGATAAGTAGAGTGAGAGTCTAAAAATGATTACAAAGGTACGGCGGCTCGGAAAACTCACTCTGATTGTTCTGATAAGAAAATAACCCAAGAAAATTCGAATAAAAGATGTGTAAAAAGAAAGCCAAAAAAAACAAAAACAAAACGTAACGTAACTAATATTATTGACATTGCTGTCAATGATCAAAATGCCTATTGAGTGAACTGAAAAAATATTGCTTTTTTTTGTCATTTACTCAGTTTCAGAATTAAATTAAATTTGTTTGAACTAAACTAGAGCTTTTTTACGGACGCCATTTATATTCTGGGTTTTATTTTTATTATTATTAAAATAAAAACTGAACAAATCCTCTTTAAATTATAACTTGCCTATAGAATTGATAATTGTTAAATGTTAATTAAATAAAAATTTTATTAAAAATATCTTTGCACAAAAAAAAAAAAAAAAATTCGCCGCTTTTACTTCCAAGATTTGAAAAATGTCTTTTTTAATAAAAATGTTTAACACTCAAACAGTGAGTAACTTCTCCAGTACATGATGAAATTATTACAACGAAGTCTGTTAAATTAATTAGTAATATCTCAAGAACAAAAAAAAAGTATTTTGCAACTCGAATCTAAAGGTAATGAATGACACACCTGACCATTATCGAGGAGCTATTAGGTTGGTGCAAAAATAATGACGTAATAATGTCGTTTTTTGACGTATTTTTAAGGTCAAAAAACGACATTATTACGTCATTATTTTTGCACCAACCTAATACAAGTGTCATTTTTTACTCAATGATCCTGTGTCGTTTTTCTTTCAATGTATTTTCGTTTAAGGAAACTATATCTTTCTTAGACGTAACGGATAAAAAATGTGTGTTTTTTTTTTTTTTTTTTTTTTTTTTTAAAGAATCTTTTCATTTATGTTTGTCATTTCGACTCCTCATAAGTTTACTAACTTTTTCTCTTTTTAAATAATTATTCTCTTCTTCTTGTGTGTACTCTTTCAACCTGCATCAAATCATTTTTTTTTGGGGACATGTTGAAGTACTGACTTTAGTTTCGTCAAAAGAAAAAGAAAATAAAGTTGTTTTCTTTCTCTAACTTTAAATAATAAAAAAACGTAATCTTCAAGGTTTGAATTAAATTCAGAAAATGGTTTCCATCCAATTTTTTTTCTTTTTAAGAATTCGAATTCATGTTTTTTTTTTTTTTTTTTTTTTTTAATTCGGGATTTTTGTTCACAAATTTTTTAATTTTTTTTTTAACCGACCTTCATAATGCTCTTGTAATCACTCATGATGATGTTTATTTCATATTTTTCTCGATGATGGAATAAATAAGTCGTTTTTACTCAGTTATTCTTAATGTGATCATCTTTATTTTGTTATTTCTTTCAAAATGTTAATGAAAAATTACTTTTAAGTAATTTTTCATTAAAATTTTCCTTGTCCTGATGAAGATACAAGATTTTCTCATTGAAACTAGAAATTTGTGTGGGTGGGAATTACTACTACTACTCTTGCTACAGTTGATACATTATGTTAAACATATTGACTGACGTATAGAGAATTCTTTTGCTTATCAGTGTAAAAATGTGTGACTGCATTTGAATGCAGAAATTCATTTGTTTTCAATGTAATTTGTCCAAGAATTTTTTTTTTTTTTTTTTTTTTTTTGGCAGTCTTTGTTTTCATCACAAATCAAATATAAACCCTAATGTAAAAAAAAGCTTGATTTATTTTTTTTAAATTTTTGTGTTGAGTGTGTAGGCAGTCTGTTTACTTTCGCCTTTTTTTTTCTTTTTTAACTGATATCAGCGATTAAAAAATATCAAGTTAAAAAAATAAAAATGATTTTCAAAATTGAATTTGTTTCTCCTAGTATTCTTAGGGGAGTAATTTTTGCATATGTTACTCGTTATTTATGATAGATGCGGCCAAATCAGGAGAATAGGGAGGGATGATGAACCAGTTCAAAAACAGTCATTCACAACAGCCATTGAAACCAAGGACTTGTATGCTGAAGCATTGTCCTGTTGAAACGAGACCCTTTTCGTTAATTTTCCTGGGTGTTTGGTCTTGCTCAGCAAGTTGGCATAGTACTCTCATTGATGGTGTGAGCCTTTTGAAAATAATAAACATAATACCTTTTGCATCCAAAAAATCTGAAACCATTACCTTCCTTGGCCTTTTTGGAGCAGGTGAGAAGAGGTGTTCCCACTGCATGGACTGTCTCTTTGTCTGACTGAAAGTGATGAACCTAACACTCATTCTAGGTTAGGAAATGTTCAAGGAAACCAGCTGGATCTGTCTTGGACAATATCAGATTTTCCAGTCATGTTAACGTGTTTCTGGTTAGATGTTAGATGTGGCACCCACTGAGCAGAAACCTTTGTCATGCCAAGTTTGTTGTACAGAATATTGTCAACTCTCTCACAGGATATGCTAATAGCATTGGCTATTTGATTTATAATCAATTGCCTGTCATCCATCACCATGTGGTGAACATGCTTTCCTCAGTGCTGGCAGTTGCAGGATGTCTAGACCTTAGATCATCTTCAAAACTTTCCCTTCCCCTTCTAAATTCAGCTGCCCACTTTTGCACTGTTGATATAGCTGGAGCATCATCCCTAATATAGCATGTCAGCATGGATGTCCTTGGGGCTAAACACTGTTTCTACTGGTAGCACCACAATGCCAAATTTTGTCCATTTTTCAAGACATGTTGCTACTAGTTTTGAAGTCTTCTTTGAACAGGAGAGAATGTACTTAAGAAGAGTTGAAATAAATGCATTCAAGATTTCACAGCTCTACCATCACTCCTTCATAGTCAGCCTATGAAGTTTTCAGCCCACCCTCGTACTATGGGAAATTTGAGCATCTATTTGGGGTGAAAAACCTTTTGATTTGGAAATTCTTGCAAAAATCAGATAATTGTTAGATTTTAATGAAACTTTGAGGACATATTCACAAATGTATTAAATTATTTTTAGAAACTATTTTTCTTTTTTTTCTTTTACATCTGTTACCCCTCCACTTATTTAATTTTATGAAATTTAGAGAAATTCATCTTTGTAGCATTTAATGTTTATAGAATTAAAATGATCATATTTGTTTGTCAAACAGGGCTCCCAGTCCCAGTTGCAGAATTTCTGCTCTGAATTGTAAAATAAAAATACAATCTAGGTACCTCCAAAGCAAAGCAATACCTGAGGTTTAAAATAATTTTTTTTTTTTAAATGAAATATCTCTCCCAAACTTTTTTTTTTTAGTTTTAAGTTCAAGCTAATAGATTAAATTTAATATTTCCAATAAGCAAAACACTTTACTGTATTTCAAAACATTTAAATTGATTGGAATGAAGCTGTGTTTTTAAGTTGTAAAATGGCTGATTTTAGCCATATTTACAAATCTCTGAGAAAAAATCTCTTTATTAAAAAAGTAAAATATAGTATGAAACTTTATTTACGGAAGATTAGCTGATTTAAAATTTAATTAATCTGATTTGAAACAAATATTAGTTTAAAATATTGCAGAAAAGCATTTTTTAATATGAAGGTGGGTGTTTTTTATGAAGTGTTGACTACTATGTAGGCAGACTTACGTTTGGAAATTTTTTTCTACGGAGACATAGCTGTAAAAATTACTTGACGAATATAATGTGAGCACCTATTTTATATAATTTTTTAACTCCCCAGTAATCTTAAAAATTTAGGAAAATATTCTAGTGTTTTATTGAATTTTAAGTACTTTGGCTTCACTATAGTTACTGCTCTTATTTTCTGATAATAGCATGTATGGATGTCTGTATTTATATACACACAAAAAAAATAAATTCTTTTTACAATATTGGGTGGGGGGGAGTTGCTGAATTGTAGGAAGTGTTTTCCATTTAAGATGAGTAAATATAGTTTTTACTTAATATCATCACCTAGCCACTACAAATTAATACAGAATTTCTAAAAAAAATTTAAAACTTTATAAATTATTCTAATTAAAATTTTAATGAAAACCATTCTTGTAAAAATTCATTAGTTATTGAAATTTGTTTTTAAAGATAAAAAAATTACTTTCATGAATAAGATATATATTATGGTGTCCATAATATATATCTTATTCATGAAAGCAATTTTTTGTAACTGTGGGTCCTGTTTACAAAAAAAATAATGATGATTTAAAGTCTCCAAGGACTTCTGGTTAGAACTAATATAAACATTAAGCAGTACAAAAAAAGAATTTCTGAAAAAAGAAACATTTCTAAAATAATTTTATTCATTTGTGATTAAGTCCTGAAATTTTCATTAAAATCCGACAATTATTTGATTTTTGCAAGATTTTTGCAATTCACTGCCCCCACCAGTATTTTACAAAGAATTAAAAAAAAAACAAAACATTTTTTGCACATAAAAGTGCTGATTTTTGTAAATACAAATATCTATACACTACATTATCAGAAAATGTGGGGTAACTATTGTACATTTTAAATTTATTGGTAATCTTCTAAAATTTCCTCAACAAGCATCTTTGTAAGTAAAACTATAAAACCAAAGTACTTAAAATTCAATAAAATATTAGATTACTTAGATTATTTTCCTAAATCTTAAAGATTACTGGATAGTTAAAAAAAATTATATCAAAAATGGCATTCAAGTTGTATTCCTGAAGTAATTGTTACAGTTATGTGCCTTTTACTTAAAAAAGCCAAACATTAAGCTATCGATAAATCTGTCAACAATTCATGAAATGCTCGCTTCTGTTAAATGTTTTTGTCAATTTCAAACTAAAAGTAAGTAATATTTATTTTAATTCAGAATAATTAAACTTTACATCAGTTAATCTTCAAATAAAGTTCCAAAAAAGCATATTTTTATTTTTTAAAGAATTTTTTAATAAAGGGAATTAGGTTGTGTTGACAGATTTAAGAATATGGCTGATTTTTAGCAATTTAAAAAAAAAAAAAAAAATAATTCCGGTCAATTTAAATTCGTTTTGAAATAGAATAGGGTATTTTACTTATTAAATTTAATCTATTAGCTTGGAATTAAAACTAAAATAAAAGCTTCAAAGAAAATTTTTCATTTTTAATATACATTTTAAACTTTAAATATTGCTTTTTTTTTTTTTTTTTTTTTTTTTTTTTAATTTGGAGGTACCTAATTAAAATTTATAGATTTATTGTATGTTACAAAGTATTATTATTGCTTTTAGTCATGTGTTTTACAAATCTTTCTTTTGTCCTAAAAAAAAACTGTCATGATATATGTAAAATATTGGAAGAATTTTTGTGAATGAGAAGTAATGGATTCAGATCCTCATTTAGTTGGTAAATTTTTATCTGTTTCAGCTACATGACATGTTTAAACTTCTGAAAACTAAAGAAGTCTTTACAAAAAGATCATTTGGTCAGATTTTGATAAGTGGGTCGGACTGAGAAGTTTTTTCCATCTTTACATACAAACCTCATTTGATTTCTGTTACCCTTAGTTTTGGGTTTATAAATAGGAAAAAGAGCATAGCCAGAATGTCATTTTTGGGGTTTAACTTTAGTATGTAAATATTGTGTTGTATAACAAGCATATTTTGGAGAAGTTAGAAAAAAAAATATTGTTTACCCTTATGGTTATGGCTTACTGCGTGCAAGATTTTTTTTTTCATTGGATGTTTTTCTGATGACTTGTTACATGAAGACATGGTTGCTGTTTTTTTTTTTTTTAATTTATTTTTTAGTGTAGGATATTATCACTTGACTCAAAGTTATCAAGAAATGTAAATGCATGGATATACTTCTTTTAATGCAGTAGGGAATTACCTCCTGGGAAACAGCTCCTGGCACCAGGCTTCAGATAATTATCGGCTTCCTTGTGTGTATTTTAGCTGTTGTAAATGACTTCAGCAAAAGTGATAGAAAGAGAAAACATGTTTCCTAATACTGCTCTGTTACTTATTAATTTTGATGTTTGTGAGACAGTATGCTGGTTTTACAAATCCTTGAAAGTTTGATCCTTCCTGATGACTTTAAAAGCATCTTTCTGTTAGACATGACTTGATCAAATTGAAATCCTCATGATATTGAAATTGTTAAAGATTTTGGTTAACAGTAGGATTGTTCCAGGATACCATAACTCTTACTCCTGCCACATGAACAGGTGTGGTTGTAGAGTCACTATGCTCCTGACTAACTACCTCCACATCTTTGTAGTTATTCATTCATGTGTAGCATATTTTGGACAAAGTAGACCTGGTGGAGCCCATCCTCCTCCAGGTTAGACCACAGATTATGGTCTCCAACTTGAAGGTTTACCATGGATGCATAGTTGTTAGCTGATTTCATTAGCGGTATTCTTCTTGCTGTAGCCGGTTGAAACTTGCTGTAGTTACTGTTCCTTGACTGAACTCATTATTATTACAACAGTTTAAATGACTATAACTAATAGAAAGTGGTAAATAATGAAAGCAAATAATAGACTTTAATCATCAAATATGTAACTTATTGAAACAATTGTTTAAATAATAGAAAATAATCTACTATACAGAATAAATAGTAAAAATAAACATTAAAAAAATGAAAGGATTCAAAACACCTCTACTACAAATTACAAGCTCTCCCTAAAAAATGTTATAAGTAGACTAAATGACTCTAAATACTCAATATGAAGAGATATTCATCTGTTAGTAAAATATCTATTCATGATGCTTTGATATTATCAGTCAATAGAGAATAAACTTTTACTTAGAATAGATACAAAAGAAAATGTCCTTCACTTGCTTCTACACATGCACGCACTCATCAGATCATTGATTGGCAGACCCTTTCAAATACTCTTACAGTGTCGAATGGTTTTGCAGGCCTCTCCCTGGCACATTAATGAAACGTCTCTGCTTTATTAGTGTCTGCTGCATAAACCAATTGTTTTAAGTGGCCACACAGATAAAAATCCAAAAGATTGAGGTCAGAGGAACATGCAGACCATGGAACTGGTCCTCCCCTACCTATTCATCTTTCATGGTAATTATCAGCCAGTGCATTGCGAACAATGTGACTAAAATGTACTGGAGCCCCATCATGTATGAACCACATGCATCTTCATATTAGCAGGGATACATCCTCTAGCAGCTGTGGAATTAATTACATTAATTGTAAACTGATGCTGGTGTCTAGCCTATATTGTACTATGGGGATTCTGATCCACCCACAAATGTTTGTTGTGTAAATTTGTTACCTCATCCATAAACAAGACTGAAGAGAGAAACAATGCATTGTCAGTTTGTGCAATAAACATTGACAAAGTTCTCTCAAAAGATCCTTTTCAAATGATATGGACAGGAGATACTCTTGAAGTACCCTACATGTGATATTATGAGATGTACAACTTGCTAGGGCCACTTGAGGTGTATTGATATCTGGATTATCTCTGACTGTTTTCTTCATGGTCAGGTGTATGAGAAGATCTTGGTTTTCCTTGATACATAGTTTGTGGTGCCACAGATCCTGTCTCAGCAATGCAACAATAAACAGCAGCAAAGGTTGGATGACTCAGCTCTCTTCGGTCTGGAAATGCAATCAGATACAGCCATGCAGCCATTACCATTCACATGGCTGCATGTAAAAATCATATCTGCCTGCTCATGATATAAATATCCTGTCATTGTTAAATAAAACACTTCTCGGTTAACTCACTATCTTACATGCTAAAAGTTGAAGACAGCCAAGCCACAAATGACTAATGTAACCTAGTCTACATGTCAACACAACATCATCTACCATAAACTTTCTTTAAATTTAATAACTCAGAAATGAAGGATTTGCAGTCATATGTTTATATGGACATTTGTCCTTGTTTTGGTGTGAGGAACCTGCCCCCAAAAGTTTGTAAAAATATTTTTGATACACACACATAACAGTTGCTACTTATTTTTGTTGCTCCAGTTTTTACCATTAAAAAATTTAACTATGCTTTCCTGGACATTTTAAAAATGTTTGATAGTATTATGTGATTATTACAATTTGAACAAACAAATATCAATGAGCCTCATGGATGAAATTGTAAAGCACAAGCAGAAAGCGAATGTAATTATCTTAAGTAAAATATGAATGAACTACAAAAATGTCTTAAAGATCATTCAAATACCAAATTTATTTATAGCATTTTGCTTTCTAATGTATCTTGAAAGGATACCTGAAAAATGACTAGATAACTATCATATTATCAGCATTCCAAATGTGCTAAAGTAAATGAAAAATAGATTTAAAAAAAACAAAGATCTTGTGACCTTGAGAATTTCTGTGTTCCAATATTAACTACAGTAAGAGTATTTTTAATAAATACTGTTTATTTGACAAAGGTTGTTTGGTTACAATCAAGGTTCAATATCTGATTTTCTTTTTTTATCTTTTAATTAAAACTCTGGAATTTTTCATTTTTTTTTTTTTTTTTTTTTTTTTTTTGTACCCATTAGAGTAAAAAAAAAAAAAAAGTTATTTTTATTTGTTTGCAAGATATTACATATAATTATTTCTCACTTACCATTCTTAAATTCATATAGTCTTAAATTTACATTGTTTTAGTTATGATGTGTTTAAAATTGATAGTGATACATTAATGGAAATTTTACTTGTCACAATTATTTGTAAGTGTGTCCTTCATAAATATATAGTTATCACCTTGGTTGCTTCCCATTTAATAGTGTGCAAATAGAGAACCTTTTTCTCTAGAAGAAATTAAAATATACTGGCCTGGTGAATTCCTCTATTCTATCATTTATTCTATTGATATAGACAAATTTGATCTATTCTATTTAACTAATATATAAAGTCAAGGACAAACTTTTGACATTGTTCGAATACTTGCCATAACCAGTATTTAGTAATGGACAATTATTATACATTACCTTTGATGTAATACAAAATTAAAATTAAAGAACATGGAATATGAAAGTTGTTTAATCATAGTCTTTGCATTAAGATTTAAATTAAGGCAAGTCCTTATTAAAATATGAATCTTTCAAATTTTATGGATCCTGTCTGTACAACTGAGGGCATGCCATTTGCATCAACTTATTTGTTACCTTTTTGGGATCACAGCAGGGCTCTCAGGAGTTAAATATTTTAAACTGAGTGTAATGATTCAAACAAATACTGCTTTTCAAAACTATTTGATGTATCGTATTACAGGTAAAATTCTAAATTTATTTTGTTTCCTGTTTTGTTTTGTCACAGTGATTAAGCTGGTATAATCAATTTACAGGTTCATATCTCTTGGATTCTTTTGTTTCGGTGAGGAAAAGATTTCATCATATATTCTGTGTTTAGAGATCAAATTATGTGCTTTAAAACCTTTTATATTCCTATTCTTATTGTTTATGTTATGGAGTTGGTAGCCCAGCTGACACATTTCTCATTATCATAGTAATTATAAATAATGTTACAATTGTTGGTTTCTGGTTTTGTTTACCCATGGAAAAATTTGCCTGCACAATACAATGAAAGATCCAAATTTAAAAAATAAATAAAAAAAAAAAATGTACATGATTTAGATATTTGTTAATCTTTGCTAAATCATGGCCCAGCAACTATTTCAGGATTTTGATTCTATTAGCAAACTGTTACATATAATTTTTAAACACAATTTGTATTTTATTTTTACTTTATAGTAGAATTCAAGTTATTTTTTTGTATTATTAAAAAATGAATGCAATACAAATCATTATCTTTCCCTTTTTAATTCTTGTTCTTTTATTGTCTTTCTCTCCTTTGCATATTCTCTAATACTCAGTAATCCCTTGCATTCTACTGCTTTTATTGGCTTGCTTGGGGGGAAATGATAAAAAAAAAAAAAAAAAACAATAACCAATATAGAGTTGGCCATGAAAAAGCATGAAGAGATCAGGTTGAAGCCAGTGGTTTCCTTGTGTCTTCTTAAAGCTCACTGGGAATTGAAGTCACTTAAATTTAAAAGGCAAATCTATTGTAATTATGAGGATCTTAGGAATGAGCATGTCTTCTTTTTTGCCTACTCCCATTAGGAAAGTTACCTCAATAATATGTGGGAGAAGCTATTTGATAGTTCCATTGCACAACTTCAGAGGATCAAGATTTCTGAAAAGCATGATGTGTAGTATAGGCCAGTGAAACACTGAGAAGCTTGAGAGTTGAGAAACTCAATTAGCTTGCTTCTGAACAACCTTTGAAGTCTATGGGAAATTGTCAATTGATTTGTACAGCTGAATCTTTTTTTTTTTTTTTTTCCAGAATGAAGCAAGAATTCTCTGCCTCACAATATATTATTTACTTAAATAGGTGAAAACCAGTTTGAGTTTGAAAATCTTAGAATTTTGTCTGAAAAAAGTTTACAGAAAACATTTTTCTCTCGAACCCTTTAAGTTTTATTTGTTTGAATGGAAAAAAGATATTTTAATAAAAACAAACAAAAAAATGATCTCTGGTGACCTCTAATGACTTTGGGGTTCAGCACCACGTATCCTCTCATTTTTTTTTCTGTCTTAGTTGCCTGGAATTGACCTTCAAGCATATTATTGTTTGGCTGCAATAGAGATAACAAAGGCTTACAACTAATTCTATCTCTAGTGACCTCTGTTGATATTGGAAGTCAAATTTGACCATGTCCATACTACCATTTGTGAGGTTAAAAAACTTTTTGCATCTCCATTGCAAACTTAACCTTTTAGTTCATTTTGCAAGAATTTGCTTAATTTGGTTATAAATGATATTCTGTTCTCTTTGATTACCTCTGGTGGCCTTAAATGATGTCACCCTCAGATAGTTGAATATGAGTTATTAATCTCAAAATTATACCTTGTGAGGCAGTGACATGTACAGATATACAAACAGAAGCCTATAGATTAACCTGAGCATATGTAAGAGAAAAAAAATAAGTGAATGTTTTATTAATTTTTTTTTTTTTTTTTTTTTGTTATAAAAGTAACTTGTTGAACATTATGAAATTATAGTTTACATTGATGAATTGTCAGTTTCAGTATTCAACCATTGAGAACTTTTTCATTACTCCTTCATAAGAATAGATATTTTTAATATAACTATAATCTGTTATGGGAGAATTGTCATTGATCAATATTTCTGGTTGCATGTTAAATTTCAATGGAGTATATTTTATGTTATATAAAATATCAATGTTGTATCACATTTAATTACTCTTCATTAAAATATATTTAAACTCTTTACATAACTTTTTCAGTATTCTGTCAAATTTGGCATTAGTGGTAATATAGTTTAGCTTTACTCTTCAAATTAACCCATCACTCACTGTTATTTAATCAGTAACATTTTTTTTTAATTTTTTAAATGAGGAATTATCATTATTATACTATTCAGACCAGTATTAGTTGTTATACTTACAGCATTTCAACTATTGCACTCTTCTGCTTTCTTCAGGTATCTGTACTCGGTAACCTTCTTGCAATTTTGAACTGAACCCTTTATTCAATTCACAGGGGTAGATCATTTACATTTCACTTTCCATGTTTATGGGATACCCTTTATATATGTAATCAAATTGTGGTAGATTTTTTTATTTTTGTCCTGAAATCTGTTTCTGCAATAATCTATCTGAAGAGAATATAACATTAGGATGTTATTCAAAAGCTGTTCAACCCTTCGGAGATACCTCCTGAACAAAGCTTTCCTCTTGAAATACATGACCAAAAACTCTTATTCCATCTCGTGCAGCTATGACAAGGAATGCAAATGAGAGATTATCTACTCATTAAAGGTAAGGTAGGTAAAACAATGAAAATCTGTTATCCAAGGAGAGACATTGAAATCTGGTATGACATGGGGTGAAAAGGTGGGGAGGGGGTCATCAATTTCTGTGGAATTAAGTCTGGATAATAGAGAACAAAATTGGAGGGAAAAGATGCATTTCACTCATGTATGAATAAAAATATATTTGTGAGATATATAAAACTGATTTCAATCAAAATAAATTGAGTATTTTTACTTTTATTTTTAACTCATTTTCAATAGATTTAAATGAAAATTTCTCATGAAAAATAATTTGATCATCAAACATTGAAGTAAAAAGAAAGTGAAGTAAAAGACAAAAAGAAAAACACGGTTGCTTGTTTCAGTTTCTTGTTCATCCTGGCTGTCCTTAGAAATACCGTTAAGAGCGTCAATCTTGTTTGTGCTTTTATTCACTCACAAAGTACTTGATCCAGGTTTTTGGATTAAATTCGCATATGCTAATCTCATCACTCTCTCCACATCCTGGCTTGTCTATTGTGCATTCATTCAACTCTGACAAATCAACCTTAACTGGTTAATTCGAGGCTTAGGTTCGAATTGCACAGAAATCAATTCTGCTTATGGCTACAAACAACGCATGTTGCCACATAAATTCTTTTCACGGTCGGTGAACGATGCCTTCTCTTGGCAACTGCTTCATTAAATGTAATACCATTGCATGCCTATATTTTGTAAATATAAACAGTATTTTTAAAATTTTATTTACTAGCAATACTACTTGGCAGTGTTGATTAAATCCCTTTCTTTTGCTTCACTGTTCTGTGCAGTTATTTGTTTGAGAGACTGGTGTATATTGTAATTAAAATGGTTCAATAAGTTTAAACACTTTCATAGTCACTTGTTTCATATATAATTTATATGATAGGTTTTCAAATATACTATTGAAAAATATCAACATTGCTTTTGTTTACTCCCAAACTGTGATCTAAATGCTTAGATGGTTACCAAATTTTTAGGACAGGAAGTGGCTTTATTTAAATACTAAACAATTGTAAAAATTAATTGCTTATTTATAAACACAAATGACCAGATTGGAAATGGATGATAAAATTATTTTTAAAAATGAATATGCAGGAGCCTCTAAGATGTAAATCACATGCTAGTAGATACAAAGGATAAAATTACATTTATTTGTTATTGGAATTTTATGTAATATTATACACACAACCAACTTTATATATATTTAACTAATTTTTGGTCTTTTGAGTAAACACAATTTTTTAACTTTATATATTAGAGATGTATAACACAGAACTCTATTACTTTACCTCTTCATGTTTTTAGAGATATTATTATTATTTACTAGCCAAATTCCTGTTTTACAAACATTTCTCTTAATAATTTTAAGATAATTCAGCAGACTGTTATTTTATTTATGGTAACTGAATTTTTGGTTATTGCCTTACTTGTTTTCCATTGTTTGATACTATGCACCTGAAGATGCTAAGATTAAAGTGTAGTATCTTTTCTTATTAGCTTAATCTTATTCTCCCTCTTTTCTTTTTTTTTCATTTTCTCTCTGAAACAAAGTAGTGTTTTTTTCCCCTTTTTCTATGATCAAAACAGAATAGTCCATTATTTATGATGTATTGGCAGGGCATAATGGTTGTGTAAACTAATGAAAGTGGGGGACAAGCAAAATTATAATAGGATATTTAAGTATGAGTCAAAACATTCTTTTTGTTATCAAAATGGGGGAAAAATATCAATTTATTTTTCTTTTTGAGGAAAGTCAAATATCAGTTCATTAAAAAAAAAATCAGTTTGTTTAAATCTCCTTTTTTATGATTGGTACTTATAAGAAACCTCATTAATCATTTTGATATTATGTATATTAAAAATTTGTATTTTCATAACATTTAAATTCTCACACACTAATGCTGGTGATTTTTTTACAAGTCAATGGAATAACTGTCATGCACTAGAGGTACAAAAGATTTGCTCATGGCCTATATATCTACATACAAGCTCAAACCAGTTAGCATGACTAAGTAAGATTACCCCTTTTACTACTGAAGCATAATAGTTCACATATTTCAGTTAATATTCTACTTTCAAATTCATTTAACTTTTATGAAAAATTGATGCCTAAAAGCTTTGGTTACAATACTTTATATGCAAATGTTATGAATAGGTATTTTAAATAGATTTTTGTTACAGAAAATAAAATGATAATTTGTACCACTAGTTGCTGCTCAACAGTCTGCTATACTGGTTATCTATTACCATAAAAATAATTAGTTTAATGGTTCAGCTGGTAAAGATGTTGTCTATCTATACACACATACACTATTGTCAAAACTACATTTAGTCTATATAAAAAAAAATTCACTTACAGTCTGCTTAGGATTTTATAGATAAACAAATTTATAGAGATCTTAAATTGCAACTACTTTTTAATTTTTTAAAATGAAATATGTAAAAATATTTTTGTATTATTTCAAACTTTGTTCTCATTTTGATTGATATAGATGGTATGAACTTGCCATCCTAACCATATGCCATTGAATATAAAGGGCTCCAAAAAAACATACCATTAATGTCCTTCGGAATGGTGGCATAGTAATTATCGGAGTTGGTTATATATGTGTTACTGTCATGTGTTCAATCCTGGTAATGAATCATCAATTCAGTAAGAACAAACGATAACTGATATCACAGGGACAAAATGTCTCCATAATCAACAGATATTCCATATCAGCCAATCAGTGGACACCTGATTATGACCAGAGGGTACTTGGTCAAAACACTGTCTATAATAACATTTATATCAACCAAGATGAGAACAATAGTTCAAAATAATACAAGAATATTGAAGAAAATATTTTTGTTTATAAGAATGTATTTATATTAATTATAAGCATTAAAATGATGAAACGGACAATATACAATGTTTGAAAATTTCAAAAGAAAAATTTAACTATTGGTGAGAACAGATCAATAAGTTTGTAGCCTCCTATAAGTATTACCTGAATTTTGATCTGAAATTGTTACTGTATAATGTGATTAATATTCAATACTAAATTAAGTGAATTGACAGGGAGATAAAGTAGAAAAATTTTTATTTGTTGCATAAAATAATTTTTTTCATCATCGTTACAAACTTGTTAAATTATACTCTGTCTGTTATTCTTTAATACTACTAACATTGCAACCGTAATACTCAGTTATGCGACTCTATTGCTCTGTAACGTTAGAACTAAAAAGGAAGAAAAGAAAAATGCTAGGCAATTTCTAAAATACCGAATGCAATTTCCACTGGAAGAAGGATGAAGAGCATATCTGAAATGTACTAAATCATCAAAGATGAAGATCATATGGTTAAAAAAAAAAGTTAGTGTCCTAAAAATAATGTAAATATTGAGATATTACTAAAAATTAATAGCTGTTTATTAATCAACTTTTAAACCCCTACAGGTATGATTTTCAAAGTTTTTTTTATTCTTTGTTTTAAAATTTTCGACTGGACAAGGTTTTCATAGAAACCTGTTAATCTGACAATAAATATATCAATTGTATATTGACCACAATGCATTTGTAAACTATTACTGAAGCACCTAAATTTACTTTCCCATCCTCTCTTTTCAGAATGCAAAACATCTGATCTGGAAGAAGGCAAAAGAATCAACAAAACAAGATGGGGACATTATTCCGAAGTGAGGAAATGACATTATGTCAGCTGTTTTTGCAGTCAGAAGCAGCTTATGCTTGTGTGTCCGAACTTGGAGAATTGGGTTTGGTCCAGTTTAGAGATGTAAGATAATATTTTGCTTAGTTGTCTAATTTACATGGATCAAATGAATTAACTTTTGTACCTTGCTATATAATATTTTTTGATAAAGTGTCTATACTTTCATTTATAAATAACATTAAGTGTTCAATAAGTATTAACTCACTTTTCACGAAACTTTATTGATAGCCTTATTTAAGCATTTAAAGTAAACTCCACCCCTTTTTTTTTTTTTTTTTTTTTTTTTTAATAAGTGGGGATCAAAAACTTTCTTGAGCCTACTTCAAGTAGATAATTCTACACTTTAATTTTAGAAAAAAAAATTACCAGGAAAAAATTTTCCGTGATACATAATTTAGATTCTACAATTTTTGTTTTTTCCCCTGTTTATTTTTTTTACATTTTATTCTCTCCTATTCCAGATTTAGCTATTTTATCATACTAGGCTTTGACAACATTATGTGATAGATGTCAACAAAATGTCAATTTTAATGTATACCACACTAAGGTTTTTGGTACTAAAGTTTAACATTTTTGTCAAATATTTTTTCATATTTTTATTTTTTAAAAATGTCATTTGATCTTTTTATTTCAATCTTTTATTAAATCACACTTTTCAAAAATAAAAGTAAAAATCATCAAAATGTTTTAATTTCAGCTGAATCCAGATGTCAATGCATTCCAGCGTAAATTTGTTAACGAAGTCCGAAGATGTGAAGAAATGGAGAGAAAACTCCGTAAGTGATCTTTAAACTTTTTGTTCCCATTGAGTTGCATCATTCAGATTGTTATCACAATTTTATGTTCTGGGATACATGAAAGTAAATCATGAAACATTTTATGTGAACATTTAAAAAAAAATGTTTTGTTTCATAATTAAATGCACTAATTTAACTGTTAAACCTTGAATATATAGCTTAATTTAACCATGTATTAATATATTTAAATAAAAAATTGTATATATGTACATAATTTATTAGGTTTAGTCCAGTCTGGTACTGAGCTACATCTTCAGTGTATTCCTAAGGGTTAAATTCCCTATCAGTAGGTTGAAAAACTATCTTGTTAGTCATCATTCTACAGATGTTCTTTTATGTTTGATTGGAAATTCTGGAGAACTACTAACAATGACCTGTGAGTGAGACAAGAATGTTAAATGTTACTCTGCAAGTATGTATCTATAATTATATACATAAAAACCAAGTATAACCAGGAAGGTGTGTGTTTAAAAAATGTGTTAGGAATAAATTTGAGATTTTGTTTCTTGATCATTAGAATTTAAAACTAAATTTTCCTGTCTTATTATCAAGAATCTTTACCATAATCCTCTCCTTAGTATCTGCCAAAATCATATCTCAAGAAAGGAGGATGTGTAATAAAGTACAAATACCTATCTCACTCATTTGAAATATATGTTACATCTTTGTTTCCACATTGTGAATCATTGACAGTAGATGACTACTTGTGTGCAGTTTAGTCAGTCTTGGTGGGACAAATCCAAATAAATAAGAGATCGATTTGTGAATATTCATATAAGCTATTAGGTTGGTGCAAAAATAATGTCGTTTTTTGACGATTTTTTTTTTGATTATCGTTCACCCATTTATCCAACATTTTTGACTTCCTTATTTGCTTTAAATGGCGAACGACTGTTGAGTGATCGACCTCGAGTTCAACAGCAACTTCTCGTGTGGTTTTGCGATGATCGGCTTCAATTAATGCTTTCAAATGTTCGTTATCAACCGCAGTTGGCTGGCCGCGACCATCTTCATCTTCGAGGCTCTCGTCACCATTGCGAAATTTCTTGAACCACCGTTGTGCCACACGTTTGTTAGTGGTTCCTGGGCCAAACGCATCATTGATATCACGAGCTGTCTCGGCAGCTTTTCAGCCTAGTTTAAACTGGAACAAAAAAATTGTGCGGATTTGAATTTTGTCCATGCTGTCGAAAAGCCTGAAAAAAAAATGAATGAAGAGATTGAGAACGGTAATGAATAACACGATTCGATAGAGCGAAAAACGCGCTTCAAAATGATATATAACATGGCTATATATATCAATGAATTAATTCAGAAATCATATATAAAAGTAACATATGTGAGAAAACGACATTATTTTTGCACCAACCTAATAGTTTGTCATTTTAATTTTATATATTATGAAATTGAAAGATATATTGAAAAGATTGTGCCTTTTGCCAATTAAAGAGATATAGCTATCTCATAACTTTTATGTGAATCAAGGTTAAGTATTCCTCCATAGTTTTTACTATATTTGATTTTAATTTAATTGAAGCTTTCTATTATTCTATGAACTGTTTTATTAACTAGGCAAAGCCTCTTTAAGAAAAATCTTGGTTAATATTAAACATTTTGGAATAAATGTTTGGCTTTTTCTGTGCCTGTGCATATGTTTGTATTCATTCTTATTTATTAAATATTATAAAACTATAACTATTTACATCTACATCCATTATTGTTTACATTGGTTGAACAATAGAGCAGAAATAATTTTTGAGGAATTTGTCATTGATTGGATTTTTAGACAAGGAAACTAAGACAAAATATGACAAATCAAATAGAAATAAACAATGAAATTTATTCTGGCACATATGTAAAATTGTGTAACAGTATTTTCTATGCACTACTAAGATAGTGTAGTTTAATTTCTGATTGAGGTGTATCTCTTAAATGACAATGAAAAATGTTTATGTGCCTCATGCCATAACCTGTTAATCTTTGAAAAAAATAAGGTTAGCAAGCTGACATTTATATTCAAAGCTCAACAGATGGGAGACAAGAGGCACATGTATATTAGTTCAGTTGTTGCTGAAGAAAATTCTTGTTTTTGCTCAAAGTATTTTATGACTACTTTTTTAACACTGCATAAATACAGTTTACAATCTCTCAAGACTTTTTAAAATATTTAACTAAAAAGATTATACACAGTTTATGTGTCTGTGTGCATGCCCACATCATGGCCAAGTGGAAAGTCCCAAAACTCATTATTTCTTTTAGTCTGAATAATCACAAGACCTCACATGAACAATGTGAGATAGGAAATAGTCATTTGTGGTCATCAAAGATTATTGAGGCATATCACATGCTATTTCAAGCCAAATAAGTCCACTTCTTGTAAAATGGACTGAGATAGTGAGTTTGCTATGTAACATAAATGTTTTTTGCATTTACAAATGGTTAGGTGCATAAGCATAAATATAATTTGACTTTCACTGTCATGTTTGGTGGCATTTATGATCTGTATTGCAGCCAAACAAATATATTTTTGGAGGTAAATTGCAGGTAAATTAAGCAAAAAAAAAAAAAAAAAAAAGTTGATGACCTCCAAGATTATTAGAGATCACCAGAGATTAATTTTGGATTTTTCCAGCCAAGCAAAAAAACTTTAGTTTAGAATGTTATCCAACCTTAACATTTTCTTGATTAAAGTGGATTGTTTTTTGTCTTCAGCAACTTTTAAATGTTAAAAATAATAGCACTAAACTATATAAACTACTAGTTGCTCTGTGACCAAGACATTCTTATTTCAATATATCATTAATTTAAAGAAATAAACTAAAAGATGCTGCAGAAGATATCTGGAGAAGCCAATTGACAATTTCCCATAGACTTCAAGGGCTATTCAATAGCCAATCAAGTTTCAATTTTTTTGAGCTTCCCAATGTTTCTACTCACTTTCTACTACACATCCTTCTCAGAAATCTTGATCCTCTGAAATTGTGCAATGGAACCATCAGACAGTTTTTCCCACATGTTATTGAGGTAACTTTCCTAATAGGAGTAGGCAAAAAAGGAAGACATACTCATTCCTAAGATCTGCATAATTACAATAGATTTGCCTTTTAAATTTAAGTGACTTCAATTCCTAGTGATCAACAAGACACAAGGAAATCACTGGCTTCAACCTGATCTCTTCATGCTTTTTCATGGCCAACTCTATATTGTCTTTTTTTTTTTTTTTTTTTTTTATCATTTCACCCCAAGCAGGGCAATAAAGCCAGTAGCATGCAAGGGTTATTGAGTATTAGAGAATGTGTGAAAAAATACTATTAAGGAGAGGAGACAAAAGAACAAGAATTAAGGGAGAAGATAATGATTTACATTGCATTCAAATTTTTGAAGATCAAAGTTGACTGGGAAGCAAGAAACCAGAAGAGTTCCACAAGCGAGAAGTGAGATAGAAGTAACTGTTAGCAATTCAATTTTCAATGAGGTTCAACAAGGAACAAAGAAATCACTGGCTTCAGCCTGACCTTCCCATGCTTTTCCATGGCCAGCTCTATTTTGGATTTTTTGGGTTGGATCACCAAACAGCCTTTTCATACTGCTACCCAATAAGAAATGCAGTAATGTCGTATAGCCAGAAGCTCTATCAAAAAAATGAACTACATTTGTATATATTTAGGTGTCTTCGTATAGGATGGTGTATCAGAATATATTTCAGCAGGAGCTACTTTGTGTAAATAGCATAAATAATTTATAAGTGTGTAGCCAAATCACATCTTATATATTTTTGTATACATAAATATCTGAATGAAATCATCTCAACTAAAAACATTACAAATTATATCAATGATTAGACTTTATTCATGAACATCTTAAAACATATTCCAATAAATTAAATATAAGAAGATTAACTAATTTAATGATTACATAACTGAATTTTGACAAAAAAATTATTTAGTTTTAATTTTGGCTTAATTGCAAGGAACTAGTATAAAATTCACTGTAAAAATAAAAATTACTTAAAGCAGGTTTTTGACTATTTTTAATATCCATTTTTTTCTATTCAAAGTTAACCAGTTATGTCATGTCTGCTGACAAAAAATTTAAACTCTGTAATTGAAAAATCTTCCAGAAATAAGTTTTTGTTATAAGAATATAGGAAGATTAACTAATTTAATGATTACTTAACTAAATTTTGACAAAAAATTATTTAAAATATATTGAAAAATACATATACAGCTACTTTGTTCAAAGGTCAAGTAGATAATGTCAGATGTCTTTACTTATATGTTAAAAAAAAAAAATGATGAAATTTAGACAGCTGAAGTATGGACGACCAAAAATGACAATTTGATGTGAATCCTAATAGCAAACACATATTTCCAACAATAAAGCCACTGTCATATGATTGGCAATGCTCTAATCACAAATATTATAGAGATAATTACATGTGTTATGATTACAGGGCTTGTATATTGCATATTGCTTGAAAATTAAATTTTGAATTTTGTTAGTATTTATTTGGTTTGGATTAATTCCTTGTCTTTCTATTGCAAACATTTTGTTTTAGCCATTTATCCTTCAGCTACTGCATTTTAGAATGCAGGATTTTTGCCCTGATGTGCCATGTGTTACTCCTTTCATACATACTGCAGCTGATATTGTGTTGTTCTTGGGATTGATTTCTGTCCACTATGCTGAACCCATGAACTTCCAATGAAATCATTGAATTTTGCCAATGATCTCAAATCTCAGGCCTTAACACTAGAATCCAAAGTTAATCAGTTTTCTTTCTTGATTGAAGGCTTCCATAGGCTATTAACACATATGCATTCTGCTGATAGTTATCTGAGCACAGTGTAAATTCCTTCAACTTTCTTATTATACAATGCTGCCCTTTGTTCATTAATTTGAATTCCAACCAGAAATGTTGGTTCACCCTGACTCTCTTCCAATACATGATCAGTCATACCCAATTTTAAAGTGTCACCATAGTTTACAGCTTTTTGATATTTCTCATGATTTATCTTTAGAGAGTGTGTGCTCAGTCAGGTTTTCTTTCAGTGTTGTTTTTTTTTTATACTTTGGTGATGTATCAGCAAAGTGTAGGGCCACTTTTGAATACTCTTCTGATGTATGGTGTAAAGAATCTCCACTATACTTCTAATCTATGTCGCAGTAGCTCATTCCTGTTATGTTGGTTGTTTCTGATATTATGTTTGTGGTGTAGTTGCTTTTTTGGAGAAGATTTGACATTCTAGATCACAAAGCTAACAGATGAAGAAATTATTCCAAACTAAAAAAAATAAAATCCAAGAATATGTTAGAAAGTTTTCTTTTAATTTTTATGGTATTTTATCTAAAAAAAATTAAATAGAAAAAAGGGATGTTGGTTACATGAAGCATATGATTTTAATAGCTGCCTACCTTTGGATTTGATTGGTTGTTAATGACTTGAAAATCTGTTTACTTCCCATGCTTTTTAAACATTTCTGATTAGCCACTTTGTAAATGTATAACTTTTGTTCACATTTTTCTCCAGTTTTTAAAAGTTACTTTGCTGTAGATTATTACTGTTATGCTTCACTTCATGTGGCTTTCCTACTCCAACTTAGACAATAGGTAGCCACCACTGTCATTGTTATAATGGCTTTTTATATTAAGAGATTCAAAAGAAAAGACTTATTTAAGTAGGTACCTCCACTAATTAGGTATACATAAGGTTTAAAATGAATTTTTAAAAACGAAAAACCTTTCTTGAACCTTTCATTTTAACTTTAATTGAAAGCTAAAGGATTTAAAATTTACTATGTCCAGTCAGCAAAATACTGTGATGTATTTCAAACAGAAATTATATTGATTGGGTTTCATTTTTTTCCAGTAAAATCTATTTAAAAAAAAAAACAAAAAAAAACTACATTTATAACACATTTGTGCACAAAAATTAATTCTCAGCTTTAGAAATCTTGCAAAATAAAATATATATTTCTGAAATGATATTTGAGAAAAATTAGCAAATTTAACTTAATATGATTTGAAACAAATATTACTTACTTATAGTATAAAATGTTGTATACAAACATTTAACTATGGGGTCTTGTTTTTCTGATGTGTTAATTGATTTAATTACAACTGATTGACAGCTGAATGTGTTTATAGTTAAGTATGGTGGACCAGATGATAAAGTTTATAAGGGGGGGGGACAGCCCATAAAACATGTGACCTTTTAATGAGAGATCGTACATCCATACTTCAGAAATTCTGCATGTAATCACAAATACAAAAACAAATTGAAATTCTTTTAAAAATATTCAGGGTCATCAGATTGTAATAAGCTTTACAGTATATGATTAATAAATATAGTTTTACTTAATAGCAATATTTCCTAAGAATTACCACATTAAAAATGAATTTTAAAATTTAGAACCTTTTATAAATTATTCAATTTAAAATTGTAAAAAAATAAAATCTCATACAAAATTCATTTTTCATCAAAAAAATTTTTTTCTCTTTGGACAATATATATATGATAAAAGCTATTAAAAGTTTCTCTAATTAAATAATGTCTTAGTTTTATTGCATTTTTTTTATTTTTCAATTCAGAACAGATTTTCAGTAAGTTGGGGTTCAATTTTGCAAAAATTTGATTAAAATTTTTCAAAGAATTTTGCTTTTAACTAATATAGTCACTAAAAATTATCACATTGAATTTCTCAAGTTTTCATAAAATTAAGGGGTGGAAACATTAAAAAAAAATCATATTTTTACCAATATTTTCTAATAAAAAAAAATTAATTCATTTGTGAATAAATCCTGAAAATATTAAAATTTGATAATTATTTGATTTTTTTTTTTTTTTTTTTTTTTTTTTTTTAAGAATTTTCAAGTCAATGTGTCTGCCGCCACGAAAGAGGTTAAAATTTGCTATGCTAAAACTTAGTACAACTGCTGATGCCATTAAAAACAAGTTTTTTAATCAAAATTTCAAATGTTCTAAAAAGGAGTAAAAAAAAAAATTAAATTAAATAATCAAAAAATACTTTGATCCTTCCTCTTGATAATAACATAATGATTTTGATGATGAAACTATGTTTTGATTATGTTTGGAGCACGTTTTGATCTTGGTATGCTGTGCTTTTTAGCGTTTCTATGGAGGTACTTATATTTATATGTTCTATTCTTTTTTTCCACGGTTGGCACTACTGAATTCAGTTACAATAATACTTCTCCTAATTCATCTAAAGCATGCATTCAGTATTTCATTTATACATTGATGATTTCTCTTCCCTACATTTAATATTTCAGTTAATATTTATTTTGGATAATTACATTTTAGTATGGATAATAGATATAATTCTCAATTACTTCATTAAACAGTGTAGCTAGTTTAATAACATTGAAAATAACCCCCAAACCTTTAAGAGAGTGTAAAGTGTACATTATTCAGAAAGACATATTTCAAGTATTTTTTATTTTTTAATATTCATAAAAGCAATTATGCTTAGCTTTGTGTTGAAGCTTCTTAGAAACATGGTATCATTGTCTAACATTATAAAATTTATGTTTGAATTTCTGGTATGAACAGTTAGACTAATATCCTCATCTTTGTTAATATCACAATGTTTAGGTTGTCATACCCTTGAACCTACTTCAAGGTATCTGTTGATCTGGGTAACCTTCAGATAATTTTGAACTAAACCCTTTATTTAATCTACAGAGTTAGATTGTTCTCATTCCACTGTCCATGTCTAAGGATATATTGTCTTTAGTACTGATCAGTTATTGCTAGTGCAGTTTCCTTTGAGTTTCCTCTGTCTAGTATTTTTACTTCATTCTAGATGAGTGGGGGTGGTGACCACCCTTTTCTCTCCATACATGATCAGTCAATGCTTGATATCATTGTCTCACTGAAAGAACACTGGAAAATCAGATATCTGAAAGAATCCATGCATATTCTAGACTATGATAAGCACTTTAGTAGACCTAGCATAGAAATAAATGCCATATAGTAGTCTTTAATAAAGAAAGAAATGATGTTGGAGGAGCCAAGTTTGACAGCAAAGGCTTCAGCAGCAGGTGAAGATCAAATGTAACAGGAAGGTGTTGTGGGCCGGTTTATGTGGTTCTGAACTTGTTGCAGGCATTAATAATGTCAGTGTTTGAAATTTGGAATAATATGCTGTCTCCTGAAATACTCACAACAAACATGGTGAATTCAGGATGTGATTCCACATAAAAAAAAATGTAAGAAATGACAAGAACCATTTATATATGTACAAACAAATGATAACAATATAGGTATGCAAGTGACAAAGACAAGATGTGTGTATAAAATGAATGTGGAAACCTTTTTGGTCCAAAGTATGTGTAGTGGGTGAATGTGTGTACATATATGTGCGTGTGTATATTGTTCATGCATTTCCCAAAGGGAATGTGTTCTCTGTGATAGGTTACATGTTGATGAATAAGCAGATATGGTAAAAAGAGAGCAAGAAAAATCACCGCTGTATATAGTCTGGAGAGCGTCCCTTAGTAGCGGTTTTGAAAATTAGGAGCCAACAAAGGCAATTTAAACGTTGGGTTTAAGGCTTCCAGTTCTAGATTCAGGATTGCCTCATAGGACAATAGCCTAGTAGATTAAAGTGTTGGTTCATGAATTTAGTGGTATAATAATAAATAATTATAAGATTTTTCCAAATGTTTTTCATGTATTTCTTTTAATTTGTTTATACAAGTTATCTGAATTTGATTTAAGCATTTCTTATAATATTGTTGGTAAAGCAAAGATTAGTTTACTAGCTTTGCAAGAATTTGATCATCACTGAATACCCCAAGGATACAAACTTCCAGCAAATATGGCCAAATAATAACAGAACAAGTTTTGTTGGTGACAGTGGCTTTTTTTTCACTGCTCATTATTGTTAGACTTCATATAAAAATCTCTAATGTTGAATATTAATAAGAGTACCTTACCATTTATTTTGGGGGAAAATTAGTGCTATATAAATAAACACAGAAGTGACTTTTTTCAGCAGAAAGTGAGTTATTAGAATCACTTTAATGCACTAGAGATATCTCGCTTACATGGCCAACATCAAGTGACAGTATTTTTATAAAAGTAGATTATTCCGGTATGTTTATGAAATTGGGAGTTGATAATGATAACACTATGAAATTCAGAGTACAAAAATAAAAAATGGAAATATCTCTAAATTGCTATCAATACTGATGTAATGTACAAAATTATTTGTAAATAGAAGACTACATGTGGCCTTGGTTAGATTTGGGTGCATTTTTTAAATACTCAATTGACACTTTGTGTATTGAATTAATCTTAATTATTACTTCTTGGCTACATGGCTAATACTTTATCTGTCAGATTAAAAGTGAAATGAAGGTAAATATCTCATTTTAAACCACAGATAAGGAAATGAGTTTACAATTTAAATGGTTTTATAGTTTGTGTATGGTTGAAAATATAGTTAAAAATAATATTGAAGAAAAAAAATGAGTAACTTTTTCTTTTTATCATTAAAATTGAACAGTTTTTTTTTTTTTTTTTAAATACATTCAAAATATAATGTTCATGTTATTCATGTAATGTCAGCATACAATATTCTGGTAGTTTTTTTTTTTTTTTTTTTTAGTTATTAAATTTAATCAATTTAAAATTCAAATTAGAATTAATAATTAATAGAATTGCTATTTTACATTTTGTATTAATTGTCACTTTTCTATACAATTCTACTTGTTACTTTGCATTCACAGCATAAACCTATACCTTTCTGTATATCTTTTTTTTTTCTGATTTTTTAATGTACTTATTGGAAATAATGCCGTAATTGTTCTGATCTTTTATCTGATCTGGATAATGAACAATCATTCAAATAATTAGCTGCTGGTAGATGGTCTCAGATTACTCAGCTGGACTGATGTAAATGATATACAAACACGTGAAACACTTATTGTGGTTGTCAGATCAAGAACTTTGAGTTTTTGATGAATCATTTTCATAGAAACATAGTTACCGTTTAAGCATTTAGTCTTTTATATATATCATGAATTTGAATGTACAATTGAATTCAAGTATTTTATGCTTAGTTGTTTTTAGTATTATGGCTGATGTATTTTCATGTCACTTACATGCACACATTTATATAGGCACCTCTACTGAATTTTCAAAACCTAAGGTTTAAAATGAAAAAGCATTCATTTTAGCTTTAATTGAAAACTAAATGATTAAATTTACTATTTGCAGTAAGCAAAATACTGTGGTGTATTTCATACAGAAATTATATTGATTGGAATTTCAATTTTTTGACTGCTTTCACAAAATTGGCCATTTTTGACATATTTGTAAATAAGTTAATTTTCGGTTTTAAAAACCTTCCAAAAATAAAATATACTTTTCTGAAACTTTATTTGAGGAATATTAGCTGATTTAAGTATGAGCTGATTTTTAAAAAAATATTATTTACTTTAAATTTAAAATAACAGAGAAATGGATTTTTAAAACAAACAGTAGCAGTGATTATGCGCTTATCATTGCTGCTTATCACTCATAGATCACTTGACAAGTGATGATAAAATCTGACAACACCTTTAATGTTGTTCTACAGAGAATTTACCTGTTAGAACATAGTCTAAGAAAATGTCGGGTAAGCACCGTTTTAAGTACTCGGGAATCTTAAGAATGTTGGAAAATATTCTCCATAGTTTAATTTTAGGAATGTTGAATTTAAATTTACTATAGTCATCACTCTTATTTTCTGATTATGTCATATATGATTGACCAGACTTTCAAATAGGGGCAAGTTATGTAATATTTTATATACATAAAAAATTTAAAATTTAAAAAAAATATTGGGTGTAAACGACCTTTATTGAGCTTTTCAATTTTTTATTCTTAAATATAGTTTTTACTTAATAACAATATCACTTAAACGGATTGAAGTAATGCAGAATTTTTAAATGATTTATATTATAAATTATTATAATTAAAATTTTTAAAAATGAAAACAATTCTTGTAAAAAATTTTTTCTTAAGATAATAGTGTCCTTAAATCTTATTTCTAAAAGCAATTGAAAGCTTTTCTAATTAATGTCCTAGTTTTATTACATTTTTTATTTTCAGGAAATGAGTAGTAGTTTAAAAAGAAAAATATTGATGATTTACATTTTCCAAGGCGTCCTGCTTTTAACTAATAAAACAAATTTTAAGATTACAATTTAATTTCTCAAAATTTAAGTCGGGGGTAATATATCTAAAAAAAAAAAAAAAAATTTCAAAAATTCTTTTGTGAATAAGTTCTGAATGTTTCATTAAAATCCAATAATTATTTGATTTTTGCAAGAATTTCCAAATCCATGTGTTTTTCACTGGGAAAAAGTGCAAAAATACTAATCGTAAATTATTGTCAACTGCATGTGTAAAAAAAAAAAAAAAACATGCTAGAAAGGATTAAAAATTTAAAAAAATAGTTGTTTGGTCTTTCCTCTTAATAATAACATAAACATTTTGGTGATAAAACATAAAATTTGGGGCTTTTTTTTTTTTTTTCTGATCATGCTATGCTGTTTTTCCGTGAGCAAGTAGTGGTCTACATTTATATAAAATATCAAATATAAGAATTTGACTTGTCTGACCAATAAGAATATTAAACACCAGTCTATCATACTATCTATTATGCAAATACAAATGTCTTGCATAATTAACATATAGAAATGCATTATGTGTCATATACAGACTCTTTGATTACTTTTTAGTATATTAATCAAGTTTATAAATTAGTACAGGAAATTCATTAGTTGTAACTTTTATTTACTCTTTGTTAGATAATCTTGTAAAACCATATTAAATTTAGAAATCACTTTCTTTTCCTCCCTATTGTTTTTCTACATTTCTCAAGCAGGAAAACTATCAGGTTCTTTTTGCATTAAATTTTATTTATATTAGGCTCTGGAATTATGTAGAATTCCAGTAATTTCAATTGTGTGTGGAGCTCTTCATGTAGACTTTATAATTAAATTAGAACAGTTTCTAAATAACTCTTTATGGAATATACCTTTTAATTTGCAGGAAAATGATTTTATATTTTTCTTATATTAGGTTGGTGCAAAAATAATGACGTAATAATGTCGTTTTTTTGACGTTAAAAAATATGTCAAAAAACGACACTATTACGTCATTATTTTTGCACCAACCTAATAGTTTACATATAATTTAACTGTTTATAAGTTGTTTTTTTTTTTTTTTTTTTTTGTTTTTTTTTTAGGTCATATCAACAGATATCATATATATTTTACCTGACTTTAACGCAAAAAAAAATGTTTCAGATTGAATTTGATTGTATTTTTACAAGATCAAGCATGTAAGAAATTTAATCTATTAAAAGATTAAATTTGATAACTAAATTTTTCCATAGTAATCAATATGTGGTTAGGAAGTTACCAATTTATTACCAGCTGTAGTGTCCTGGTTTAAAAACTAATAAGCTTAAAAGGTTTGTTTTTTGGCATTTTTTTTTTAAATCTATGAAAGTGTCTGACTATAATAATGTTAATTTTCATTTTATAATAAATAAAGATGAAGTATAAAATTGTATTTGTTCTCCAATATTAATTTACAAATTTTAAATTTATGAAAATATTTAATATATATCAGGCCCGACTCCAAGGGTTGGGCTTAGCCTGAGTGAGTCAACGTTCAAGTATATTTATTTCAAAGCAACAAAAATTTTTCATAGTGTGTTGGTTTCATGCTTGACTTCAGCTGGATCCAAAATTGTTTCAACTCCGTGCCTCAAAACATTGACTGAAATACATTTTGTTGATATTGTTCATGACAAAAAAGAATGAAATAAAATTAACGTGGTTAGTCGGGCTGTGTAGATCTGAGCCCTATCAATCAGAGACCTATTTAATAGGTAATGTATTTCTTGCTTTAATTTTATAAATAATCTTTTAAAAATATTTAATGACTTGTATCCCCTGTTTTTCAAAAAACACATTTTTATTTCAACTTATTGTTTTCAAATATCCATTTTAAATAATTTATTCCATACAGTATAAGGACTTTTAGCAGAATGTATCAATTGAAAAAAAGGGACAAATTGAATTTAGCCCAATTTAAAGTTGGCCTTAACTCAACTGGGGGGTTGGGGTGAGGAAATACATCAATCAGCAGTACTGATCATAAACGTACAATAAATTAAACTAAAAATCAACAGACAGAGAGATACAAAAATGCATTAATTAGGTTTATGTACGTGCCCACAGATACACATACATACTGACCCACACACAATGTTCCTGTCTTTAAAAAAAAAAGATACCGCTATCCACACCCTTAGCCTCAGTGAGTGAAATATACATTTCTACTTTCTGATCCTACAACTATTCATATATTTATCATCAGTGACTTGATAACCAGGTTAAAAAACAATAAAAAAAATAGAAAGGTGGCAATAAACAGATAAACATATCAAAGACTTTGTCCTCACACTTTTTTTAGATGTTTGTAAAAATTTTTAAAAATAAATGTTTATTTTTATAGAATTATTGCAATCAATATTAAAATACCAAAATGTTTTTTAATTTTATACACAGAGATTTTTCAAATTATATATTTTAGTTAGAGTAAAGAAATCATTTTAGTATCTAAATTATACCAATAGTATATTTTGTTAAAGATTGTAATGAGTCGAACAATCATTGATGACCGAGAGTTGTCACTGAGATATATAACCGTCTGAGGAGTTCTGCACAGAAAGTATTCAGCTATTTTATATTAACAAAAATAGCTTACCTCTAGAAATGGCACCTTGCACCCTTGAAAGTACTCCTCTTGGGACTTAACTTATCCAGTGTTCCTTACATTTTTCAAGTTTGTAAAATCCTTTGTTGAGATTATTATCAAATGCCATATGTTGCTAATTTCATCTGTGTTTTTTGTAGCATGGAATATTTTCTGTAAACACTGTATGATTATGTGATAAGACTCTAAATTGAAGGTTAAATCTTATATATAAAGTACAGTGTATGTGTTTGTGCATGTGTGTGTCCAAGCAACTCCTCCACTCCCATTGGTCCGATTTCAATGATTCATAGCTCATGCAAAAGCCCTAAAAAAGTTAGGTGCAGGGAACGATTTTTGTTGAGATCAGATTTAGGGTTGCCAGATTATGCAAGGTTAAAAATATATATTAATATATTATACTAGCCATTATCATTGCTTTCATGGTTCAAGGGGAGTAACTCTTATTTTCCTTTTGTATCCAAAATTGCAGTGTACGTTTTATTACAAACTAGCTTAAAAGCTGCCCTATTGGGCAGCATTTAAACTAGCTCCTGTTGAGGACTCTTGGTTTGGCCATCATCACAAGAGTTAGGGAGGAGTAGATGTGATAGGCATCAACAAACTACAGAAGAACTCAAAATTGATTGCTGCATTTAAGTGTTGAATTAATGTTTAAGCTTACCTTTTAAAAGTTCAGTGATAATTCTTCTGCTGCCACAATTTAAAGATGATTTTTTTGTATGTAGATCCTTATTTTCTGTACAAACAATTATTTTTATTTCATGGGTGACAGAACAGGGGACAATTTATAAGATAAAATTAATATAGTGTAAAGATGGGAAAATAGAAATTAGAATTAGTTATACATTCAACATTTGAATAGACAAACACCCGCATGAAGTCGTGTTGTGAAACAAGGTAGGTTTGATGTATGGAGCCCAGGTGTGTACACCTGGGCTACGAACAAAAATTCCTTGAGCCACCACAACTATCAGTTGCACTGACCTCAGTGTGAGCACTGATCCCTCTCTCTCTCTCTCTAGTGCAATGAGAGGGCGTGACCTCAAGCAGCTGTTCCCCAGGGCTGCACCTCTCAGTATAATGTTCCTCAGTTGCAACTTTGCCTTTTGACGGAGCCACCCCTGAGTGCACTCTACCCAAAGATGGAGATGCAACTAAGAGATGATAAATGTGTTACAAACTAGCAGAATAATTTCTATTTACTTGACCACCCCACTGAGTCAGGTTGTGAAACGAGATTGGTTTTTAACGTGGAGACACAAGTGTCTTCACTTGTGCTGCTGGTCTTAGCTGGTCAGAGCTGGTCCAAGCTAGTCAAAGCCATGATACTACCAGCGCAGGTACGGCTCCCTGTGCCCAGTAAATATCAATGTGTTACAAACTACTCGAGAGAGCAATTTGGATTTACTCAACCCCCATGAGGTCAGGTAGTGACACAAGATCAGTTTAATGTTGGGAGCCCGAGCATGTACACCCAGGCTAGGAACAAAAATTGCTTGCAGCCTCTGCAACCATTGGTTGCACTGTCCTTGGTGTGAGCACTGCTCCTTCTCTCTCTGGTACAATGAGTGGTTGCAGCCTCAGGCAGCTGTTCCCCAGCTGGGCACCTCTCAGTATAATTTTCCTCAGTTGCTACTTTGTCCTTTGATGGTGCTGCTCCTGAGCGCACTCTGCCCAAAGACACACACACAATGGAGAGATAAGTAGATGTTACAAACTACTCCTGAGAGTGGTTTACACACTAGGTATTTACTGTCTCCCGACTAACAAGTTGTGACACAAGGTCCTTTTTTAAGGTGGGGACCCGAGTATGTACACCCAAGCCAGAAACAAAAATTGCCCACAGCCCCTGCAACTGTCTGTTGCACTGTGGGAGCACCGATCCCTCTCTCTGGTACAATGAGAGGGCGCTGCCTTGGGCAGCTGTTTGCCAGGGCTGGGTACCTCTCAGTATAATTTTCCTTAGTCATGACTCTGTCCTTTGACGGAGTTGCCTCTGAGTGCACCAACTGAGAGATGATAAATAATGTTACAAACCACTCCAAAGAGAGGTTTGTATTTACTTGACCGCTCTCCCTCCACACACGCTCTGAGTCCGGTTGGTTTTTAACATGGTCATAGCTGGTCCGAGCGAGTCCAAGCTGATACTACCAGCAAGTATCAGAATGTGTATAGCACTCAAGAGAGGTTTACACGGTATTTACTTGACCCTCCCAACTGAGTCAGGTTATAACACAAGATCAGTTTATAACGTGGGGACCCGAGTGTCTTCACTCGGCTGCTGGTCTTAGCTGGTCCAAGCTAGTCATAGCTGTGATACTACCAGTAAGGAGATTTACTTGACCCCCACTGAGTCAGTTCTTTTTTTTTTTAAGCTGGTCTTAGTTGGTCATAGCTTGTCTAAGCCATCATACCAATTTGGGGACCTGTGTGTTTTCACTTTGGGCGCTGGTCTAAGCTAGTTGTAGCCGTGATACAGGCAGGTAAGCATCTGAATGTGTATACCCTCTAAAAGCTCGATATCTGTATTATATATTATCTACTTCTAGACAATATCACTCTTCAGGTTTAACTAATTTGCATATTGATTTTAAAAAAGTTTTCATTAATTAACTCTTCTTCATTACTATTCTTTTATTTGAGGATTGTTTTGATTTTCATATCAAAAATAGTTCTGTCTAGGAATATCATCTTGTATAGTGCAGAAAATTGTTTGAAATTTGCATTTTACTTAGCCTTCAACGAGTTGGCATCTATTTGTAAAACTTTCGTTAACTATAAGAAGCCAATTTATGAATGAAATTTGTTAAAATTTTTTGTTTCAAAGATTTCAGTTAGAGATTATATCTTTGCGAAGCGATAGCAAGTGGGTGAAGCCTGCTAGTATCTTAATATAATTGTTGCAGTCTGGTATTGTAATATTTTTAAAGAGAAGATAAATTACAGAAATAGAAAGAATCCTTGCTATATCCTGGACGGACCAATTTTCTTTTCTAATACATACAATTTTTGTTAAGTTTGCATTTTTATTTTTCAGGTTTTCTGGAGAAAGAAATTAAGAAAGATGCCATTCCAATGTTAGATACTGGAGACAATCCTGATGCTCCAGTTCCTAGGGAAATGATTGATTTAGAGGTAAGACACCTAAGAAAATAATTAAAAAAAAAAAAAAATCTTTGTGATAAATTATGTTAATTTTTAATAATAAAAATATTTCTTGCAACAGTTGCTAATAAATATTTACTAAGTTTAGTGATGCAAAGCCACAATTATAGTAGAGGAACCTGATAGAATCATTCATGTGCCATGACATGCAAGTCAACCATGTTTATCATTCTATGGCTGGAGCTCTATAAATAATAATTAATATTTTTCAGATAGTGAGTTTATCATCAAAGATGCTTTACTTTCTATTGTAATATTTTTATTGACAAAATCCAAGCTTATTATAGGAAACAATATTGAATGCCAGAAGTTTATTTTTATTTTTTTTTTAACATGTACAAGAGAATTTTTTTTTTTTTTTTTATAAGTTGTGGTAGTGTAGGTTCAAATTATGGTTGAGAATAATTTTTTACTTTTCACTAATGTCCTTTAGGGAGGCATGACTCCGCTTTCCCTGTGTGTTGTCTCATCACTAGATATGTTGATATGATTTCACTGACAAGCCATAATTAGAGAAGAGATTGTGTCTAAGCACTTGGGTAAACTGCTCTCTCATAACTGCCTTACCTGTTTAGGCAGCAGCCACAAAAAGCTGTTTCCTCCACGATTGATCTTGACAGTGACCAGGGCTAACTTAACAGAATTGTAAGCCCTAGACAAAGCTGTACACTAGGACCTCTACCCAGTCACCCACATGTATAAAAATGTAAATGAGAAATAAAAGTAAACCTATAGATTTATTGGTACTGTAAGTCAGTGTCTTCTGGCTTGTAATAAATTTCCCTAATCCGTTTCCTTCAACCAACAGTAGCATAATTCAAACAGTTGTCTCCTGTTCGTTACAGCAGTCATCTGTTACCTCTTTAACCTTTATCACTCTGTATGTGACTTCATTTGCTGTACAAAAAGTTTATCCTGACACTGAAGGTGCCTCTGATCGCTGAACAATAGTGTTTGAATTTCATAGTTGTGTTGTCATACTATGCTATGGCAATATAAAACAACTTTGAGTGAAATTAACAATAAGGATACTTGAGAGGCCTTGAAAAAAAAATGCAGTGGGAAGGGAAGTAATATTAATAATGCAGCATGCTAAAGGTTAAGCACTTTTTATAGATTGAGTGACAGTTCAAATTTGCATATATTAAGAGATTCTCGTGAAAGTCTATCTGACTCCAAGATGTATCTTTTCAAATATATAATATAGTCATGTCCAATACTTCACGAAAAATTATCATACCCTGATGAAAAAAAGGCCCCAAGCTTGATTAAACAATTTTTTTTATCATCTAAATGTTTGTTACTATTAAGAGTAAAGACCAAAGTATTTTCTGAATATTTTTTCATATTTTTTAATCCTTCCCATAATTTTTTCATTTAAAAATCTTATTTTTATTTATTTATTTAATTTTTTTGATTCAACAGAATTATGATGAAATCAATTGTATCAGCAATTTTTTTTAGGTGTGAATTGACGTATGTTGATGTATTGACACCATAACATCGGGGATTTATCGGATGGTAGGACAGAAGTGGCAAAATTTGTCCTAATTTTAAGTAAACCTTAAGTTTTTTATATATATATATATATATATATATATATATATATATGTATATATGTTTGAAGAATAATTCTGGAATAAAAATAACATTTAAAATATGAAAAATAAAATACATTTAGAATTCAAATTTTATAACAGAAGAAAGAATAACCTAATTGTTACGTACACCTATTAAAAGATTTTTTGGTATATTTTTATTAAGTTTTAAATTCTATTTAAAAAAAAAAAAAAAAGAAAATCATATTTGCAGTATGTCTCTCACTGAAAAGAAAAAATTGATTATATTTAAACATTGAAAAGAAAAAGAAAAATTTTTAAAATCAGACAGTGATGGTCAGAAAACTTGGCACGCACTAACAATGAAAGTCAAGCAAGTTATGAGTCATACTACTTCCTATCAGCACACATGACATTATTTCAGAATTGTGCTTCTGTAGTTTTGTTGGAGACGATTTTAATACATTTTTGCGAAAATTTTAAAAATTATTGTAAAAATATACTTGCATCGCAGATTTTACTAAGCTTTCATACTTAAGATCTGTAAAAAGTAGATCCTTTAATAAAAGCATTTCCATTTACTCAGGATTCAAACTTAATCTTAAAATACTTAAATTTTTATCACGTTATGTATTTAAAATTGAAAAAAAGGTTTCCTTTTTCAATTCTTGTAAAAATCCATATTTCATCAAAAAATATTTTGGCTTCAGATAAAAATGTCCTTAATATATATTATTCAGGAAAGTCATTAAAAGCTTTTTTAATTAATGTCTTAGTTTTATTGGGTTTTATATTTTTACAATTCAGAGCTAAAGTTTATGTAATATTACACATCGATTTACAAAAAAAATTGGTGATTTATATTCTTCAAAGTCTTGTGCATTTAATTAAAAAAAAAAAAAGACAGACTAACGGCGAGTGTTCATAAAATTATGTAAGAGGGTGTAAAAGATGTAAAAAAAAAAAAAAAAAAAAATTACCATGACTTTCTAAAAAACAAACCTTTCTAATATAATTTCATTCATTTGTAAATAATTTCTGAAAGTTTCACTAAAATCCAACAATTATTTGATAAATGTTTTCCAACTGACAAAGGTGCTAAAAAGAAAACTAATGCTAAATATTACATGACTACTGACCTAAAAAAAAAAAAAGATTTTCAACTTAAATTTCAGATGTGCTAGAAAGGAATAAAAAATTTTAAAAAGTAATTTAAAAATACTTTTGTCTTTCCTCTTATTAATAAAACAAGCTTATTCATGATAAAACTTTGTTTTTATTAAGTTTGGGACCTTTTCTGGTGCTGTTTATTTTTTTTGCGAAATGTTTGACAAGCCTAATATGATAGAAAATGACAACTTTACAATATATTTATTTTTATTTCTGGGAGTATTTTGTGCCTGAATCTATTTTTGTCCTGGAGGTAAGCCATTTTCTCTAGTGTTACTGGTATTTTCACCAGAATCTGTAGAAAAAAAAAACATGCTGTAAAGGGAGGACTAATCAACACAAACTTTTGAACAACATAACATAAGCCTTAAAAAGCATAAACATTTCAACATATAAATGATAAGTAATTGGTACACTTTATAAACATATGGTACAATATGAATTATCAATTATTGACAAATCTTTGTGAGATATCTTTGTATAGAATTGATCTATAATTTGCTTGATGTCAATGGTGGAAAGGATGTAATTTTCTATGCACATAAGTATAAGTCAATTCAAATGTTGCTGCCCCATTGTACTGCAAAGCTGATATTTCATAAATTTCAATTTTGAATATATATATTCCCCTGTACAGTTGACCACTGTCATGCACATGAACAATCTGAATACAGTTTTATCATTGAGAAGAACAAATTTCAAGTTGTCTGAAATTATTTCCTGTGCAATGCAGGGAGTCACGATTCTCATCAAGAACCATATTCATTTAGCTCAACATACTGATCTTCATGATAACATTAGTCATAAGTTCCCACTTTCTGTTTAGCTTATCAAAATCGGTTGTCTTCGGTTGACTGCAAAAGGAAAACATTTTTATCCATGTGTGATGTTCAGCATATTTTGTCAGATCAGTGTTCAGAGACTCCAGCAGAAGGAGAAATGTTTCTATTTTTTTCATTTTTGTTTAGAAGTATCTCTTTGTCTGTTCCATCATATAAAGTAAGACATTCATTTTGTTTCTTCACATTGTTATAATCTGAATCTGGATACCTATTTTTGGATTCTTTTTTTTTTTTAAAAAACTAATGTTCACCTAATACGAGGCCCAAGAGCCACTCAAGGTAGAGGGTTACTGTGTGTTATTATATGAGCATAAGAAAGATCAAGAAGTGAAGTCCTTGGGTGTCTATATAGGAAAGATGACTGCTAACTCTAGACTTGAAGTGGTCAAGATTTAATTAGTGAATAATATTTCAGAGTTCAGTTGGAGACATTAGAAGTTTAATGTGGAAGTAGACTTTAGAAGGAACCAGATTCCTAATCCTAAGCAGGAAACAAGGGATAAATCTCTACTCTTGTTAAAAAAAAAACAAAAAAAAAACTGTGGAGTGTGAATTAGAGGATAGGTCAGCATATATACTCCTATTAAAATATACAAATAATGCAGTGTAAAAAATAAAAATATTTTTTTGTGTTTTTTATATATATATATATATATATATATATATACACACACACACACACACAGCTGAACAGTATGTCCAAGCAAAATCCTTCTTGTCATAGACATTGAGCAGATATGAAATTTTGAGAATCTGTGGCTAGAAGCACCTCACTCAAAAGCATCACTCAGCCCTGCTTGATCAGTAAAAGATTTGTTGTGGTTGAGTTGGTTAAAGCAGGTTGGATCTAACAAGAGCATCCTCTGCCCTGGGGAGACAGGTATGAATTGTGCCAGAGATCATGTTTTTCTTTATTAAAATTTTTTAAATATTCAGGCTGATAGATGAATAAATATACTGTTTAATAAATAAATGGAGCATCTACTCAAATATGAGTGCCCACTAAAATATAATGTTTAAAGTGATAAAATATGTCGGGTTAATAAATAAATAATCCATTACTTCTTCAAAAATTGCTTTGTTTACATTAGGATATGAAACTGAACAGATATGAAATTTTGAGAATCTATGACTAGAAGGATTTCACTTAAAGGCACTATCAATGTCCATATTCACTAAATTTGTCTCTTAATTTCCTGAAAATGAATTTTCAAAAACCAAAGATTCATAGCAACATCTTTTTACAGCAGATCCTTCTCTTTTAGAATCTCACTTCAAAAGATTGTCAGAAGGATGGTTTCTATTTTTTTAATCAATCCTTTTGCCTTATTTTGCCTGGTCAGTGTTAGCTGATGTTATGGCTGTTTCTTGTCAAACAATATCATCTTTTCCTAATATCATCAGATAATATCGGACCACAATATCATCTTATTACTATATAAAACTATGGGAACTTTGTATCTTGTGTGTTTGCCAGAAGTTATATATAGAGAGTGGGGAAAAGAAAGATGTAAATTTATTATCATGTAGGAAGTGGGGGATGGAGCCGATTTTCTTACATGAAAGTGTATAAAACACATGAAATCCAGCCCCAAACAGGATATGCACAGATGTCATCAAGGTCCATGTCACTTTCGCTTGTGAACTTCATGACTGCATGCTAAAAGCGATAGCTCTGACAAACTTCAAAGAGACTGCTTCAGACTATGGAAAAAATTCTATCTCTTGTATCCTCTTTACTATGAACCACGCACACACGTGTTGACATTTTCACACAAACATATATAACAACATTTCATTATTTCTCACATGCATACACAAAGAGAATTTATATTTTATTTCAGAATTTTATTAACCCAAACAAAAAGATATACTTTCCAATCTATGACCAATTGCTTGTATTCTTATCGTTATATTAATGTTCATTTGTTGAAACGACATTGTCTTTTCTACAGAATTTTATTCTTTCAATGAAAATTGTTTGATTATGCTAAACGGCTGAATTACACACATCCCCACAACAATATTTTATGTTATTGTATTGAATCCCAACACTCCGAATTTTGACATTCCAAGCTCTTATTGTTCAACTTTCTTCAAACAGGCAATTTTTTTTAATGTTGAAAGCAACTTCAATAACTGCAGATAAATGTACTTTTAAAATATTAGGTTGGTGCAAAAATAATGACGTCAAAAAACAACATTATTACATCATTATTTTTGCACCAACCTAATATCTCTACTTTTACAAACTCTTCATGAAACTAAATGTAAACAGTAGATACAAGGTTGACCTAACAGGTCACAGGTGGTCTAGTCTTTTCCTAAAGATGATATCAGAATATTCTATCACTGGAAAAAGAAACAGATGTTGAATAAAGACAACATATTTTATAAACAGTTGACAACACATTGCTGTTTCTATTCCTATCATTCTGTGTCCAGCTCAGGGAATACAAATGACACAATCCAGTATGATGCCAATTTTTCTTTTTTCTTTAATATACAGTTTTAGAGAGAGTGTCATATATACAATATAAATGCAATATCAAAATGAAATTCCCGAGATTTGTATAAAAATTAATTTTATTCTAAGAAATCATTGTGTCATCTATAGCAGGAATAACTTTGAAAATTCTGATATAAGTAGTAGGACAGATTTTTCATTTGTGACCTTGGAGATCAACCTCACATGACCTATGCCACAATTGAAATGATTTGAACTAAGACTTAGAATTGCAAATAATTGAGAGAAAAGAAAGATTATGGTAAATAAAATACATTTAAGGAAACATAACAACCTTTCATATTTTAAACCTAGTTTATAGATATAAATTTTTTTTTCCTTGCATTATTTAAAGATTTTATAAAATAAAGTGGCTGACTTAAAAATATTTTCAAAGTTTTCTACAAAATACCTTTTGAAAATATATTTATTTTTTGTCTAATCTCATGATAAGGCCTAAATTTGTATTTGATTTTTTTTCTATAATTCTACACAATTTGATAATATAATTCAAAATGAACAAATTTATTTGAGTAAATAAAATTCAACACTAAGGCACTGGTTCTAAGTGAGAAAAAATTAAAATAAATTCATTGTAGCACAAATCTGACAAAAATGGTGTAAATTAAAATATAAGAAATTTAAATAAAAACTTACTTTTAAATGTCGAAAGGAATTTTAGCAAAGCCTCTATTGAAACTAAAATAACAGTTAAAAAGAGCAAGGAAAAAATATTGCTGAGAGATGTCTTTGAGATGTTCTCAAGGAGCATACTTAATGAAGATTGCCATATATATAGTGGTTTAGTGGCGAGTGGAACACCTAAGCTAAAAGATGAACTTCTTCAAAAGGGTTACTGTTGTTAAACGAAATTAATTCTGCTTTCCTTGATCTTGTTAAATATCTGCTTATAGCAATAAAATTTAAGGCCTCAAAAGTCTTGCTGCATAAACTATAATGACGTGATTCATTTGGTTGCAGATCAAGAGTTTAAAAACTCAATGTTAAAATCAAAGAAACCAGTTTTATTTATTTGAAAATGCACCTGTGGCTAAGTATATAATTTCAGCTCTTTCCATTGAGAGGTCTTGTAATTATCCACTCTGCTATGAGATCTGATATGATCAGTATAGCAGCATGGGTCTCCTAGAATGGTGGGTGACTGTGATAACTACCCAGTATGCCTATGCCTTAAGACAGCACTGAGAGGAAGCAGGTAGTCAGTAAAATAATGATTGTAGTTAGTGTACACATTGGTTATGCATATATGCTCTTTTAATGTTATAAATTTTGAAGGGGATATATAGCATTCAGATACACACCATTCCTTTTAACATGGTCATTAAGCAGGCATAACTTTTTGTCCTTAAATATTATCTTTTTCTTGTACAGAAACACTGAATTGTAAACCTTATGTAAAACATCTCCAAACTGTAAGGAAGGGTAAGAGATTATATTGGTCCAAATATTAGTAAAAATAAAAACAGCAAAGATAAGAATAGTAAGTAATTTTTAATCAGTAGTAATATGACTTTTCAATCTCTAGGTTAGTTTATATTAATTTCACTGTTAAAAAAACAAACTGGGATAGCTAGTTAAATACATGTACCCACTAAATATCATGTTTATAGTAATATGAAATAATGTCAAATTAAATAAAATATATTAATCGATATAAAATTACTTTGTTTATGTTTTGGCTATGAAAATAACGTTAGCAGATATAAACCTTGCAAGGTCCCACTAAAATATGCACAATGCTTAAATAGGATAAGTAAACTTTACTTTATTATGATGGTTTCTCATGGCCTAATTGGCAAAGGTTGACTTGGCTTAAAAGTGGTTTGCTTGAAGGAAAAAAGGTATACAGGTTCAATTCTAGTATAGAGGGGGCTCATTTTCTTTAGGATTTCTATATCTCTAAAGTGGTTGACATTAATTTCATTGTTTAAAATACAGGAATGTTTACTCAGTCATGCATATTCAATCATGTATAATAATTATAGTAATATGAAATAAAGTTTGATTAAAAAAAAAAAAAAAAAAAATCAATTATTTAAAAATTATTTTTTTTGTTTTTGATAAAAAATTTTCTGAGTAAAGATTAAAGTATAGTTTAATAAATCATTTTCATCTAAAATCCATGGTAGATGGTAGCAAATTACATTCTGTCGAAAATATCATTTTGATTATATTTTGTTTTCATTTCAGGCAACGTTTGAAAAATTAGAAAATGAAATGAAGGAAGTAAATGCAAATGCTGAAGCATTAAAAAGAAATTTCCTTGAATTAACTGAATTGAAACACATTCTCCGCAAAACACAAAACTTCTTTGAAGAGGTAAACAAAACATTCTCGTTTCATTTTATTTGTGATATTTCTTACAGAATTCTTTCTTTTTATTGATAACTTCTGTTTCTTTTGTGAATAGTTTTATTTATTGTGCTCTTTTTTTATTTGAAATTATTGCAATTAAATATGAATTCCTGACTAAACTCTTTCAATGCAATGGATACATTGTCAGTAACATAGACTATTAAGCATACAAAAAGTGAACTTTTAAGTTATTTTAAAAATACAATTATAATCATAAACTGAGCTGTTTGTGAATATCATTTTTTTTCCCTTAATAAATTGGAAGTTTTAATTTTTTTTTTACCATTTATATTTTAATTTTACATGGGAATCTTTTCTATTTTTCCATTTGAATGATTTCAGTCTTAATTCTCTTAAGTCATGATACATTTATTTTTTTAAATATTATTTTTTTGTTTTTAATATAACAGTTGAAGTTAGAGGACATTTAATAAATATATTAAACATTTATAGGCTGTTTTCATTGATACTTTAATAATAGCTAGTTATTGCTCAATTTGATTCAAAACTACATCTTGCAATATTAAATTTCATGTAATTACATTGGTTCTAATAGCAGAAAATGTTCCTGTTGTCATTTTCCACAACAGACTTTTCTGACACCAAATTGTAATGCTGAATTAAAATGATTATTTACAAAAAAAAATCAATAATTAACTAATTCTCTTCTACTATTAAGGCTTTTTTAATTTGTGTAAAAATACAAATTTAAATTGTTCATTAAATAATAATAAAGTTGTTATAAATTAAATATTTAGTGTTTTTAAATCCATATATCTGCATATGTTTTGGCATTTATCCCTTGCATTTTGGTTTTATACTTTGTTTCAATGTTCGTAGTTTGATGTATGATATGGTTTTTTTTTTTTTTTTTTTGTTTTTTTTGTTTTTTTGACATTGCATAACTTTTTCCTTAAACAAAATGTAACTTTATAACTGGAAAAACTTTAAGAAAAAAATATGAGATTTTCTTTATCACTTACACTATCTTCTATAAATTAAATATTTCCAAATAGTTATGAAAATTTTTTTTGTTGGATTTAAGTTACTGTTGATATGTCGATTGGTTTATTACGAATAAGTCAGTGACTGTTGCAGTTGTGCAATTTATTACAGTATTTTCTGCTCTCATTTTGATAACTTGAGTGATGGCTCTCATTTTGATGTGATGGCTCTTTTAATAATTGAGTCATCTCCTTAAAAGGGTTAATATAAATTTTAATTAGTCAATCATGTAAATTTTGGATATCTCCTTTTGCCCTTGGCTTGGCGTCCATCTTTCAGATCTGTAATGTCAATGTTACAAGCACATATGGTGATTGTTCAGGAGATAAAGGCTTCCTTTCTTGTAGTATATAAAAACAAACAAGTTTTTATTTTTAACTTCATTAATAAGTAAAGAAGATAGTTTTAAGGAACTTATACACACACAAAAGACTTGTTGATTTATTGTTTTTACATTGCTTTTCTTTCTCCACACACTATGAATTAGCTGTTTATAATTTAAATGAAACCATTGAATTTGTTCAAAGATTTCTCTTGAAAGTTCTTACGAGACCTTTATTGTTACTATTAATTTATTAGTAACTTGTCAAAATAATCTTAAAATATTTAATCTTTGGTAAATTAATTTTTAGCAAACTTGATTTATTCACTTTTTATATTTAAGAAATATTTAGAAAGAAATATAAATTTTATTTCCTCTTGGTTTGCAGTGTGCAAATCTGTATCAAACATCAAACTAAAATTAACTAAATTCTTTTTCCTTCTTTCCATCATTAACTCTGGGGTAGGGATTTTTTTCATGGCCAAATCAAGTGTTGCATGCAGCACAGCTTCATGCTAGATCTTATTTACTCAACACTGCAATATTTCATTTCTTTTATTAAAAATTTATTTCCTTCATCATAAAAAGTATTTTCTTCATATCAATTTAAATTTTATTTCTATGCATTTCGATTTCTAATTTCAGTGCACTGCTATGATGCCTTTTTGTTTCCTCCATATTTTATGAAATATTTCTTAAACTAAAACTTACTCTTTGCATTTTTCTTCAATAGTTGAATGCTTTTTCTGCTCACTCCTATCTTGACTCCATTTCTATCAAATGTGAAGATTTATCTTCATTTTTCCATATCCATGCATACTATGAAGGCATTAGGAAAAAATTTAATTATGAAAATAAAATCCTCCATTTATATAATTAGAATAAATAGGATTACTCTTGAAAATTTGATATTGTTGGAATATTTTATTAAAAATTCAAATCTTTGTATAGTTTTCAAAATAACACTTCTTTAAAATTAATAAATGAAGTAATAAATAAGACCTGATAACTGAAATAGTAGAAAAGATAAGTTCTTTCACTTATGATGCATCATTGAATTTTTGATTGATAGGACAATCTTGTTTAGGTAAATCAATACTGAATTACTTTTGCATCAGATAAAACTAATATTAATGATTATCCTATGAATATTTTCAGTAAAAATTTGGTGCATTTTAGCAAAAATGTCTACAGTTAGAGCTAGCTCTTGTAATCTAGCAACAGATATTTCCATACTAGTGAAAGACTAGTTTCATTTCATGAATAAATTATTGGAAGTTATATAAACACAAATATAATACCTATAATTATACATGTAAAAAAGGATTTTCATTTTAATATTTGTTAGATATAAGCCAAATGTTTTCATTAGATTCTATCATTTTTACCTTAGTTAAGAAATATTTCATATTTTAATATTTTTTTCTAATTTAAAAAAAAATATTTTTTAACAAAAAAATATTTCAGATTGCAGGTTTGTTATTAGTTTTATGTTCCAGATATACAGTGGGAGAAACAAATATTTGTACACGTACAAATTTTCGATTTATTGTAATTCAACTAATGAATAAACATACTTTTCATATAATTAACTGTACAAAGATGCATAATAACTAAATATGCAGAGAAAACAGAAAAATTTTTGATTTAATAGAAATAAATCCCATTTATCCATTTCAATTGGTGAAAAAGTATTCGTACAATGCAAATTTCTGATTTTAGAGCTTTTAAGTTGCTTTAATACTCTAGATTATTCAAGTGGAATATTCTAGAATATTCCAATGTTATCAATAGTTATTTTTAACCTGAAAAATATGAACAGAACATTCTGTAATTGATATTCGTGCAAGAATGTTATCATGGCAAGAGGTAAAGAATTGGCAAATTCGCAAAAAGAACTGGTTAAGCTCTGGAAAGAAGGTAAAAGTTACAGAAAAATCTCAAATCTGAATATTCCATTTACTACCATTAGTTTATTCATTGCAAGGTATAAAAAAACTCAAAACTGTTGAAAACTAAAGAAGAATTGGTGCTCCACAAGATCTTTGTGGAAATTAATGCAACAAATTAAACAAAATCCAATGGTTACTCATCAAGAGTTGCAGGATGATTTGTTTTCATCAGGAATCTGTGTCACTAAACAGACAATAAACAATGAAATTCATAGGAACAATCTAAACTCACACTCTCTTCGGAAAATTCCACTGCTATTGAAAAGACAGAGATGCCAGGTTGAAATTCGTTCATGTACATAAGGATAAGGGAAAATTGTATTGTGAAAGAGTATTATGGACAGACAAAACCAAAATTGAGTTGTTTGGACATAATTCTTGAAATCATGTATGGAGGAAAGATGGCAATACCTTCAAACAAAAGAACACAGTTCCAACAGTGAAATGTGGTGGTGGTGGCAGCATCATGTTTTGGGATGTTTTTCTGCAAAAGGTACTGGTAGCATATCGGTAACAAATGGTAGAATGAATGCTCCAGCATATCAAAATATTTTTGAAGCAAATTTAATGATTTTGGTTGAAAATCTTGAACTTCCTCCTGATTGGATCTTCCAACAAGATAATGATCCCAAGCATGCTGTAAAATCTATGAAGAAATGGCTTGCTGAAAATAATGTAAATATCCTTAAATCGCCAAGTTAGTCCCCAGATTTAAACCCAATCAAGAATCTGTGGCTTTATTTAAAAATTCAAATCCAGTTGAGAGCTCCAACAAACATCCTGGATCTGAAGACTTTATGCAAAGAAGAATGGGATAAAATACCAACTAAAATTTGAAAATCATTGAGAACTACAAGAAGAGGTTGTAGAAGTGAATAATAGCTATTCTACAAAGTATTAAATGAAGATTATGTATTCTTTTTTGTATTGTACGAATACTTTTTTCACCCATTAAAATGTATAAATGGGATTTATTTCTATTAAATCAAAATTTTTCTGTTTTCTCTGCATATTTAGTTATTATGCATCTTTGTACAGTTAATTATATGAAAAGTATGTTTATTCATTAGTTGGAAATACAATAAATTAAAAATTTGTATGTGTACAAATATTTGTTTCCCCCACTGTATGCAAAACTCAGCTGATTATTTGTGTTGTTTTATAAACCACTTTTATAATCTTCAAGCTATGTTTGAATTAAGTATACCATTTTATTTTATTTTTTCTTCATTGTCACATGTGAGAATCACTTATTATTAGGTTGGTGCAAAAATAATGACGTTTTTTGACGTTAAAAAAATATGTCAAAAAACATAATTATTTTTGCACCAACCTAATATTATTATCACTTAGCATTATTTGTAGAAATGATATCTATTATTCTTTGTTACCTCAGCATGTACAAGCCCTACTGGTGGTTGATATGAATTAACACTTATTATTGAAAGATTTTAAAATTTTATCTTGTCATTGTCGCTAAACAATGTTGCCCCTCATAGATGAATGTGTTCTTTCTTTAGCTATTTAAGATTTGTGCATTTGACTGTAAACTTACCTAAGTATATCATCGTATTAAGATATAATAATTAAGTTATAATTTGCACATTTTGTTTGCATTTGATAAAATCTAATCTACAGTTAAACCAAGAATAGTAGTTTGATTGCTAACATTTGCAGATGAGCATCAAGAGACTTTTTATTCAAATTTTCATTTATTTTTCTTAAACTGTTTAGATTAATAAAATACTATCAAATTATCTGTGTAGCTGTGGGTTTAAAATATGGTTAGAGAACATAGACACATGGTTGACACTGTGTTGATGCAGGCTCAGAAGGAAAACGAAAGAACTCTTAGATAAATTAGTGAAAGAAAGCAAGAAGCTGTAAGAAGGCAGAATGCATAAACGGTCTAAGGAAGCGTTTCTCGACTGGTGCACCTAGGCACGCTAATGTGTCCTGAAAGGTAGCTACATGCACTTCAAGTTAACGGAAGAGCAATTTATGAATTATTTTTATATTTAAAAATCCTTATTTATAAAAAAAGCTAGAGACACCAAGCACATAGCTTCCATGATTAAGTCAAGTCTTTGTCATTTGATATTGTAAACTGGACTTGATGTTAAATTCCTTAAAGTTTAATAAGGAGGAGATTCCCTTTCTACTTTGCTTTCCTCAAGGCATAACATATAAGGCCTAACATATAAGGCCTATCATTCAAAAGGTTACCAAGACACATCAAGCACATGTTTCACACAAGCATATTTAATTTAAATATATAATGTAATGTTTTAAAAATAAATGCTTGTTTCAGGAAACTTCTTTATTATTTTCCTATTTTCAAATTTCACAATTAATTTTTCCCCTGTTAAAACTGAAAGTGTGCCCCAGAGTTTTAGTTGTTCTACAAGAGTGCCTTGAATTAAAAAAAAAAATAGTTAAAAAACACTGGTCTAAAGTGTGAGTTGCTATCTTTTGTGAAGATTAAAAATCAAGTAAGTGAATAAATTCAACTATCTAGGTCATATAGTAACCAGCCACAAAAAATGTGACACAGAAATACAAAAGTACGTAAAATAACTTCCAGAAACTTATTAAGAGATAGGATAATGTTTAGAAACCAAGAGTAGTGCTAAACTGCTATTTATCTTCTCTATGACAGTGAATGCTGGACAATCTCCTCACAGATGAAGAGATTTGAAACAATGAATGAAGTTCTACTCATAAATGCTGAGAATAACATTAGCAGAACATGTTAATATTGAGGAAGTTTTAAGGAAAGTAGGAACTACAAGGAAACTTATATTTACAATGATAAAGAGACAGTTGAAATTTCTAGGACACACTATTAGGAAGGAGGGCATGGAGAATTTAGAATTCACAGGACATGCAAGAGAAATGGAGGAAAATAGTAAGTAATACATTTAACGAGTTTTTGTGAATGGATAACAGAACCAAAACCAAGAGGAATGGTAAAGTGTCAAAAGTTACTTAAAGCAGCAAAAGACAGGAAGTTGTGGAGAGCCATAATCATGTCAGGGCACATAAAAATATATATACTAAACCATGAGGATACTGAAGCAATTCTAATTATCAATTAATAAAGATAAAAATTACAGAAAGGAAAATGGATTTAGACTGTGCCCTTATTCTAATTTCTTACATCAAGATTTATTTTAGGACTGTCAATGACATTAATGTTTTGCATGGTGTGAGCATATAAACTTTTACACTTGAATATATTGGTTATAATTAGGACTCAAAAGATCAATATACAAGGAAATGATAAACAGTTTAACCCACTACAAAAAATTTGATTCAGTTGCCAAAACATCCTTTTTTTTTTTTTTTTTTTTTTTTTCTCCTTGAGGTTTATTGGTTGGGCCAAGAACATTTCAGTATCCCCAATACAATCTCTCTAGAAATTGAATTTTATTAGTTATTTAAAATTGTTGTTTGTTTTTAGCAGCATATTTTACATATGTATACCTGGATGAACATTCTTATTTTAATGAAGTATAAAATGTGTTTATTTGAATAATGACATCAGTTTTTTTTAACTGAACTTATTTTTTTATTAAATAATTTATTTTTAATTTTTTCTAACTGTTGTTCTTTAAAAATCTGCAGTGATCTTAATTAATTTTCTTCAACAGCCTTATAAAAAACAGTTGAAAAATTTAATTGCTTCATAAATTTTTTTCAATTATTATGTAGTAGAAAATATTTATTTTGTGTATAATGTTAAAGAAATAATTATGTGACATTAATTAAGCAATTCTTGGATAATTTTAATCAGATGATTAGCAATGACATAAAATTGCTGTTTCAAAACCAGTTAAATTTGATTAATCTATTTACATTAATTTGTATGATATTGGAACTTAAAAAAAATTTATTCTGTTTCTACTCCCAAAATTTGTAATTTTTAAATAAGTTTTTATTTTTACATATATTTATTTACTTATCCAACTTTTTTTATCCTATGTTCATTTGATATTAATATCTGTGAAAGGAAAAAAAAATGTCTTCTGTAAAATTATTTCATTCTAGAATATTTACATTTTAATACCTTGATTTTTATTTTTAAGATTATTTCTGTGAAACTTTTTCTAGTGAAAAAAAAGATATAAAAAAATTAACTTTTTTATTTTTTTTGTACTAGTAGAAATTCCAAATTTTGAGGTGCAAAATTTGGAACACCTTAAATTGTTTGGAAATCTGAAAAAGCAAGGCTTAAAATTCATACTACTTTTCTCTTATGATTTTTCACTTCAGTGTTTAAATCAGGTAAGGTAAAAATATATACAATGGCAATTTTTTTTGTTTTTACTGATAATCAGTTTGTTCTATCATAAACGGGTGTTCTTAGCTGACTCAGTTTTTATCTTTCTCCGTTTTGATAAATAGTTATGGAAAAAATGTAAACATGGAAAAAAATCACATGTGAAAACATTTGTTGGAAATATATATTTTTGTCTTTTATTTGATCAACATGATTTTTAAATTGCAAGCTGGTATTTTTATGCAGAATATTACAGATAGGTTGTTGGTTCAGGATTTTAAGTATCATATAAATCCATCTTTGTTTTGTTATCTGTGTCAAATTATTCTGGTCTGCTATTTTTTTTCTTCTGTCAACTACAAGACCTGATCATGTGCTTGTTAAAAAGAAATACTTATGTAATTACTAATGTAAATAATGCTTTAATAATATACATAGGCAATATTTGTCAGTTATATTTTTTATATCTCAGATAATATTTTTTTCTAAATTGGGGATTTTTATTTTAATCGATCTAATTTAAAGCTGTTAAAACTAAAGGTGTTTTGTTAAATTGTATTAAGATCTTTAGGAACAGTAATTTCTTAAGGTCCCATTAGGATATTAACAGTGACAGCCTTTTACTCTTCGCATGTACATGAAAGTTTACAGCAAGACATGCTTGCTTGCTCTAAACTTACCTATGCAAAAGCAAATGATTATTATCATGATCTTACTTTGCGCAAATGTTAATACATTTAATTGGTGAATGTGTAATAATTAATAAAGGAAAATATTTTTGTAATTCAATTACATTGTTATTAAAATAATTCATGCCATATAATCCTTTTTTGCATTAAGATTCATTTAAGATCTCTATTAGAATATTTTGCAAACGCTGCACTTTTTTCAGTTAAAACATTCTTAAGCAATCAAATATGTTTAAAATATTTATAAAAATAAAGGGAGTTTTGCTAAAATGACAATTTAGCATCAGTAATTAAATCTTACACTTTTTTAAAATAACTCCATAGATGAATGCGTGTATTTAGAACAAAAATCCCCCCCCCCCCAACTGTAAACTTTTTACGTGTTTCTCTTTGTTTATGAAACCCACAGCATTATTTTCTATCTTTTAATGAAAATGAAGTTGTCATTTGAATGGAGAGGGAATATCATTTGGATTGATTTATTTCAAGTGATATATCTCCTGACCAGGTCTTGAAGTGATATGTATATTTTGTAGATGGTGTTAAATATATTTATGAATTATGCATGTGATTGGCTATATCAGCAATGATTTGACTGTCCCTTTATTGTTAATGTTGTTGTTATTGGTCTGCTGCATGCTCTCTTTGATTCCCTCCTCCCATCCCAAACACATCCACACTCACTGCCCTTGACCTTCAGCTGGCCACTGGTGTACAATGATGGGAAGGGATGGATGTTAAAGTGTAGATATCATCAATTTTACTAGGCTGAATTCCATCACACTCAGGCTTTGCATGATCCTGGGATAGCAGAAGAGTCAGTGGGACTACTAGGGGAAGAGGCTGTCCACACTACTGGCTTGACTCTGAAATTGGGGTGAGACACAAAACATTTTTGATTTATTCTTTTTTAACTTTAATTTCATTATTTTATTTTATTTATTTTGTAATTTATCTATCCTTTTTGAATAAAAAATACCTTTCACACTCTCATTAAAATATTGAAGATGAAAGACAGGCCTAGATGTTTTTTTTTTTTTCTTTTGAAAAGAAAGATAAATTAATAAGTGTAATAAAAATATTTGGCTTTGTAAGATCTATTTTCTCTTAGGAACTTAAAAAGGCATTATAAAAACATTGCAGAAATGAAAAATAAATCAAAAGATTCCCATGATGATAGTTCTGCTAAATGTTTTGAGAAAGTTTATATTTTCTTGATTTGCCACCTTATTTCATGTAGATGAAATATTTAAAATTCTTTTTCTTTTTGAATACTTTGCATCTCCTCTTTTCCTCCTCTTCCTCCAGCTTCAGGTGGCTTTTTTCCCCTGTTTGATTTGCTTTTGAACAATGTTTTTGATTCTGAACAAGCAAAATTTATGTCACATGCAACTTTGTAACTGAGAAACTAATATTGACATCATAAAAAATGTATAAATCCTTGTAAATTTACTATTCACCATAAAAGATAATGATATTTAGTGACTGTTTTTAAAATACATAAATTTTCAACTTGTGTTCCAAATCAACATCTGTGGAATAACATTTTTTACTCTTTCAAGTTTAGAATATCTTACTGTATTTTTGGGTCATTATAATTTGAGTAAAAAAAAAAAAATGTTTGACATTGAAAATCTTTGTCTAAGAAACCTACTGCCCAAATATAAACCTTCCAGCAATGTGTAAATGCTCCACATCTGTAACTCCTACAAACTGTTTGCATTTAATAATACTTATGAAGACATATGTGCAGAGAAAAAAAGCATTTGTTGGGCAGAGAGATGCTTAAGATTGTCTTTATGAATTTCACAACAAATTTGTACCAGAATTTAATGCATTGAATTTCTATACTATTCTTTTAGCTGGAAGGTCTTAAATTTTCCAAAATTAATTCTTTTGTAGGCTACAAAATGTGTTTATTCATAAAGTCTTTACAAAATGCATGAGCAAAATTCTATTTTCTTGTGTAAGCACAATATAGTCTAATGGCTCAGACCCCACCCCCCACAGTATCTTACCAAATGATTTCTAGTTATTGATAATTTAATTTAGTGATCACTTTAACCTCCACTCCAACATTCACTTCCTCCTAGAAACTATGCTACAACTACTGTCCCTCATGAAATAAAGCGAGATAAAAAAAAAACATTTTCTGCAGCTGATGTCATCTATAGTGTGGAATTGGAATCTGAAGAATTAAAGCCAGAAAGGACACACAATGAAATTCACTTAAGGTATGAAGGAATACTGAATTGCACTCAAATAGTTCTCATGGATATGTTGGGAAGTGTCAAAACATATCTGATGATAATGCAGTTGAAAATTTATATATTTGTTAGTGAACAATATGTTTAACTGCATCAGTAAAATAAATTATTTCTCCTCCTTAGACTGCTTTAGCAGGAGGATATTTAATTACCAAATTTTTGAAAGGTTGGATAGAGGGTGGATGATGTTCAAATGATAACTCTTAGGAAGATATGGTTCTTCTTGGAAGGAGGATTGAAAGTGACCCTTTAGTGCTGATGCTCTTAAAAAAGACAATAATTCATTTTTTATGTAATTTTGCTCCTGGTATTGCTTGATATGACTTTGATAAGAAACTAATGACAGTATCTTCCTTCAATAAAATCCATTTTTGTGGATTAGATTAATTATATGATTTGGTATTACTCAAAAATAATGTTACAATGTGAATTAAGCTTTAATTATAGATATTATGAATTAACACACACACACATTGTGAATTTTAAACTTATGTAAATATATAAATTTTAAAATATATTTGTTTTTATTTATTCAATTTGTTACATTTTTTGAAAGAGCTATTTACAAGTTTATATTAAAAATATAAACTTGTAAATAGCTCTTTCATGTTTAAATTATTTTGAACAGAAATATATATTTGCTTATTTTGTTCTTTTAATAAAGAACATGATTTGCATTTAGCTTTTTCATTTATTTTTTTTTTTTTAACTTTTACAAATATTGTCTGAATAAATTGAAAGTTGTTTTATGTTTTGCTATTCTTTTTTTTCTCCTCTCCATTTTACTGGCCAAATATTCACTGACATTTTATTTATTTCTACTGAATATTTTATATGTGGCAGTAAATAACATAAGTGAAATTTAGAAAATAACAAAACAAAAAATATAATTCTACCAGAATTTTCTCTTTTTGTATTTAATTTTAGTAGTGAACATATAATTTTAATATTGGAGTTCGCATGAAATACAATTAAGCATTCAAATTTGATTTGTTTGACTCCTGTTGAAATTCAGAAAGCACAATGATTTACCACAACAATCTGAAGGACAGAAAGAACAGTTTTATTTATTTTTAATAAGCTCAATTAATACATGCATTTTTCTCTAGATATCACATTTAGACTTTTGAAATGCCGGAGATTTTTTTTAATTTGCATATAGGATATATATGATTTTTAAAAAATATCCAATAATAACTACATGATAGGATAATTTGATAATTTGTACAAAACAGTTTATAATCTGACTTAAAAAGAATGTAAGTTATGTTTATTTGATGTTACAATTAAGCAATGCTTTAAAAATTACTCTGGTTTGTTTTTTTTATATACATATGTTTTGCTAGTAGTTTTTGTTTTCATTTTCCTTCTCAGTCTTAATATTTATGTTGAGATTTATTAATGAGATATCTGCATGTTATATATATGCGAAAATAAAAAAAACACTGTAAATTAATTCTATTTTAATATTATTGCCAAAACAGAAATATGCAAATAGGTAATAAATTGCTTTCGTATAATTATCCTTTATTATCTGAAAAATGTTTAAAAAGAAAAGTAAATTATGATTATTATTTTAAACTTATTAATGCTGTAAATTATAAAAAGGGAATGAAATGTGGATGTTTTCAATTTTGAATCTTTGAATAATTGATTTTTTTTTTTTTATATAGATGGTGAAATTTGAAACAAAAAAAATTAATTTTAGTTTTTATCCTTTTTAAGATTTAAGGGAATAATGTGCATATGTAACAAAACAAGTAGTTCTTTAATTACTGTTAATTTCTCTAAAATTATTTGAACTTAAATTATAGTTATCTATTCCACTTTTTCCTCTTTCACTCCAATTAAAAACTTATCCTGAGTTTTTAGTATTATAGGAAGCGTAGAAGTTTAAAATGCTCTTGTAAAGCCTTTATCTTGTAGGACTGCAAATATGGTATGTTCTCAGTTTGAAATTTATTTGCATTGTCTTTTTTTTATTTCAAGAACCAATCGTAGTTTCTGTGCGGTAGTCAAAATTCCTTTGTTTATATCCTGCATATGCGCATATATTAATATAAAAAAAAAAATCACATTCTTTTTCTGTGGCCTTGTTCCCAATAACCATTACACATGACATCACCATAAACTATTTTAAAGTTCCAGCTTTCCAAAGAGTACCAAGATGTAGACAAAAGAATTCTGACAACTACATTTGTTCTTGAAAATGAGTGAGAGAAATTACTTGAACAAAACAATAACACAATATGATCTGGGCACAGTTTATCAACAATTTTGAACACAATACTCAACACCTTATTTAAAAACTGGAAAAATGCTATAAAATTTAAACAGGCAAACCTTATTTGTTCTTTTTAATTGAACTTGTTTTGATAAATATTTGCTGCCTAATGATACCTTATATATATATATATATATATATATATACACACACACATACTCTTGCTTTGCACTTTTTTACTTTTGATTTTATCTTGGTAGATTTTAATCTGTCGTTAAGGAAGCAAAAGTAGCATTATTATTATGGGTTTATATCTTTGAGTATGACAGGTGTTCTTCCTAGTTTATACATGATTTATTTATCACAGTAACAACCATCTTGATATTTCAAGTTGATGGTTGTTTCAGCTTTTATCAGTGAAACTGCATTTTTATATTATGAATACATTCTTACTATTTGAGTCTAAGACTCATGACAAAAATTTGTTATTTTAAAGAAACCAGTGTATTAATCTATTTGGTGAACATATCTCTCTCTCTCCACACACACACACACACACACACACACACATATATATATATATATATATATATATATATATATATATAATCTCCCCTGAAAAATTAATTTTGTTTGAACACTCTAGAAGAAAAGCACAAATTTGTAAACAGTAACTATTACTGCTTTCAGTCACTGGCATGTTTATTCAAAGAATGAATATGCAAAAATTCGCCTTCCTCTACTGGGTACTGATAGTTCAAGAGTAAAATGTCTGACTGATGCCAAATCAATTGGGTTTCAATCCCGGCTCGAGGCAATGGGATGTCTAGCCACACTGATGAGCTGTGATACAGCGAACTAGTCTGTCTGTGGATGACAAAATATATATTTATGCAATTTATTATATATATATTATTTATATATTATATATGTCTGGTACTTATTGAATAGTGCTCAATATCAGTGATAGAGCTAACATATTTAGTTGGATTGATGTGAGTTTTTGACACTGGGTTTCATGCTTTTGCTGTTGTCAAACAATAGCAAAAGTGTGAAACCCAGGGTCACAAACTTGCATCAATCCAACTTGTATATATGTTATGTTTATTCTTTTGTGCTTTGTGTATATTTTCTTTCTCTCTTGGGTGACTATATTTGATCATTTGGTGAAATGGCCTGATCTTGATTAATTAATAATAACTGAAGCTTGCAGAAATAACAAAAACTTTGGAAAATTAGATTGGTTGCTAGAGTGTATTTTATTAATAATTTATTTCCAGCATAATATGTCACTAAGTACACAGTATTTAGGTTATATCATTTTGATTTTATAGTGTAAAAATACAACACTTAATGGAAAGTTTAAAGAAACAAATTTCTTCAAATTTTTATTTGTCAGTGTATGACCATTATCCTGTATGGTATTGGAGATTGAACTATGGACAACTATTGCTGGTTATATGCTTTGCCATTAAGCTATTACACATTTACATTAACTTTTTTATATTATAAAGAAACTCTTTCAAGAAGGTGTAGTAATTTTATTGTACAAGTCTTTCTTTTATTGCTCCCCACCTCCTTTTAGTATGATCTCATCATTAGGTAACATAGTGTTGGTTACACCTGACTTATATGGTCTGATGAAAATTGAGAAAGAATAATATTAAACATTTAAACTGTAACCTCATTTATAGCTTTTTCTATATACATTTTTATAGAGTATTTCTACTTGATCAAGACGAATATATTGTACTTTACTTAATACTTTTTAAATATTGAGCATTTCATTGAAATGCTATCAAAATTATTAGATATGTTGAAATGATCCCTAAGCAAATAAATTAAATTTTAGTCCCATTAGGATAGTTTTATAATTAAAGATTTTCTATCTCAACATTTCTGTTCATGTTTACATTAGCAATTAAAATTTATGCTTTTCTTTGAAGATGACATTATTTGATTTACTATATATATAATTTAGCTAAATTATATCAATATTTATTACATCTGTATATCCTTCCTTACATTCTTTTATATCCTGTTGCACCTCTTGACTAGGATTGATTAGATAAATTATTTTAACCATTTCTTCTTAAGCTTTCAAATTTTTTTTTATACTTCCTCTTAATTTTTGCCACATTAAGCAGAAATAGGGAGTAGTGTAATCTGTCACATCTTCTATAAATAAAGTGCAGTGCACGTGTGTCCATCTGTCTGTCTACCCATTTTTTGATCTTGACAAACCTGAAGTAACACATGATTAAAAATGAAATAACTCATTTAAAGTTGAATTTAAATGTTGAACAGAATGAAAGGTTTAAAAAAACAATTCTTTATTAAAGTTTTAACTTTAATTTCATTTTTCATCACAATTGCAATTGATATCGTCTAAAACTGTAATTAAAACTTAAGCAGGGTGTTTTTTTTCCTTTTTTCTATCATGCTTACTGTGACGCATTTGAAATATTATTACATAGTTTGGGTTCCCTAACGTCTTTTAAGAGTGACTTTATGTGAAGTGATCATAATGGTGATTTTTTTTTTTTTTTTTTTTTTTTTTAAAGAAAATAGAAACTGTATGCGAAATAAATGTAAACAAACTATGGAGATTGGTTGTGCATATGAAGAAAGATTATGCTGAATTAAGGTGTCAAATAAAAATAAAATAATTTTATTGTTATCTAAATTCTTATAATTTTTATGTACATAGGATGCTGAAGGTAAAAGCTGAAAGCCCTCCACAAGAGCTAGTCTGTCCAGAGGGTGGCTTTCAGGCTAGTTTAAATAATATTTTCTAATTGGGATGCATCTTTAAAACAAGCTTTTCAGAATTTTTACTCTTTCATACTTAAAAATTAATTATGTATTTTTTCTTTATATTCTGATAATTTTACTTCAGTAGAAAGTTACAAGTATACTTACTATTGCTATAATTTATTTATTTAGTTGTTATCGAGATTTCTTTTTTTTTTTTTTTTTTTTTTTTTATACAGGTGATTAAAGAGGGAGATAATTCATCCATTCCATAAAATGACTGCAAACAAACATAAAATTCTAAATACCTATTATAACTGGATAATGGATCTAAAATATTTACAATCATTCAAGAAAAATTTTAAAAGCTAAGGGGAAATAGTCTGGTTGTTGCATAATGGGTCATCCATACATACAAAATTCATACCATGTTACTTGTATTAAATCCCCCTCTTTTTATTTTTTATTTTTTTGCATGGGAAGCAATACATTCAGTTATTGATGTAATAAGTACAAAAAGTTCATTAATTATTAATTGGTTGAATTACAGTAATTTTTTTAAATGCAGGTTTATTCTATTTCACTTTTTAGAATTTTATAACAACTGAAGAACATTTTTACAGATTAGATGAAAATAATTTTTTATTGGGTTTCCATTTTTTTTTTTTTTTTTTTTTTTTTTTCTTGTATAAAGTAACTAATTTTAAGTAGAATATTTGATGGATGTTATTCTTGCAAAGTCAGTGACAATACCTATTATGAGTGAACTTAATGAGAGCATTTTATAATTAAAAGCTATATAAGTTACTAAACAATTTCTTCATCAGCTTATTTTTTAAAATGTCAAGGAAGGCTTATTTCTAAAAGTATCCATAGGCCTGTCAAAATTTGATATGTTAACATTTACACATATACATTCTGGCTGCTACTTTATTATTTGTCTTGAAAACTTTATCAGCTCTCATAGGAAACCACTTACATTTATTGTGCATTTATTTGAATAAATATCTTTTAAACTATTTACTTTCAATTTTTATTGGTAACTCGTATAAAGTGTTGTGGAACACTGGTTATCAAGTTAATTTTGCAAACTGTTTTTTCTCATTAGGTGCCTCCCACTAAGCTTAGGTTAGTGAATAAATTTTGGATATAAATAGCATGTGTAGAATTAAATATACATGTAAGTATGCATCTATGTAGTTATTCATTCTCAAGCATTTTACAAGCTCAGTTTCTAAATGTAAAGTTATAAAACTTGTAGATATGAGATGAGATATTGTGAATAAAATGGTAATTCCTTTATTTTAATCTTTTGTAATTTCTCTAATTACTTAAATCAAACATGTTCAGATTCTGTCTCTATTTAAATATTTATACAGGATTATATCCAAGTCAAAACCTTTTTACAAAATACTTTCATTTAGAAATAAGTTTCTCAAATTGATACTCTTAATAGCTATTTCAAATATGAAACTGGTCAGCTTTTATAAAATTTTATTCCTTGTTGATCTTTTGTTGATACTTTAAAAGACATGAGCCCAATCTTCACTAAATGTCTTGCTTTTTGTTAGCTCTCTTGACCATAGGCTATTACTTGGTTAACTACAATGATAGAAAATAACTCTTTTAGCATTTATCATTCTTATTGGCTGCTTTCAGCAGAATGGTTGAAAAGATCTTTATTTCAGTTGTCTATGACAATATTAATCATGTTTGTTTTTTGTATTAGGTTGGTGCAAAATAATGTCGTTTTCTCACATATGTTACTATGTGAGAAAACGACATTATTTTTGCACCAACCTAATAAATTCTGCCATGGATAACTAAACAAGACATATTTTTTTTTTTTTTTTTTTTTTTTTTGTTACTACAACTTTTTATGTACCATTGAATACTTTGAAATTTTCAAGTATACAAATTGACTTGGTATAAAGTTAAGTGTATAATACTATATTTGTCAGTCTATAAGATGCACTTCCCCACTGAGATAAAGTAACTCAAATATTTTAACTAATTTTTTATCAATGACTTTTTTTTTTTTTTTTTTTTTTTTTGCTTCAATCATGTTTTAGCTGATTCATTCTTTGAATCTAAACTGAGAATTAAAAATTAAGTATAATTGACATTATATATATGTCTTATTTAGTTTAGTTTTCCATGTAGGCTGTCAAAACTGTCATGATTAGGTAGAATTTTTACAATCTTTTTATAATTGTCAAAATATTTCTAATAGTGAAATTACTTAATCTGGGTATGTCAAAACTGCTTAAGAGTAAAGTAACCAAATGTAACATTTTACCCAATATGTTGGCATTATGGAAAAGAGTAATTAAGATGTTCATTTCAGTGTTAGCAATAATAAATTTTCAGGTTTGGTGGAGAGATACTGAACTTTTTATTGTATATCTGTATATAGAAAAAGATTCTCTTTCCTTAAGTTATTTCAAAATAATTTTTGTAAAACAATTGTATTTTTGATCTTATAAACTAGCCAATATGTAAATTTCTCTCATTGTTTGCAGCTTCGTTCCATGTACCATGCTGCATGGAACTGATTCCCAGGTGGATACATTTCCATCACTATCTTAATCTGATTAACTGTTATCTTCCCCATATATCTCCATAAAACGTGCCTCTTACTCTATAATCCTCTACCTTGAGTGGCTTTTTGTTGGGCCTTGTACATGGTGAATATCATTGTAAAAAAGAAAAGAAATTTAGATCTAAAAACATGTTAACAAATACATCCATTGATTTATTAACTATGATAGGTATGGATGAATAGTTTATTGTTATAATATCATTTGTCAAAAAAATAAAAAAATAATTTTCTCTACATTCTAAAAATTCATTGTTATAATGTTGCAATATTTTTTGAGTCTTGATAGATATAATTCTGGAAAGGTATTCTAGAGAAAATTGATTGTATTGACAAATTGTTGAGTAGAAATGAATTAGGATCTGTAATTTTATTGAGTGTTTATGCTTTATAAAATAGTACAATTTTTTTTCTTTTTTCTCTTATTTTTAATTAAAAACATTTTTTAACCTTATTTTCAGCATAACCATTTTTAAATCAAACTTTTAACTAAATGATTTTGTTGGAATTAATATTCATTTATTTGTATATGATTAAAAAAACATGCTTGAACAAATGTATTTTTCTTTCAATATTGTATTGTGAATTATGCTAGCCAGTTCAAAATATTTGATTTATTAATTGTAGTTTGTATGCATAATCAGTTTTTGTGTTTATATAGATACATATACATGCACTTATCTGTGTAGATAGATGTTATTTTCTGCCTTTGTCAACACCAAAGATGATGATTGTATTAGGAATGAGAACTGTTTATTTTTATTTAATTATAACATCTTTACATTTCTTTTGTGCTGCTTTTTAGCTTTCCTTTTATTTGCTTCAATGATTAACTAACACCTGTATTTTACTGTCTTGCACTGTGTACAAGTTTTGTTCATCTTGCACCTGACCACAACTCTTACCAATACCAGCACCAGCCATTACCAACCACTTGCTATTGTTCATCTGCTCAGACCTATCATCATTACTGTTAAACAAAAGGGTCATATTGTTCTTTTCTGTGATCAGTTTAAGTCCTGCTTAGTGTTGTGTGAGTGTGTATCATAATTTTTTTTTTTTTTTTCTTTTAAATGAAAATATGGTTGTCCATAGAACATCAGTTCTGTGATGAGTGATTCATTTATTTGTTTTTGATTTTGAAAAAAAATAAGAACATTGAATGGGAAGAAAACTGATGTTGGTTTCTTCGTTTGCTTAGTCTGACTCATTGATTGATGATGCTGACCAGGCATTAGTGGGTGACCATCTTGCAAAGTATCAGGAACGCCAGCAGTCTCCCCTGGGGTATGTCACCTTCATATGTTCCGTATGTGTTTGTCTGCCTGCCTGTGTTTGTTTGGTAGATAGATCTCAATGCCCCCACTTATTCATTTACATTGTTAATATTTCTATTTTGTAATTTAAGGTCTACTAATTGTTAGTGATTTGCAAATTTTAGAAATATATTGACATTACATGAATTGTCTAACTTACTTAATATTTTATCTTTAGTTATACGTTTAAGGAAATAAATATTTTAAAAGATCTTGTTAGATTAATATCTGAATATTTTAATATTGCAAAATACCTTATTTATTTATTTTTAATCACATTATATCTACTGCTCATTAGTGATAAGTTAAGAATGACATTTTAGTATTTCCATTAAAAACTAGACAGTCAATTCTAGTTAGCATAAAAGTAGCAAATTTGATATTATTTACTGTTTGTAAAATGTTTAATCTTAACTTTCATTATTAACTTCAACTTTGATGAATGCAGTTGTTCACTGTTTGTTTCCTGTAGTACAATATGACAGACAGTGGATGGATATATCTCACTATATGCATTATTTTCTAAAATTCTAGGAAAATTATGCATTTTATCTGGTTTTATATTTCTACTGTATTTCGTAGTATAAAAAATAGTTGTCTTGTTCTACTTTTTGTATGTAATTTAATCCAGGTAAATATTTTAATTAAAATATTATATTAATTTTTCATGAGGGAGTGTTTAAATATTCTCAGCTTGACCCATTTTTCAAGCTCTGTATTTCAATGAGAATATAAATTTTATGAAATTGGTCTGGCCAAGAAGATTTTAGTGTCACCTCATATAAATAATATTTTGTTATTTATGATTTGCTTGCTAAAACTTAACAAATACTAAATGCACATATAAAAATGATACTAACAAAAATTAACAGAAGCACTTTCTTTGCTTGACAGTTTCATTTATTTATCATAAAGAAAAACAAATATAGTGTTTGAAATAAACTTGTTTTTAATAGTAATTGATTTTTTTTCCCCCAAGAAGTCATGGAATGTTACTTAATTTCTATACTATTATTTTATCAGTATTTGATTATGGTTATAAAAATTTATACTAAACTATAAAAATAATAAAGATGAAACAAAACATGATGGTATTTCTGTTTTGTTTTCTCTTTTACTATTTTTTTTTGTTTTTTTACTTATACGTTTTTTTTATCTATAAATCTTTCCTATGTTTGTACAGATCAATATAAAAATTAATATTTTAGACAAAGATAAGCAAAATGTCTGACATTTAAGCCAAACCACAAAAGATTAAAAGAATGATTATGATTATTTACAATTTTAGGGTGCTAGATATTGTTTTATTAATGTTACTGATATAGAGGAAGATAGGAGGATAAAGTTTTGTTTTTTTTTTATCAAAAAATAACAATACCACCAATTACAAAGAAAGTAGAAGAATTAGTAGAATAGAAACAATGATATTAAAATTTTTCAAAAATTTTAGCACCATGTATCACCATCGTTTTAGCACTATCTTTCAGCTGCAGCTTATTTCTAAGGTTTAATGTTTGAAATAATTTTTTACAGACAATCCCAGTTTATTTCATTCTTACCGCTTACTGAATACTATTCTGGTATTTCTTATCAGTTGAACATTAGAAAATTTTGACAAGATTCCAGAATTGTTTTAAAATATTAATTTGTTTAATGCAAATATTTCTATACATTATTCATAATGTTTTGTGATTATAAATGTTTATTCTAAAAAATAACTTTAAAAGGCAACATAAATACTATTATTTTCAAGAATAGTTTTGATAGTATATATTTGATTAATATAGTTACCTCCACTTTTTTGCAGGAAAACAGCATAGCATAATAAAAAAGGCCACAAACTTAATAAAAATAAAGTATTATCATCAAAATTCCTTATTATTAAGATGAAAAACCAAAGTTTTTTTAATTATTTTTTGAAATTTTTTAATCCTTTCTAAAAAGTTCAAAATTTTAGTTAAAATCTCGTTTTATTTACATCATTGGGGTGGCATAATAATAACATTGACTTTTTGTGCTTTTTTTCCTGTTGAAAACACATTGTCCAATTTTAATGAAATTTTCAGGATTCATTCACATATGAATGAAATTACTTTTGAAATTTTTTTTTTACAAAATTTTGGAAAAAAAAAAAAAAAAAAAAAAAAAAAAAAAAAAAATTTTTTTTTTTTTTTTTTTTTTTTTATATGTATGTTACCCCCGACATAATTTCATGAAATTTCACAAAAAAACCATTCTATTTCCTGAATTTTTTTTATTCATTAAAAGTAGGAATCCTTGGAAAATCTAAATTGCCTAATCTTTTTTTTTTTTTTTTTTTTTTTTTTCTTCAAACTTGCACTATTCTCACTGAAAATCTGCTCTGATTTGAAAAATAATGAATGCAATAAAACTGACATTATTTAATTAGAAAAGCTTTTAATTGCTTTTGTAAATAAGTTATATTAAGGATATTATTGTCTGAAGAAATAAAATTATTCCTATGAATAATGAATTTTTACAAGAATTTTTTCATGTTTTTAAAAAATTTTAATTATAATAATTTATAATAGTTTAAAATTGTGTAAAATTCTGTATTGGGCCATTTCCTGGATGTGATGTAGTAATTAAGTGAAAATGAAATTTATGAATCCAAAATTAAAAAATTAATAAACATAGTTACGCTTTTCTATTTTTAAAATAATTTTTTATTTCTTATTTTTTTACTTAATTTGTTCCCTATTTTCATCTATGAAAGTTTAAATGTGATATTATTATGAAACGGTCACATGATCTAAGTTTTGTCTCTTTACAGAGAAATTAATTTAAGAAAATTTTATAGTATTTAAAATTTTTTTTTTTTTTTTTTTTTTTTTTTTTTTTTTTTTTTTTTGCATAAAGCATCTTCGAAAGGTTAATAAAAATCAATAAATTATTAGATAATTGTGGAAAATATGTTAATTTGTAAAAAATTACTAGGTAGTTAAAAACAAAAAAAATGCGTTTGCTTAGATTTCTTAAATTTTGTATCAACTCTAGCCACCCATATTAGCTGTCATCGCTTTGTCACTCATTGGCTATATATTATTACCTCAGATAAGCTATGATAAGCAGGACCAATCATTAAATAAATGGTTGTATATTACTTTTTTATGCTATAAGTAATATTTATTTCAAATCAGATTAATTTAACTTTAAATTTTCTAATTTTACTCAAATAACATGTCAGAAATATATATGCATTTTTTGAAAGAATTTTAAAATTGATAATTTTTTTTTGTTTACAAATTTCTTAAAATTAAGAAAATGGCTGCTTTTAAAGAAATTGAAATTAAATTTGACATTCCAATCTATATAATTTCTATTTGAACTACACCAGAATATTTTACTTACTGGAAATAATAAATTCTTGTAAAAATCAAATAATTGTCCAATTTTAATGAAATTTTCAGGACTTGCTCACAAATGAATGAAATTATTTCTGAATTTTTTTTTTTTAAAGTCTTGTTGAAATGTAAAAATTTAAAAAAAATTAAAGTGATAACTATCCATTGAAAATGTAACAAAGATTTAAAGAAAATCTTACATTTAGTTGAAGAAAAAATGACTAAAGCTGTGTTAGATTTTAAAATGCTTTAATATTATTTTTAAAAAATCTAAAAGATTAAAAAGCTGTTTATAAAACCATGGTGCAAACACATAAGAAAAAGAATCAAGGTGGTAATAGATTTTAAACTTTCATTTGTTTTTAAGAGTTTCACTCAATATTATTTCATAAAAGCAATAAATAATTATGAATGTTAAAAAATTAGTATTCTAAAGCTCATTTTACTGAAATATCTTAACAGCAGTATGTTAGCATGTGACATGACAATTTTCCTTCTGATAAGAGGTTTGAATTGCAGGCATGTTTCACTTAATTTTATATGACTTGGTTTTTATATAAAATCTTGCTATTTCTTTTCATTAAAATGAATAGATAAATTTAATAATGAATTCAACTTAATACAAATATTTTGTGTGTGTATGTATGCCTATTATATAATATGCATGTAGGCAAATTTGACAAGTAAACAAATGTACTGTGGATAGTAAATGTTGAAAAACTTGCATGATATGACATTTGTTGCCAGTCATAGGCTTAAGTCCCACACTGTCATTTTTAAAATGGCTTGCTTTAAAAAAAAAAAAAATCCCAAAACTCAAACCTATGACTGATGTTGATAATTATATAACAGTTATGAGTAGACTTTATAAAATATACTTGTGTATGTAAGGCATGCCTAGTGTAAATAGATTTGGCTGAAAAGCAGTGCATGTTTATATGAAACTCTTATAGTAGATAACCTGAAAATTTGAGACTTGGAATGTTTAACATTTCATAAGTTTAGCTAATTTAAAAAGCCAACAAACTTAACTAAAAAGCCACTTTTGACATTTGAAATTTTTTGTTTGAAAAAGTAAAAAAGAAATCTTAAACTTATAGTTTAATACTTAAATTTGAAAGATTTATTTTTCTGCTTTTATTATTTTGACTGTTAATGAGATATAGAAAAATACTTTTAATGTAAGTTATTGCATTTTTATGATTAACTTTTGATTTGGTCTGAAATAACTTTTCCTAAAATGAAAATCTTTAATAGAAACTTTTCCTGTTAAAAAGACTTGATAATTAAAAAATTGTCTCAATAACATAAAATTTCTTTTGGCTAATTCATCCATTCACAGTATTTTGACTGGTACAACTTTTATATATGTTCCAATCATGAAAGCATGTAATTCAAGAAAGTGATTCTTGAGTGTCATGAGTTGAATTCGTATTTGAAATGCCCTTGCTTATTCTTACTAACAATCTCATCTTAATTTTTATTTTTTTGTTTGAATGAAGTAATTGTAGTAGAAAATTTTAAGTTGATTAATATGGGAATGCTGAAAAATTTTTCAATACACCCACTTCCAAAATCTGATCACTTTTTTTCAGCATCCATTTGTATTTTAAATTTTTTTCTCTATAAAAATAACATAAAAGTAAAGAAGCAGAAAACATGTGAAATAAATCCTTCATAGTTTCTGTTTTGCTCTTTCATAATACACAATAAAAAAATTTTAATGGTAACTTGTGAATATCTGTCTGTGATTACTAATTATGTTAGAATTCTTAATAGAATGTTCTGATGAAGAAAATAGATAATCTTTGAGTTGTAACTTGAATAATTTCATAATATACTCATAAATGCTTAGACAAGTTATATACTTTTGTTCTAAATTGGATAAATTTAAATAATTGTAACATGTATTAAAAAAATTAATTTCATTTTTTTTTCAATGTTTAAATTATTGAAATCCATATTTAAAAATGTAAATTCTTTAATGATTCTGTTCCCTGCTTTGTTAGTTTTACTTTTAATATGGTTACAATCTACTATTATAAAGAAGTAAATTAACTAGTTACCCATTTATATTTTTTTATTATTTATTTTTCAATTAATATTTCTTTCATCTTAATTTCATTTGTTTATTGCAATTCTCAGAATATCATTCTATGTTAGTAAGCAACATTAATTGGAAATAAGGAATAAGTTTCCAGCAACACTAATTTGCATCCCTTTTCTCTGGGAAGCCTATTTTAATGCAACAGCTACTTTGCTGATTCAGCCATAGACCACTGACTGCAGTCATTCAAATATAACCATATAGCTAAACTTTGTTTTCATCAACTACATGTTGTGAGATATATATATAATGTAGTCTTGTTTTTAATTTCTTACATGAAGCATTAAAATATTACTACTAGTGTAGTAATATATTAAAAAGAAAAATAATGGCAACATATCTGGTGGGTGAAGAAAAATGAAATAAACCCTATGGTTTTTGAATAACTGCAGCCAGTTGATATTTATGGCCTAATTAATTAGGCAGTTGTTGCATTAAAACAGACTTCCCAAGAAAAAGGATAAGAGTTTGACTTTTTCCAGAATTTTATTTGTTATTCTTATCTGTGTTGTTGCATAATTTTTTTTGTTTATATTTTAATACTTATTATTTATTAATGGTTCTGATGAATCTTTCAACAATGAATTCCTCTTCATTGTTTATGATCTCCTGCCAATGATCCACTAACTGTTTAATTCTTTGATGATAGAAATCACTAGATTTTGACAAAAAAAAAAAAAATTCCATCAAGCCATATTTTAAGCTCCACATTGATGTTGAACAAAACACCCTTCAAATTGTTAGAAAGTGACTGAAAAAGGTGGTAATCTGAAGGGGTTAAATAAGGAGAATATTGTGGGTGTGGCAGAACTTCCAGACTGAATTCTTCCTTTGTATCAACAGGTAGTCTGCTGTCGAGCAATTAAACTGGTGGCAACAGAAGAGTGCTGGAGCTTTTCTTTTGGTTAATGTGTGTGGCACCCATTCCCTATATTTCTGGACCTTACCCATTGAGCGAAGATGATGCATGACAGTAACATGGGAGCTTGCCATCTTCTGAGCCATTTCCTTTCTCTTCTTTAATCAGCATGTGTAATTAGTTCTTATCAAACTGAACAGGTCGGCCAGAATGCGGAGAGTTTGTGAACGAACTTCCCCCTCCTTGAAATGGGAATGCTATTTCTGTGCCATTCTGTCGGTAATAAAGTCATCTCTCTACAACAGCACAAATGTCTCCAGCAACTTTGGAACCTTGATTAAAAGCAAAGAGAAGATTTGTGGAACATGCTCATTCTTATCTATTTGACATTCCAACTGAAAGGGGGTGTCTAATCTGAAATAAAATTCCAATAACAGACAATAGTTTCACAAGATGATCAGAGTTACTAAGAAGTAAAAAATGATACAAAAGATTATTCTTTGAGATTATTTGCAGAACATTAGAAAAAAATGAACGAATATATGTAACAACCTAATAACAACTGTAAAATGATGGTCTGAGAGCTGCAATAAAAAGTAACTAAAATAAATATCGGCAAAAAGTTAACTAGTCACAGTTTTTCATTTAAAATGTTAAAAAAACGATTACTATTACTCAATTATAAATTTAAATACAGTACTAAGAAAAAATCTCTAGATTGTTAATCTTATTAAAAGCTGTTGAAAAGTTGTATTTTAATATATGTATTTTAGTTTTTCAAAAGAATTTAGAAATACTTAGTGTTTTATAAATTTATACATGATTCAAAGTATACAGTAGCATGCTTAAGCTTGAAGTTAGGATTGTTTGTGAAAACAGATCTATGTTTAAAATTTTATCTCTTAAGTTTTCATCTATATAATGCAGAAATTGTTTTTTTGTAAAATATGAAGAAAGCCTGTCTACAGATCTTTTCCTTTGATTTAATTTTTTTGTGTAAAAGAAAAATGCAAAAATGAATTATATAAAATTTAGTTTAATAATTGTACATCGATAGGAGAAAGTTATTTAATGTTTGCATAAGATAAAGATGCAGAAAAATAGGAAGCACTATTGTATTTCACAGTATTGAAGACTATCTGAAATTAGCTTAAAGCTAGCTTGTTAACCCTACAAAATGAAGCTTATCAACCTTTATTTTACTTTTTTGTTAATTTGTGAATCAAAATTGTGGTGCATTTATGAGGCCAGTGCCCTTGATGCCAGAAATTATATTTCAAATGTATATACATTGATATTTCCTTCTAAATAAATAAATGGAACTATCTTTGCAAGTATGTTTTCCTTACATCTCAACATTTCAAAATTAATATTTAAAAAAAAACAAAAAAACCCATGACTGATGTCAATAATTATTATAACAGTAATGCATGTACTTTATATTTGTGTATTGGCTTTTTTTTTTTTTTTTTTTTATCAAATCTTTCTTCTTTTTTTTTCTTTTTTTTTTTTTTTTAAAGTTAAGATTTTTTTAGTTTTTTTTTCTTAAACTAATTTTTTATTAGACCTACTAAGCAGAAGAATTTGCTTTGGTAAGGACATTAGTTATTTTATTAACATAACAGTAACAGTCAAAACCTTGGGGTGGCCATCTTGACATTGGGCAAATATTTTATAGTTTAACCCATAGCTGAAAAAATGTCCTATTTTAGTAAGGATTTTGGTAGCAATGTTTTTTTTTTTTTATGCCCTTCTTGATGTCCACCCTGCAGGATTAAATAAGGAATTCTTGTTGCTTTGTTCTCTCTTTACTGATATTTTTATGAGTTTTTATCATGATTATGTACACAATTTTTCTTAACTACTATGGAAATTGATAGGTTTTTATGAACAAAAGAATTAGTATACCATTTTGAACACTGATATGAAAAAAGCTTTCCTTTATATTAAAACAAAATATTTGAATTACTTTCTTCCTACCATATTTTCTTTCTTCCTACTAAAATATTTTTTGCTGAAGATTAAAGTCTACATTTTGTTGGACTTGCATCTGTATTTCTGAAATTAGTTGTCTTGGAAGTATGTCCAAGATATATTTCTTCACATTCTTTTTATCACCTCATTCAGTTGCTGACTTCTGATTGTTTATATTCACTGATGCAACTAGATTAGTAATTGAAAAAAATGCTTGTTTTATGTCTGAAATGGCTGTGCTTCCCATTGGTGCCAAATATCTGTTTTACCAGGATTTTGAATTCTGATATTATAAGCAGGCAAGTCTTCTCCACTTAAAAAAAATTACTGCAACATATTTTCCTCTCCCAATTTCTAATTATGGCATACTAAGCTAAGCTTAGTAAATATGAAGAAAAATGCTTCTAATTGTACAACACTACTTGAGTATAATGGGATAGCTTGCTAATAAAAATATATTGAAAATCAAGATGTGAAGACATCAGTTTGAAAAGATGTTAGTGTTTTGGATTTGATATTTATTTGGTTGTTGAGATATCAAATCATTTTGGTATACAAATATGATTTGATTTTGTTACTGTTTTGGTTAACTTGACAAATATTAAATCTCTGTTTTTATTCCAAAATACTCAATGCTGAAATCCTGTCACTGTCTTTCTCTCACACACATCTAAATTAAATGTGGATATTAGCAGTGAAATAAATAATGAAATAATTTTATATTTTTGGGTAATTTTAATGATGTTCAGAAGATTATTATAAAGAGAATTTTAATTATTCTCGGCTAAGAAGAAACAAATGAATTAATTAGAAAAATAATATTTAACCAGAAAAAGAAATCTCTTGGGTTGGTGCAAAAATAATGTCGTTTTTTGACGTTAAAAATACGTCAAAAAACGACATTATTTTTGCACCAACCTAATATTTTTATGCACTTCAAATTTGAGCTGAGGAGTATAAAATATTGCTGTACTTAATTGTACAGCAATATTTTATTATAATAATATTTTATTATAATATTTTTATAGTAACAATATTTTTATTTATTAAATTTTTTTTTTTTAAGTAAGACATAGGTTTAAAAAATAATTACCTTTTGATTATTAAACCAATTAATGTACTAATGATACACTAAAAAGTATTTCTGGTATTAATCAATCAAGACAATTTTGAATCTATTATTGGGTGACTGAAAAAGTTTGACTTATTCCTATTTAATAATTCAATGTGTATTTTTTTATTTATTTTATTGAACAACATATTTAGCATTTTTGTTCCATTATCTTCTGCTAACTCCTCTCCTCCCATAACTTTTTATCTTTCTTAGTAGAGAACTAGTTTAGGCATCTTTTGCAATCTTCCAGGAAATTGAAATTTATACATTAAGAGAATTCTGTAAACACTAGAATAAATGGTAATCTGAAGGTGTAATATCTACTGAAAGCTTTTCGGCCGTACTGTAAAATTTGGCCTCTTCACCAAAGAACACTATTGTTTAGCATTATCCTAATGCAATATTACACCTTTTCATTGATTGTTGCCATCAATTTGTCTAATTAGAAGCAGTATTTGTTTGAATCAATCACTTAGTTTTTCTAGAAGGAACTGGTAATACAAGAATCTTTTCAAATCCCTCTATATACACAGTATCACCTTCTTTGGATAACAACTAGCCTTAGTTAAGGTGGTTCATTGTTTGATTTGGATATTTTGAATATATTGGTTGTTTCCCATCCTAAATAATGATTATTTTCAAGTAATATCTTGATTTAATCATTATCAAACACAACTTGGATAACCAAACTGGAGCATTGTTCAGCAAGTAATCATAATACATCCTATAAATCTTTTTTATACTTGAGTTGCATTTTTACTTTTCTTAAAAATCTCATATTCACAGAACATATTTGAAGGCAAGAGAGACAGGGAAACAACACATAACATACTTAGCTTGAATAAATGGATGGTGGAATAGGTATATTTACCCAGCCTCCCCATAAAAGCTGGATGTGGCACAAGGTCGTTTTAATGCGGAGAGCACCATACTCATACTTATTCATATGGGCTAAGGACAAAAATTGATTTTTACCCAGCCTCTGTGACCACTGTCACCAGTATTACACTGACCCAAACTCTTTAGAAAGATGCTGCCATAGGATTAGAATTCCCAAGGCTGAGCAACTACTCTAAAATGAGGAGAATCATAGCTCCACTTACAGCATGGGGACATTAACTATGCCTCAGTAAACCCTCATTGGCTAATGGTTAACTCCTGTGAGGGTTCAGGAGAAATAACAATTTATTAAGAGCTACAAGATACAGGAACATGTGGAGAGCCATGATTTCCCATGTCCTGAGGAGACACAGCACATAAAGAAAAAGAAATAAGTATAATATGACCAAAATGTTGCTCATTTTCTTAAAAAAATACACCAATCTTGACAGTATATATAATTTTCCTTTTATTGATATATATGTTGACTTCAGCATGCAATCAAAATCCTCTTTTTTTTTTTTTTTTTTCAATGAAGTTTGTTAAAACTGAACATTCTTAATGTCATTTAACAATAAAAACAGTGAACTTTTTGGGCCAACCCAATATTACATAATCTATTAATCAATAGTATAACTCATAACTGAATTTGGATCTGTGTGATTTTACTAAATCAAACTTGTCAAGGTATTTGAACATCTTAATATTTTATTTTTAACCAGAATATGCTCATTGAAAATAAATAGCAAAAAAATCTTATTAGATGCTTTGAAAATAATAATGCCTCTTATTTATCAATGAAAACATATAGGATACACAATAACATTTTGGATAGGGCAATTTTTATTTTTCACATAATCACTACAATTTAGCTATTTTCATCAGTGATGAACAGGAGCCTGCATGCCATGCTCATAAAAATCTGCACCAGCAGAAATAATTTACTTTTTACAGCAGTGATAGTTGAATGTTGAATTACCCACTGCCTGTGCTCATATCCACTGTTTAGTCTCTGTAAATGTTCAACAGTTGTTTGAGAAATGTCTGTTTTATCTTTACTTTCATGTCAGATACCATTTTACTATACAGCAGCTCAACTGCTATCTGTAACAATGCAAAAGAAATTATTGGTTATTATTATAAAAGTTCAACCAGTACTAGTGGCTACCAACATAATAAAAATAGGAGGCATTACTTTCAGAGTGACTCTTGTACCTGTATCTGTAGCATTGTTTTGCATGTTTTTGAAATATAACCAGTAATGTTTAAGTTTTTGTTAACTTACAATAATCAACAATATTCATTTTAAAAATATACTATATGAAAACTTATTTTTAATGTGTAATTATTACTGATTAATTTTGCTTTTTATCTTTTTTTAAACATTTTTTGTATATAGCTAAAAATAGTAAAGAAATTGCTTCTGTTATACAAATAAACCTTGTCTTACAAGATATTAGAATACATTTATACAGCATTCATTTTTCTAACCTTTTAACTCGTAAAAATATCTTCTGTTCTATACCAACGTATTTCAACTTTGAGATAATGTGCATTAAAACTATTATAATTTAGTCCTGGATTAAAATTTTTATTCAGTAATGTTATAATTTTTTTCATATGTATTTTAATGTAAAAGAATTATTTTATTATATCACCTTCAGTTATCAGTTGTTAATTAAATTATATTATTTTTTTGTTTAATATTTCCCATATTTTTATGTGGAAAAATGTTTAAATTTTTAGTTCTATGAAGACTATATAGAAATAATATGAAAATAGATCATAATATTGATTTAACATCCATAAATATTTACCTGCTTCTAATTTTTTGTGGTCTGTTGAATTTTTTATTGTTGCACTTTATAGACCCACTTTGTAATTAGAATTGATGTTTTCCTGATTTATTTGTTATTTAGATTCATTCAGATATAAATGATTGAATTTTGTAGCTATTGTTACAGGGAATGAGGTAGAAAATGTATTATTTCATTGAAAGAAAATAAAAGCCTTTATTGGCAATATCACTTTTCTCAATGAACAGGAGAAAATGAATTTTAACTTTGAAAAAATTGATTTGCCTTAACAGTTATTAATTTATTTATCTGCTTCTAACATAATCTTACAACTTAAAATAGTTTATTTTTTCTAACTTATTATTTTAATTGTAAAATCCTTTATACTGCAATTTGTGCTTTGTCTTTCTGAAAAACGTTTTTGGAACTTTAATAAAGAATAAAACTTGCTTGAATTGAACAAGTATAATTTTCCTTCATTTTTTTCCCCCCATTATTTTTGTGGTGGCAAAACATTGTATAGCACTAATATTTAATCTCTCTTTAATGTGGAAAGAAAATGCTGTTTCTAGATTCTCATGTCAATGCATTACTATTTATGGGAATTTAACATTTTATTTTGCATCATTCTAGATATGATGAAAATATATAGTGAACAAGTTTGAAGTTTTTTTTTTTTTTTGTTTAAATTAGCTTGGATTATATTGAATTGGCATATAAAGCAATAATGTTTTTAACTCTTTAGATAATTGTAATGAAAGTTATATATTCTGAGCATGAAAATATGAGATTTTAGAACTATTAGTAAAAAAAATATAGTTGATTCTTTAAAATTAATCAAGAGTTTGACAAATTTCAATGACTCTTTCTTTGAGTGAAGGGAGATAACTTGATATATAAAATGTCAAATTTGCTTCTAAATTAACTATAGCCTTTCAAGGGATTTTTCTTTCGTTTTTTTTTTTTTTTTTTTTTTTTTTTTTTTTTTTTTTTTAGTAAACTGATAAACTAATTTCATTAGTTCATTACTACATTATATTTTCCACCTAAGTTAGAAATAATTTTTATTTTAACTATTTATCAAAAAATAAATGATTACCTCTAGATCAAGTTAGGAATATTAATAATCAGTCACAAAAATAATATCAAAAGTATATTAATTTATGCTATTCACTTGAGATCTGTTTAATGAAGTTAAAATTGGTAATTTCTGTCTAAATACTTTGATACATATGGCCTGTCTAATCATGTTGTAGCATCTATTTTTGATTGTGTGAAAGGGTTACGTATATGTGTATAAATTAATAAAGAATAAAATTAGCTTAGAAAATATACGTTTTATTGTCATTGTGAATAAATATCAAAATGTTATAAAAATAAATCTTTTTCTCTCATCTTAATCAAATACTTATGACTTACAAGTATGTGAGTTTTACTTTTTTTATTTTTAAGAATTGTCTGGTGGTAAAAGCTATTTGAATTCTTTCATTGCCAGTCAAAATCTTTAAGTTGAGAATTTATCATTATTCAATACCTTGCTATTTGGACCAGCATACTCGTGTTTTGGTCATTGTATACCTACAGCCTTCAGGAGTTTGTTGTACACCTGTCAAGTATCTCTGAGGAAGCACTGCTGAACAAGTCTCAAATTTGCAATCACCATCAAGCAGGTCTGATTCCTAGATATAATGGCTCCAACTGAAAAGGGTCATTTGAGAATCTATAAAACTCAGGTTGATGAGTTGGGATGGAAAATGAATCAGTCATTGGAGAAAGCCAAGCCTCTTAAATCAAATATCACAAGAGGAAAACAAAATGGCTGCAGAGTAATATTGAAATCCTCATAGTACCAGCAGACAATGGTAATGATAGACAAATTGGAATACTCAGAAAAATTGGCTAACCTAGTTAGGGATGATAACTATAAAAAGTTAAAGAATGTCAGACTCTGAAAACCAAGTAGGGAAAGAACAAAGGTAACTTTACACCTGGTTGAAGACAGACAAATGACTAATCATTATAGTAAGCTATTATATATATATATATATATATATATATATATATATATATATATAGTGTTTCTGAAATTCCACTGAGGCCCATAGTTGTTGGGGTTCAGTTTGTCACCTGCTGAGCAGATTTCACATATGTATAATTAGTCTACTAACAGACAGGTATTTCTTTGTCAGATGTAAAAAAAACTCCAATTTTATAGAGTCTATCAGAAATAGTGAGCTTGGATATTACGAGTATTGACTAAGATTCCTACTGATGAGACTCAGTTGTTCACTTGTCTAGGAGAGTGAACAAACATTCTGATAGATGTTGACATATACCAACAGGAAGAATACTTTGCTATGAGATAACCATTGTCACCGGTAATGGTAAACATGGATTAATTTGAGAAACTGGCTATAGAAAAATCACCACTAAAGCCAAACATGTAGTTTAGATACGTAGATAACATCTTCATACTTGAAGTGTGAAAATAATGCTGGACTATGTGAACTCAATAAGAACTTCTATATAATCCATAATAAAAATAGAAGCAGCTCAACAGTCATTGTGCTTATACTAATAACTCATGCAGAGTATGGGTTCAAGACATGCATAAATCATAAGCAAACTTTCACTAAACAATACCTGAACTTTAGTTCCTACCATCCATACAGTGTCAAAGAGATTGTCCACTGCCTACATTAGACCAAACTCATAAGTGGTGATATAGATGTATATCAAGAAATGTTCAGCATTAGAAACACCTATCAAGGTAACAATTACTCTGCCAGCATAATATCAGCTTTCATAAGCATGGTCAGATAATTCAAGGACAACAATTTAAAAATATTGCCACAGACTGTCTACCATATATAAAGGCTACATCTGAAAAGAATCAAAGGATCTGAAGTTCATACAATATCAGGATTGTATCTCTCTCAAACTAAGCTCTTCTTGGAAAAAATATGATCAAGAACTGTATGCATTAAGTTCCACTCCCTGATTTTAAAGCTCCAAAATTACACTTCTGGATTGTTCACAAGAACAAAGCCTTGTTGTTTAAAGTTATGGTTAAAACATATCTGATTCTTTGTTAGATTTAAGTTCAATCCTTGTTGAAAATCAGTGGAAGAAATGGACAAGTAGTACAAAGATGAATAAAACTGGTGAGTATTAACTTCTATGAAATAGTCCTCAAATATAAAGGTTGCTAAGGCTAACAGACATCTGAAAAAAGCCACAGAATACAATGATTGAAACAGCAGTATGCTGGCTGAATAGCAAGTCATATAATAAAAATTTAAGTTTTTTTTTTTAGAATATATTTATCAACTTTGCATTTTTGCAAATTAAGTTGCAATTGTTAAGATATTGTTCAAGTTTCTTAAATGCAAAATAATTGATATTTCAAGTGCATGAATTATAGTTTATACATAAGAATAATTGATTGCATGACCTAAAATTTTATAATTGAATTTTCAAGTCTTTCTTGAATATGTGTTTTTACATGAGAGCAAAGCACAATCCAATTTTCTTCTGACCAGGTTTTTAGCTGGTGTTATCCACAGAGAACGCATCCCTGCTTTTGAGCGTATGTTATGGCGAGTGTGTCGGGGCAATGTCTTTCTGAAGCAGGCAGAGATTGAACCCCCACTTGAAGATCCAGTCACTGTAAGTGTTTAATTTTTGTTTTATATTTTAACTGTCTACTGAAATCTCCCAACCACTTCATGAACATCCTAAAACCATTTTTTTTTTTTATTTTTTTATTTTTTTTTTTTTTATTTATAAAACCTATATTTTATATGTCAAAAGTACCTTCATTAGAAACAGAAATTTACATTACTCAGTTCAGATACTCAAAACTTCTAAAACTACAAATATTAAACAGCTGCATTTTCCCTTGCAGAAAATGCTAAGGAAATAGTTTTCAAAAAATTCTTTATCATCATTAAAGGAAACAAAATTGGCTGCTACCTGTTTGCACTTCTGCCCAAAATTTGGTTTTGACCAGTCAATGTATGGCTATTTTAGAGAGTGTGATGGACAGACTAATGGAAATCACAGAATTTTATATATAGATAAAGACGTTTGTATGACTTGAATTAAATTTACATAGTGACCAGCAAAGGATTCCAATAAAAAACGGTTATTTGGTCAGATTTTAGGAAGTGGGTTGGGTTGAAAACTTTTCAGTATTCCCCTTATATAATCAGCCAAGATCAGTATTCAGTGTCTGGAATTTCTTTCAAAAGAATTAATTTTATCTGGTGGTGTGTGTGTATGTGTGGGGGTGGGTAGCTAGCAACAGCCTGTTTTTTATGTTACAGAAAGCAGTTGCCACACTGCTGAAAACTACCTCCCATCTTCAATACAAGAATGAGTTCCAGAAGAGTACAGATAATTGTAAATATTTTTACAAACTTATGACATATGGTACTGTAATGGTAATAAGTTAAATGTCTGATACTCTTTCCACAATAATTTATAATTTGATTTCTAATTGAAAACAGTGTATCCATGCTTCTGGTCTCCTAACTATAGTCAACAACTCTTGTAATGCTCTTATTTATTAAGATTTGTTTTTCTTATCTGTTGTTATATCGGACTTGTCTCCATGTAAATTGTTGGTTCGAATACTACTTGGAATGATTTCAAAATACTTTCCCCCTCCCCAAATTATAGGCAGAAGCACACAAATGTATGCTGGGATTTCTTTCTAGCCAATAAAATAGGCTGGTTCTCAATGATGTCTGACTCGGTCCCGGTCCGTCTTGCCTTGAAGTCAGAACGCTGCCTGCGTTCATCCGAACTTGTTCTTGTGTTTCAATCCTAATTCTTAGTTTAACTTTTTGCCATATTACTGATAATTTGCCTTGCATATATTGTTTGCTTGCTTTGTATTATTTTTGCCCTTTTCTTTTGCTTATAATTGTTTATTGCAAGCTTTGTCAAATATGTTTGTTGGGCATTTCTTCCATTTATTTATTTATATTTAGCAATGGTCACTCACTCTGCATAAATAATCCATTGGATTTAACCCATCATATCAAATGCCAAATAAAAGTTAAGAAATTTTTATTATACATTTAAATATGTATTTACTTTTTATTTAAATTGGTTTTATCAAAATCTTAAAATACACATCTTTTAATTTCCCAATTACCAGGTTCATATATTCTAATTATTTCATACCATTTTGATTTTATTTTTCTAGGGAGATCATGTTTACAAATCAGTATTTATTGTGTTCTTCCAAGGTGATCAACTAAAATCTCGTGTGCGTAAAATTTGTGAAGGGTAAGTTTGGCTTTGATATTTTTTATTTTTGATGTCTTATTCTTTAAAACATTCAAAATAGTTATGAAACATTTTTTTTTTTTTAATTTTAACTAGTTAATGCTGATAATAAACTATAGTTCACCTTTTAGTTCAGACTGTTATATTCTCTAAGTATATCACATTTGGTTTGAGGAGTGATACCTGGTAATGCTTATTGCTCTTAAGAAAATTCTGTCCTTACATTTCATGTCAAAAGTTTGACCAAATTGCTTATATTCATTTATTTGGAAAGCTTGCAAAATTAAAAAAAATTAATTGCATTGGGTTGTGAATGTTCATACATTTAAATTGTGATGTCTTCTAGTCTGTGACGTAGAAGTCTACTCCCATGCCAAGTGACAGCTGACTCTATGCAAAATAGGGCAACTCCATTTTGCCTATGTCACTTAGGGTCAAGACATTTTTGTAACCCTATGTTCCTGTATCATAAATTAATGAGCTTTTGTCTAAAGTAATGAAAAAAAAATGCATTAATTTGTTCTTGAAAAAGACCCCTCCCCCTCCAAAAATAATTGATTTTACCATATATGCAATAAAGGTAAAATGTCAAAATTTTTTCAATTTGCTAATACTTATGTATTTTTAACACATTTAACAGTTTGTAGCTATAGTATAACACAAACTTACAAATAGAAAAGTTCTAGAAGATTCCAGAAAGTCATAGTACTACTATACTTATATACGATTTTAGAAATTTCATGCTGTAGGGTGACATTTTTAAAAAATAAACTGAATTAAACCCATCTTCATTATTTTTTTAACAAAAGTTCATTGAATTACAATACAGGAAATCAATTATTTTACAAAAAGTTAATGTAGTGACAGTGTCACTACATTAACCTTTTGTCAAATTTGGCATCTGATGTTGGAAATAAACATCCTTTATTTTGCTTAATACCAATATCTCAAGGGAATCAAGGACAAGCTAACTCAGGCTACAGGGCTTTATGGAACCCTTCAAAAAGGAATGTGCTTCTGGAGTGCACTCTTTTTTACTGGAGCAAAGGAGAAGAGGGCTCATTTTATATTCAACTGGTGTGAAGCATGAGCAGCTCTATTTGGGACAAAAGAGCGGGGATTTTTGCACTCTGCGCTCCAAAATTATTTGAATTTTTTTTTTAATTTGTATTATTCAACAATAAAAAAGAAAAGAAAGGAAAATCTGAGCTAAACTCCGTTGTTATTTTTTTATTATTATATATTTGGTAAATGTATGAAAGAGAGTGAATGAGGAAGTGTGTGTGTTAGTTTCCATTTTCATGTGTAACTATTTCAACTTCTACCTGGGTTTTGGTAAAGAGGCAGGTGACTTTGACACCTAGGTGTTACTGTTCTGATGTCTGGGACATTTCTTTTAATTTGCAGGAGACAGTGTAGAAAGTCTTTGATGTCATTGTTTTATTAGATATGTATGTATGTATGTGTGTGTGTGAGAGTATAAAAGCTGTCTGTAGATATTGGTGTGGGGGAATAAAGGTTTGAACTTTTTTATGACAAATTTTCATTGCTGAATGAATAAATAAACCAGTGTTTTCTTTTTAATTTACTGACAATTTACTTTTGTACATAATTTTGCCATTATTATTATCATCATTATTATTATTTAAAGAAAGTTATTAAAAGATAAATGATATCTTTACAGGTAATAACTTCCATTGGATTTTCTTGCCCATTTCCCTTGATATTCGTCCAAATGTTGAACAAAATTGTTTCTTGGTCTGAAATGATACTTTTTGTCCTGAAATAAAATTCTAATTTACTTTTTAACATATATAAATTGTTTTGTTTAAAAAAAATTTTAAATTAAGAAAATAGCCACTTTTAAGAAAATTTTCTTAAATCAGCCAAGAAGTTGAAATTCTGATCTATATAATTTTTAATTAAAATACACCAGAATATTTTACTGACTGGAAATAGTAAATTTTATTATTTGGCTTTCAATTAATGCTAAAATGAAATCTTCAAGGATGCTTTTTCATTTTGAAATTGCAGGAGGAAAAAAAACTTGTCATAGCTTGAAAGATGGAAATTTTGAAAAACAGCTATTACTAAAGTTAAACTCCTGTTTATGATAAAATTTGTAAAACTAAATTTGTTATTTCTTGAGGCAATTCTTTTGGAGTTAGGAATGACATATGCCTTACAAGGAAGTACATTGGGAGACTTTGGTATGTTTTTATGGGTAAAGAGTATGCTTATAGACTAAATGTTGGTTCTTATTAAATTTGAGTACTGAAATATCTCATACCCAGCTTATTAATTGCAAAAATGTTCAATGTTTATGAAAGAAAGTACATTTTAACTATGGATCACCGAAAAAGAGCTCTTATTTTAATGGAGTTGGAGCTGGAGTTGGGTATGTGAGTGAGCACAGCTCCAAAAATAGTGGAATGTATAAATCCCTTCCCAGTTCCTTTAGGAATTTTTCAACAAGACATTTTTAGATACTGTCAGAGCATGTATTTTTTTTCATAATTTTTATTCCAGTTTTAATACTTAATTTTGTAACATATTGTAACCTCTATGTTTGAAAAAAGATGGGTAAGTTTCATATCTATTTGGTGCTTTCTACTTTTGAACTAGTTTGTATAATTGATAAATTATACATATTCGTAAAAAAAAAAACTACCAGAAAATGTAATTACTTATGGGAAAGCTGTTCATAATTGTTTTATTTAAAAAAACAACAAAAAAAAAAACGCTGATGAGATCATGTTAAAAAATGTGTATAAAGATGTCTTTTATTTATGTCTCTAATTCTTACTGTAGCCAGCTCTGATTGTGCTGTTGATTTTTAGATATGAATATATTTTTTTTTGTACTTTTGATGTCGAAACATTAAGTTTTAATTCAAATATGATGATAGATTATCAAAAGGAGTTATAACTGATTTTCAAAATTGACTAATAAATGTTTTTATTTAATTTTTTTTATTCAACTAATAATTGGCAATAATTTTGTCAGTGAAGTTTAAGATATAAAAAATGTTGTAATGAACTCATATTTTATCCTCCCAAAATTTAACAGATTTTTAAAGTTTTTATTTTTATTCTTAAAACTATTTATTGAAAGCCCATGTTATCTTCTGTGGGAGAACTGATAAGCAGCTTGTCAATAAAGTAGAGATTTCTTGAATGCATGAAAGAAATATGGGGAAACATGTCTTTAAGTAAAAATTCTCTTTTTTCATGTAATTTGAGTTTATTCAAATAATAATTTTTCTGAATTTCTTAGATGTAACATTTTCATTATTAATTATTGACTAATTTTTTATATCTTATTTTTGATACAACTTTTTTAATATCACTATACTTAAGCTTTTTTACAACCATTAAGCAGCATGTAAAAAAATAACAGATTTATTGCTATCTGTTTTCTTCTTTAGATTCCGTGCAACCTTGTACCCATGTCCAGAGACTCAGGCTGAGAGAAGGGAAATGTCAATTGGTGTTATGACACGGATTGAAGATCTCAACACGGTTTGTATAAAAATGGAGTGTATCTGCTAGATTTTTCTGTAATATACAAAAAATCTTGTTTTGAATATCTTTCTCTCAGCTTTAAAATACTTTAAATATCGCAAATACTGCATATTGGAACAATATATTGGCTTTATAATGTCCTTTGTAATGAGTACAGCTTTTGGTTTTCTGATAGTCTCTCTATATTAATTCATTCTTTGAGTTGAGGGAAAATTCTCAAAGATAATAATTTTATCTCTCTTAAAGATTTCTTTTTATTATGATTTGTTGATTTTTACGTGGTTTTGAATTTTCATTTTCATTTAGGTTCTTGGGCAAACCCAAGATCACCGTCATCGTGTTTTGGTAGCTGCAGCAAAGAACATTAAAGTTTGGTTCATTAAAGTGAGAAAGATAAAAGCAATTTACCACACACTTAACATGTTTAACCTTGATGTTACCCAAAAATGTCTTATTGCTGAATGTTGGTGCCCAGTTGCTGACCTTGACCGCATCCAGCAGGCTCTTCGAAGAGGAACAGTAAGTTTTTGATTTTTTTCTTTTTTCATATGCATATCCTTTCATGATATGAGCGATCATAGCTAACCACAACTTCCTCAACTAAGTAACTCTTGTCCCTTTACCACCCGTCATTGTCTTTGTTCAGTCATCCATTCACTTAAATTTTCAAGCAGGTTCTTTGATGTTTCTCTTGGTGTCAGTAAGCCCTGTGAATCTTAAATTCTCAAAGCCCTTTCATGGTACATGTCCCAGATACTTCAGCTTTTTTTTTTTTCTGATTGTTAGCAGCATTTTTCTAACGGTTTCTATTCATGAAACTTCCTAGTTTCTCACATGTTCTGCCCATGATATTCTCAGTATTCATCGATAGAACCATATCTGTCACTTCGTCATTAGTGAGAAGATTATCCAACATTCACTGTCATATAAGAGAGTAGATATTGCATAACAGTCTAGCACTCTTTGTTTCTAATGACATTTTCCTATCCTTTTACACATTGCTTAGTTTTTGATAGGTATATTTTTATGCACTTTAGAATTTCTAGGTCATGCTTTCCATTATCTGTTACTACACTACCCAGATAGTTTCTGTATTTGCTTGATTTTGGCATTACCAGTATGTAGCTTGCAACTTGGGCTGTCCCTTTTGCTGACGACCTTGCATTGTTTTCTTACAGTTAATGGCTAACCCTATCTTCTTGCTTTCCTCCAATAATTTAACTAATAGTACTTTTAGTTATGTTGTTAAGATTGTTGATAATAAATCTTTGTAAGTCTTCTCTTCCAGTTAGGATCATCTTACTATAAAGGTTGAATAAGTCTGGTAAGAAAATGTATCCTTGTTGTAGATTTTCTTTTTAGTTTTATGTATTCACTAAACTTATTCTCTGCATACACACTATTTGTTCCCAGTAGAGGTTATAGGTTACTCTTTCCTATGTAAATAAAGTTTTTCTATTTCACAGAGTTCTTTGTATTGTAAATACCAATAACCTTTTTATAATCCATAAAATAGGTATTGATCTTCCTGCATTTGTTTGCTCACATAGCATTCTGATCATAAAAATTCCATTTCTTATTCCATTGTTTTGAACAAGACACACAGTTTATTTTACCTATTTCTATTCTAATTCTCCTATGAGCTTTATTCATTAAAATTCTAATTATTAATTTACTTATGTGGCTGATCAAACTGATTATCTGATGAAGTTCATGTTATATTTCATTTATCATTTCAGTAATTTTATCAATTGTTAAATTGTCTAAGGCAGTGGTTCCCAATTTTTTTTTTTCTCTGGGCTGCATTTTTGGAATTAAAATTTGCTCATGCCTCACCAAAATTTATGTGATAAAAAGTACATTTAAAAATAAAAAAATTTAAAGGAAGATAACAGTGGATTTGAAGTCAGAACATTATCATTGATAATTCTCTCCTTCAGTTTGCAGAACCTAGTTACTATATTCTTAATACATGATATAATGCAAAAATATCAAAATGATAAAATCGGTCAATAATTATTTATAACTATTTATACTGGGACTTATGTGTGCAATTACAAGTAATCCATAATAATATTAAATTTAGAAATCGTATTTATTTTTGGCATATGAATTTTTGAAACTATTTCTAAATCTTTAATTGTCTATTAACTTGCTGTCCTCTTCTGCCATACCTATGTGATGCGCTGCACTGTTTGGGAACCACTGGCCTAAGGAATCTCTATTAGAATCCTGCTGCTTTATTCTTCTTGATCTTGGCCAGTGCTGATCTAACCTCCTTCTATATTTTATGTATTATGTTGCCTGGGTATACATGGCTGCAATTGTATAACCGCACATCTCTGTCTAGAAATGCCTGGCTGCATCTCTGCTTGCATATTAAGCTAACCCTCCTCCATCTTTCTTATGGTATGTCCTTCACAAATGTTTGATTGTTCTTAATAAGAGAATCCCATCGATAAAACCTTGTTGCTTGGGATTAAATTGTTTCAATGTTTTAGTTATTCAGTAAATTTCCTATGGCCATAATAACTTTCAAATAGTATGGCATTGTTCACAAATCTAATAATCAAACAAAAACAGGGATGAAGTGTCAGAGCTTGATTCAAGTGCAAATGCATGAATACCCGCTCCCCCTTCACATGTTTGCTGTATAGCTGAGGTTAATAAGAGGTTCTTGGGGAATTTTTCTCTTTTAACACTTCAATAATCCTTCTCAAACAATCTTTGAGGTTGTTCGAATGCCAATTTAGGATGGAATCATATGAAGAAACTATTGCAAAAGTTGATTTGGGACCTAGTTTATCAAAGATTTCATCCACTTAACTGAAATAATCTAAACCAAACATTCATATGAGACAATTTGTGTGTCATATGTAATTTACATGGCAAATTTAGGAAGCATTGGATGAAAAACCAGGGAGTTATGGCCCAAAAACGGGCTTTCTGAACAGTTTTTTGTGGTTTTTCATTGTATGTGGGAAAACAAGCAGGACTAAAACCACACTAGCTTGTTTCTTGCATGATGGCAAATTTCTTTTGATATGTTTGAAGAAAATTGGATAAAAAATGAAGTAATTCAAGTTTTTATTTTAAGTAGTATGAAAAACCCGATTTTTTTTTTTTTTTTTTTTCCCAGTTTTTTGCAATTTTTTTGTGTGAAGCCAATATCGCAGGAAAACCATCAAGCCCTCTACATAAATCTCGTAACATAAGCTATGTTTTGCATTAAGTGAAAAGAACATTAGCTCATCCAGTAAAAATTTTGTTTGTGTGTAACTTTGCCTTGGTTGTTGCAAAAAGTGGTACCCACCTTCAGTTTTATCGATTTTTCTGCCAAACCCAGGGTGGGGGCTGGATATTGAAAAGCTGGTCTTGACCGACCTTGGTAAATTTGCACTATGTCTGTACAATTTCATTGAAGTTGATCGAGAAATGTGGACATCACGCACACACACAATCATTTATTTTACAGATATAGATAAATTATTCTCCTTTATTATCATAGAAGTGTTCTGTGATGCATTTGTTATGTCATTCTCTTTTTAGATTTTATGCGTCCTGCAAAAGAAAATGTTTTCTGTCCTGTTATTTCTTTTATGTCTGTGTGTATGCCTACTATGTCTATTGCATTTTTTTCAGATTCTGCATATTTCTCATTCATCCATTCTCTTGCTTACTTGCACTTATTTCTAATGTTTTTACTTAACATCCTAAATTTTACATAATTTCTAGGACTATCATAATGTAGCCTTAGATGTGTCTGCATGCTTGAATCGGGTGGTTTTCATTCATATTAGCTATTGTAGCCTTCAATAAATCTTTAATATTGTGGAGCTGCTCATTGGGTTCCCTCTTTACAACACCTCAGATGTAGTAGTCTAGAGGAACCTTTTTAAGCAACGGCACACCTAGGAGCAAATGAAAATATCATGGCACACTTAGAAAAATTTTTAAAGGGTATACATTTAAATGTTATGAAATAAAACCATGTACTTTTTAAAAATACATACACAAGTATGAAATAACTTTATTTCAATGTTTCTATTGGACTATTTGTGCAGCTTAATAAAAAAGTTAATATTCATTTGCTCAAATAAAGGAAAATTTTAAAACGTTAAATGAAAAAAAGAAAAATGCTTTTTAAAAAAATAAATATTAAAACAAAGTATTTAAAATAACATAATCAAAGAATAATGAAAAGAATTATTTGCAAAAAAGTTTAATACTTATTCATTTATTCAAATACTAATGCTGTTCCATTACTACTTCCACACACACTTATATATGCATGCCGTGACAATATTTTGCAGCACAGCATTTGAGAATCACTGATCATTGAATTTGGATTCAAACCACAAGAACTTTAAGTCCACATGTTGAGTATCATATGAAAATTCTTGTGTAGCCACTCCTAGGTCATGAGCAGAGCACTGTTAAAACATGTACAACCCTTCCCTCAATCTAGGGATTGACCACTGTGTCTAGGATTTGATGTAGGTGGTTATGTTGTTTTGGAGGTTGCTCTGTAGAAGATGTGGAGCAGCATGGCATCACTATTGTTCATGATGCGAACTTGGTGGGCATTATTGTGGGTACCACCATAATGTCAGCACAGACCCACCTGTCATTCCACCTGATTACTTTCAATAAGCTGGCTACATCAGAGTTGCTGTGGTTGGCAACTAGTGTCATGAGTAAGATGTGCTATTTAATTTTCTGCCTCGGATTGGAACTACCATGTTAATGCTCTTGATGTCTGAAAGAAAACAAAGTTAAAATTTTACATATGCTGTAAATAGTACATTAATCTTGTGTTAGATCAGCTTCCATTTATGGTTCACTAAAAATGTTTTCAAATGCCTGTTGCATCCTGTATATTCCCCCAATGAGGGGGTGATTTAGTGAAATTGTTGTTCACTCTTTCTATTTTTTTTCTTCATAAAATTATTTTATGATTTCTCTCTCTCTCTCTCTCATAGGAAAGAAGTGGAAGCAGTGTACCTTCTATCTTGAACCGAATGGTTACCAAACAAGAACCACCCACCTATAACCGCACCAATAAGTTTACAGAAGCATTCCAGGCTATTGTAGATGCTTATGGAGTGGCTGCTTATCGTGAAGTTAATCCTGGTATGCTAATTATTGTTGTAATAAAATAGATTTTCTGCAATTTTGAATTGGGACTTTTGTGAATATTCAAACATGATACAAATAAATCTTATGAAAAATAACTCTAATAATTAAAGTGTATAAATCACATGCCAAAATTCAGATTTTGAAAAATATTTTCATTTTAAAGACTTAATGATTGCTATTTTAAGTATCTGAAAATTGGTCAGCTATTTTGACATTTATTACACTCCTGGTACAAGTTATGCCAGTTTGTGTTATACTACTAAAAAAGAAAAAAAAAAGATTAAGTACTAATATGAGACTAATGGATTAGGTTGATAATTTCCAACAGAAATTTATCAAATTGATACATGTGACCAGTGGAATAGATTTTAAGTGAATGTTAGTTTCCAGAATGTTTGCCAATTACTTGGTTAGCCATTATTCATTTCCGGTTTGTAGTCAAAATTTGGAAAGCTGAGTTTGAATTCAAGTTGGGTTCATTGTTCACATACCATTAGTAAAGTTATGAAGCCTTCTCTACAGGACTTGTATCTGAAAAAAATCATTGTTCTCAAAAAATTGTTAATGTAATATTATTCACTTACAAAAAAAAATCCTTACAATCCAAAATATATTTCAGTTTCAAGAAACAACACTAAGGGTTTATAAGCCTTAAAAAAAATCAATCAGTATTCATTTCTGCTCTGCCAATTTTGTCTCCCATTTTTACTGCTTAATATACTTGTAAGTCACGATGCTACAGATTTTTAACCGCATATATTTCATTGTAATTTTTATCTTAAAATCTGTAATATCAGAAATCAACAAACATGAAGCTTAATCTTGGCAATTGCTATTTCCATAATATAGTTCACTGCTGCATAATTTCCTGCTTTTACTTGTGATATTTGTAACAAATAATTACAAAGGGATTTGATTTTAACTTTTAAAAACAGCTTTATTAAAGTAGCCTTTTTTGTTGTTATATGCAAACAAAAATTTAAGTTTCTTGAGATTTATTGTTTTCAATTTCTTTTTTCTTTTTAGCGCCATTCACCATTATTACATTTCCTTTCTTGTTTGCCGTGATGTTTGGAGATGCTGGTCATGGTTTCCTTATGGCACTGTTTGCCTTGTGGATGATTTTAAGAGAGAAAGTTCTTTCAACTAAAAAGGGTGATAATGAGGTAAATAGTATATCCCTCTCTGTTGTAGAGTGGTTTCACAGTGGAGGCTTGTATTTGTACTGTTGGTCCTAAAATATGTTCGACGTACAAAACGTTAGGAACTTGATATAATAGGTAATGATGTAGTAATCTAGTTGTGGTGGCTGATACTTTAATATCCGACTAACGGTTGTCCAACATCGACTGACTGACCAACTCCCTGAGCGACTCCTACTACTCCTACTTATTATAGGTGGGAGAGTCTATTAACTATAGAATAGATGTGTTCCGCTATCACACTCTTTTCCAGAAAATATCATAGACACTTAAACAAAAAATTTTGAAGTAAGGACTGAATGTTAGAAAAAAGTACTTAATGAAATTCTATTGCTATGGAAATGGCATGTTATCTCTATCTATAAAAGGCAGGATGTGTGTGTGTGTGTGTGTGTGTGTGTGTAATGAATGCACGGCCACAATTTTCGACGGATTTGCACCAAAATTTACATGCACATGCTCCAAGTTAGCGGGAAGGCCAAAACCGACTTTGCATTTCCCAACTCCCATCGATTTTTTTTTTTTTTTTCATGCTTCTACGGCACTTTTCATGTAGTTTGCGGCCATTTTGTACTGGCCAGAGTGAGAGCCTATAGCTGGCTGCCATGAATAGACAGGAAGATTCTATTGGCCAACGTGAGAGCCAACAGCTGACTGACACGAATGTTAACTAGCATGCTAGCATGCAAAAAAAATCGATAGCTGCATTCGTCACAAGTGGGAAAAATTTAAATCTGCATGGCACTTTACTCCAATTGGCTCATTCGCTTACTTAAACTCAATGTTCATTCTGATTCCGCAGAACTGGGTTGGGTGTGAAAAAGTATTTGTTGTTAACATTCTTTTTTCATTCGGTTTTTCCAGTTACGAGTCCTTTTTGAGAGCTGATCGTTTTGTGTTCATTTTGTTTAGTTCTTTTTTCGTAACAGATTTAATGTTTAATATAGAGCTTAGAAAAAATTTGCAGTGTGAGATAAGCAAGAAGTAAGGCATGTAGCAACATCAGTACTGCAAAGGGCACTCCTTTAAAGGTAAGGAAGGGCAAAAATATTTTAAGTCAAGTGATAACGATTGCTGTATGAGTCATACGATTTTTGAATCAACCACGGGCAATGCCGGGCCATGCTGCTAGTATATATTTAAAAATTATTATTGAAACCTATTTTTATTTTATTTTTTTTCTCTTTTTTTTTATAAAAATCAATATTTTGTCAGTCATATGATATTCTCTGCATATGCATAAGATGTTTATTCCAATATATAATTTTAAAAAAAAACTGTCCGTGATTCATGAGAACCATTCTATCTGAATTACTCTAAACCCCGCTTTTTATTTTTTATTTTATTTTTTTTGTAAAGTTGATGCAAAGAAATGTTGTAAACAAAATAACAATAATGTTAAAAACAAATTTAGATTATTTAAAATTATTTACTGGATGCCACATACTATTGTGGAAGGCTAAAGTATGGACAGTTTGAAACATGGTTGAAGCAAAAATGGAGATGCTAATCTGGAATAGCTTATTAATCTATGGATGCTAATCTGGAATAGCTTATTAATCTATGGATGCTAATCTGGAATAGCTTATTAATCTATGGATGCTAATCTGGAATAGCTTATTAATCTATGGATGTTAATCTGGAATAGCTTATTAATCTGTGGATAGCTGCAATTTTATGTTTGTTATTTGATGAATTGTATTTGTCTGATAGTAGCTGATAATGTAAATTGTATGTCATTTTTCTTTTTTTCCAGATATGGAATACATTTTTTGGAGGTCGATACATCATTCTCTTAATGGGTGTTTTTTCTATTTATACTGGGTTGGTTTACAATGATGTTTTCTCCAAATCTCTCAACATATTTGGGTCTTCATGGCATTCAAATTTTACAGGCCGGTAAGTAAACTAAATGTTATAAATAAAAATGAAGGATTTTCACCATCTTTCTACTTGATTTATATGTAATTGATTAGACTTTTTATAGATACAAACAGGCACACCTTGCAGGCACCTAATACAGATGATAGCTAATGAAATTAGTGTAAAGAACAGCCTTAGTCTTAAAATGAAAGTCACCTAGTTCATATATATATATATATGCCTAAACTGCTCTAACACAATCACAACAATAGATTTTTGATGCTCATTGAAGCATAGTGAAAAGATTCAACTGCTATTATGTTTTTAAGGGCTTACATATTTTATTAAAAAATATTAAAATTTACTTGTTTCCAAAATACAAAAATATATTTTATGGTCGTCTTTTGTGATTAAATTATTTTTGGTTAGTTTAACTTATATGTTAATGTTATATTTATGTTAACATCATCGCACAAAAATATTTGTTTCATTATCATTTACAAATTGTCTTGAATTGCTGATTCACTGCTGGATTAAGACTAGTGATGGGATGATACCAATATTTTTAGCAATTCTGATACAATTACCAATACCATTCTAAATTTCTGATTTCAATATGATTCCAATTCAAAGATTAAAATCCATTATTTTCAGGCCATACAGTTGTTTTGGAAAACTTAATGAACAAAGTACATTTATTTATAAAATGTTTAGTAGAAAAATGAATACAAAAGCTTATGAAATAAAGTTAGATATCCTTTTTATTTAAAGAAGTTGGGTAAGTTTAAACAGTAAAGAGAACAATTTCTATATGTAAATCACTTAAGTACCTAGCTACAGTTGACATATTGCTTTACTTTATCATCTGAAATCTTAAAAAAACTTCCAAACTTTTCTGGTTGGCATTGGATACACTTGCCATAATTGGGGTCGGAAAATAATAAACATCAGTTAAAATTCAAATTTTTCACTTTGATAAAAATGTTTCTAGTTTTCTGATGTGTATAATTTGTAAAGATTCAACTAATAATGGTTTGCTAATAATTGTAAAATAAAAAACAGTCTATTTTTTGTCCACCTTTTAAGTTTTAACAAACAAAGGCTCCCTCTAAATATTATGTAATCTTAAAATTTTATGTGACATTTTTCTATGAATGGAACAAATTTAGGGGTGACAATTAAATTTCAGCATGCGCTTCAAAATATATATATATATATATATATATATATATATATATATATATATATATATATATAATCTTGCAACAATAATACTCTAAGCAGAAAGGCATCATCCTATGTATTGTTGTTTAACTGCTGCATAAAGTACTAGGAGTACCTAATTCTGCAGGACAGTGAATAAAAAAATAAATGCAAATTTTAAATTTGCTTACAGATGTTTAATAAGAATTAAATATGAATTGTCACAGCAACTTAAATAAATAAAGGGTCTTCAATCTCATCTAAAAAAAGTTTAATCATTAATGAGTTTTCTGTCTAAAATAAATTTCACACAACTAAAAAATTTAATAATTTCTAAAAAGAATCAAAAAGTGTTTTATTTTTGTTAACAGAAAAAAAGAGTAAAAGTGCAACAAAACAATAAAAACATATCCCTTGTTTGTTTTTTTAAAGAGATATAAGCTATTTTAGCGAATTTAAAAAAAAATTAGGGAGTTGAAAGCTAAATAACGCTGATATCCAACTTGATCATTTTATAAGGTATGAGATTCACCTATTACAAAGCATTAAAATAAGACTGAAAATGATTAAACTCTTCATAAGGATAAGGACAACTATAAATGTGTATTTTTGCATGGGATCGTTTTTTTGTTTGTGTTTTTTTTTTTTTTTTCAGTTATTTATTAGATTAGAAGATGAAATTTTACTAGTTTTATTTTTCAAATATCTAAAAGTGGAAAAAAATGGGATAAAAATCTTTGTTTTTAACTTTTTTTATACATTTATAAAACTTGTATCTCATTTGGTTCCAAGGATGAATAAATGAGAAAAAAAAATGTTCAAAATATTTAAATGCCATAATAATTTAACACAGTTCAATTATGCCAAAGAAAAGTATTGGTAAAATAAAATTAAATACAATTTTTGATGGCAATTAAATTTTGTATTTTTTAATACAAACTTTTGTGTGAAAAAAGCTTTTTTTCAGGAAACTTCAAATAAGTTTGTTTATTTTTTTAAGTAAATAAAGATGAAAATCTGTCTTGAAAGCTATGTTCATAGAAACAAATTTAAGTTGCATAAAAAGAATGTTTACTTTTTGAAGTCTTGATTATTGAAAAGATTTATTTTTGCTTATGCAGCATACTACATAAGCAAAAATAAATCTTTTCAATAACTGAGACTAAAAAATGATTTTATGAATTAAAACTATTATAAAATCAAATTGTCACCGCGATACCAGGTCAATTTTTTTATGTGAAGAAATCAAATGTGGCATTGGCGAGAATTCCATACATATATTCTTTCTTTTTTATAAATTAAAAAAAAAATAAAAAAAATTGTCTTAAAAGAGAGCCTGGCAGAACAACAATGTGAATTTATTTTGTGTTTTTATTACATAATTTTATTAAATTAATAATTTATAATATTAAATGGCTGAATTAACAATGTTTAAAAAGAAATTAAAAATAAAAAAAAATTTATTTTGAACTGAAATAGACTTTAAACTAGTGAACTTTATAGAAAGTTCAAGAACTCAGTAGAAATTTGTTCATTTTTTAAATTTTTTTTAAATACACACAAGTAAAATAAAATTTACATCATACTTAACTTAGGTCTTCTTATGATCTATAGATTTTAGTTTTACTGATAGTTTATAATCAGTAATTATTTTTGTATCTTTTTATGATTAGTACCAGGAATGGAAAATTAAGTTTTAAGCAAAACAAATTCCAAAGTATCGTTTTTGGAATTGGAAATTAGGTTAAAGATTCTTTGATGCCAATTCTGATACACCAAAAAGTTCCGATATTTCCGATTCTCAATTCTGATTCCAATTAATCATTCCATCACTAATTAAGACCCAGAACAAAAATTTCTTACCAGATATCAGCTGCCTCAGGAATAAAAAAAAAAAAAAATCTTGGGAGATTAAACTACTTTCAAATGGTTAAGGAATAATTCAATGTTTACATGGGGCACCTATTGTACTTGAAATACTTAGTTGTTTACACCTATTGCAAATTTGACTAAATAGGATTTCCCTTTATTGATATGCTTCTTTATAAATGTGATACTGTTCACTAGTTTGGTATTTTTTTCCCCTATAATATGACATCAATTTAAAATGAATTCTTGCAAAAAAAAAGAAAAAAGTTCAATTTGTGAAAATGAATAAAAATAGTTTGGGTGAGGTTGTCACTCACATCATACGAACAGGGATAGCTTCTATCCAAAGGAATAAAAGATATACAAGAAAATAACACTATAAGCATGTTAAGTAATTAAATTTATATAATTTTATTTTTTTGTGTACTGACACGTGTATTTTAGTTACGTGTTTTAAGGTTGCATGTAATAGAGGAAAAAAAAAAGTCACTTTGCCTTATAACGAGTACCAAGGAGAGGAGATGGTTGTCTTGACCCTTTGAGGGTCCATAGTGAAGAGAATGAGTTTGGTGTTTTTTTGGTGCAAAGTATCTGTTTTCAGGAAGGAAAACTTTGTTGCATGCTGGGAGAACTTTTATTATTTTGGTTTTATTTATTTTATTTTAAACAAAGTTTTGATGTTGTTTTATTTTATTTATAATATTTATTATTATTATTTTTTGTTTATATTTTTATTTATTAATAATAATGTCCCTCCAACTTATCTAAGTTGCAAAGTAAGCATAAAAGGAATACGTTTTATAATTTTTTTTAATGTTACTTTTTCATTTTGTTTTTTAGCAAAGGTCTGAGTATTGTCTTGAATCCTGCTGATACCTATGATAAGTCACCATATCCTTTTGGTATAGATCCTGTAAGTATCTAATTTTAAAATAATTATCAGTTTATATTCTGAAATGAATAATTTAATTTGTTAATATCAGGCCTGTCTTATGGCTGAGATAGTTGCATATTCCCCACCAGTGACAAAATTGTTGTTCAAAGTATGAGATTGTAAATGTTAATAAAGTCAAACTGACTTTCCACATTTGGAAAATAGGCACATAACAATTTTTAAAATTCCATTTGATCTTGTGCTGTATCAAGCCTAGCTTAGTAAATATCAAGCACTTCATAAGGCCATATTTCTAGAACATTTTCTAACAGTAGGTCACTCTCAATGACTTGTAAGATAAATTTGCTAGTCAATGTAATGTCACAAGTGCAAAATGTGCGATGGATAAATTGTCATCTAAATTACACAAAAATGAAAATAGCACTGACATCTCATTTTAACAGATATATTTACCAAAATTACATGAAAATATCTTGAAATACTAAAGCGTAAATATATTCAGTAAAATCACCATTGGCTTCAACCACGACTTCCAGACAACTTCAGAATCTCCTGCAACTCTTCTGGATGGATGGTTTCCTTGTTTAAGTTGATGAATGCTGCCATAATACTTGCCTTCAGTTCATCTTTAGTGTTACAAGGAGTTTTGTTGACCTTTCACTCAACTGTACCCCACAAATAATAATCAAAGGGGTTGCAGTCTTGCCAGATATAAGGGGTGACATGATCACAGAAATTGTCTGATAGCCATGACTGCATTCTTTTGCTTGTCTCACATGGTATAGAGTCCTGTTGCCAGACAGAGGGTCTCCAGCAGCCACCTTCTTGACCTAGGGCAGCACTACCTCCTCAAGACACTTGAGTCTGAGGCCCTGTGGGATGATGAATGGAGGCATAACTTTGTCATCACTATTGATCACTTCAAACACCTGTCTAATCATCATTAGACTTCTCCAACTCTTTCGAAATCCTCAGTACTATCCTCAGATAAACACCAAAACACTCTGAAATGTTTGTATTGGAGCTTTTAGCATAAATGCCAAGCAGTACAACATGCCGTTTTCAAATTTCTGGTGGAGTGAAATGAGTCATGGTGCTTTTTTTCTCACAGATGGTGCCCAACTGACCCTACTATACTGTGAAATCGATAAACAACATGCATGCACAAAATTAAAAATATGAAATGGCAACAATTTACCATTGCACCCTGTATATTCTACATTTCATTATGCCTATTAAACTTTTTATCTTCACTTTGTTTCTGATTATTCTTTTGCAATAACTTTTCCTTGGTTTCTCTAAGTGTTTGCTCTTTAGAGAGGTCAAGAATTTACTCTTTCATACAAAATTAAAAATGTAAAATACTTCATGATTTAATTGCCCCTAAAAGTCACCCTTAAGTTACATGTAGTTCTTATTTATTTTCTAAAATTGGCATATTTGTAAAATCCTTAAATATTTCATCAAAAAGTATAAGAATCCCATTAAAAACTTATTTGGCTCTATATAACATTACATTAAAATTAAAATCTAAAAAAAAAATAAAGATTATGTTCCTAAATTTATTTCCACTAGTTGTTTGTTTAAAAATGTTGATATATTAAAAGAAATTATTTCAAATATATTCTTTGAGGTTGGTGGATAGAACTCCACACCAGATCTTTTGTTGTATAAAGAACATTCTGATTAAAATAGCATTAAAAAAACACATATCAGAAGAAATGTTGTAATGAAAATCTCATTATTGATGCCTTTGTTTTTTTCTTTAAAACTTTTTAGATATGGCAGTTGTCACAAAATAAAATAACCTTCACTAATTCATTAAAAATGAAAATGTCAGTTATTCTTGGTGTTTGCCAAATGATGTTTGGTGTTGGATTGAGTTTATCAAACCACAGGTAAGATCTTTTGTTTCTTATTCTACATGATGTCCTTAAATTACCTGGAATAAAATAACTTTTCTTGCTAAATTTTTTTTACACATACTACTCCTCTCTAGTTGGAATTGTAAACTGTATTAATCATAAATCTAAACATTATAATCTTAATTATAAATTTAAAAGTAGATTATCGGTGAACAAGGTTATTCATATGTTCCTTGGGTTAAAATAGCTTTCTGGAATATCATATTTGTTAAACTATTTTAATTTGCTATATTCACTTTCAATATAATAAGTACAATGAATAAACAAGGATATTTTTTGTTTTTAATCAATTTTATGAATAGGATACTATTTTACTTCTTGTAACTGAAATGTGTCTTCTTTTTTATTTTATTTATTTAAAAGAAATAACATTAATTTTTACTTTTATTTAGGTTACTATAAGTTTCTAGTTGTTTTTAAGATATTATTCATTCAAATTTATAGCCTTATTATTTAATCATGAAAGTATTTTTGTAGCTTTCTATGGTTTTGCAATAACTTTTAATTAGAATTAAATTTTGTAATTAATTATAAGTGAATGGTTTGGAGAATTTGTCAATATTTTGATCTCATTAGAACCAGTGAGCTTACAAGGTATTGCATGGAAGAAATAAGACTGGAGAATATGCAACATATAAAAGAACTTCCCATATTATGATCATTTGCTGTATTATATTTGCAACATAGTGATGAGTGGTGTTATGTAACAACAAAATCACTTATTGTTTTTCTTGCTCAAGAAAAAGTCTTTTCTATTCCAATAACTCATTCAAATGAGTCAATTGTTCAATATAGCATTCAGCAGTAACAGGTTGTCCACGTTTTTAGCAATTCATTATAAATAATTGTCTTTGAATCCTACTAAACACAGAAATTTATTTGCTTGGTAGATTACACTTAGATTGAAATGTTGAAGGAGTTCTGGATGTAACCAGTTTCCTTCATTATTTGTTTTGCATAAAAAAATATGTAGTCTTTGTTTTATCATTACTATTGTAATTATTACAATTAAGTAAATCCTTGTTTTGACTAAAAAGAAAAATATTATAATGTATCATGTTGATGAATCCAGTAGTCGTTTTATAAGTTTGTTATTTCTCTTTTCAGATATTTTCAGAAACCATTAAATATAATTTGTGAATTTATTCCACAAATGATCTTTCTCTCAGCCATGTTTGGCTATTTGGTCATACTTATTTTTGTGAAATGGACGCATTATGATTCTACAACTGCTGGTGTGGCACCCAGCTTACTTATTGGTAAAAGAAACATTTTATTATCTATGATTAAATTGACTAAAATCATGTTAGAAGTTTTTATGTTTTGTTGCCATTTTGTCTTTACTGTCCAGTTTACCTAGGTGTTATTTCCTATTAAAGTTTTTTTTTTTTATTTAAGCTTTTGTATTTACAGAACATACTTTTGGGTTCATACAAGTGTTTGAAAAAAAAAAAGTGATATTTATTTCCTAAGATTGAAACTATTGCCTACCCATGTTACTAATGTTGTTATAATACTTCAGCAATTGTATTTGTGGTGGATATAATAACAACAAAGATTGAAATTATGGTTCTTATTTAAGAGATATGAGATTATCTTTGTGCGTATGTAAATGATACAAAAGGAAAGAAACAAAAAAATTTAAAGCTTTTTTGCTACTATATATATATATATATGATCCATTGCTAAAGATACCGGAAAAATGGTTGACCCATATCTGGGCTGGAGTTGCTCAATCCTCTCTTTCTAGCCTTGACAGAGGTCAAGGTCGTTTACATGCTTTGTGGGATATAATTTATTTTACACCTAACAGCCTCATTCCCACAAACACAATGTTGCAAGCTTACTGCTACTCTAGCATTAGTTTCTTGGCAAATGTTTAGATGGGCTCCATTCTTTAGTTCCACCAGTTCAGATCTTTACAGCTAAGACCTGCCATGCTATGTCCACATCCTCATTCACTCTGTATTCCAATTGTAAGGAGAAAGTTTTACTCAGTTTTTTTTTTCCCCAAGAACTGTTACTTTGTGGAACAAATTCATATAGCTGTTTCTTTAGACACTATATGCTTGACCTCTCAAAATCAAAGGTTAATCATTATCTATCCTTATAATCTTCACTTCCTACTACCTCCTCTTGTATCTTACACCTCCTACACACCTCATTAAACCTCTACCTTGAGTGGCTCTTGAACTTTAACAGTGTATATTTCTGATATTGTTTTGCATCAAAACAGTCATTGTTTTATCATTACCACTGTTATTATTACAATTAAGTAAATCCTTGTTTTGACTAAAAAGAAAAAAAATTACAATGTATCATGTTGATGAATCCAGTAGTCGTTTTATATAACATTTTATCTATTTTGTTTTTGTCAGTCTCAGCCAAATTGAATTCCTCACAGACAATTTTATATTATTTATATGTTGTGTGGAATAAGTTTATTATGCAATCCAAAAGCTAGACATGTTTTTGTCAAAGCCATAAAAATGTAGTAGTAGCAGCAGCAGCAGATATTGAAATTTTGCCATTTTTCTCCCACACTTTAGTTGTCACTCATGAAAAAGTGAAGTAAAGCTATCTTGCAGTGATATTGTGTAGTTTGCAAATCATTCACATTACCACCTGAAGATGCTGTTGAGAGTGAAATTTATCTTTACTAGCTGTTCAGAGTGTATAACCTGGTGCTAAAATTGGCTTCAGTAAAATCTGAACTTAATCTTTAATATATGATTAATATACATTTATACATTATTGGTCTAATGACTGAGAATGATGCTGTTGGGAGTTCTAAACTCTTGATGGTCATACTTGATGGTAAGGTCAAAGATGTGAACCCACATTAAGCGTGACCAACGCCAAAGAACCCCAATAGGATAACAAGCAGAAGACGATTACAACAGATCTCAACAGTTAAACCAGCAGATGAAGAGAGCTATACATGATGGATATGCTACAGAAGGTGCCACTCAAAATTATAACAGTCCGTGGTACTCCATTGCAGTTTCATAACTGGATTCTGCATGTCTCATTCTATATGTGCCACAGAGGAAGGTCATGAAATTAAATGTGTGGGTTACTGACATGTTGAAGTCCACCTTAAACAAATTCATGTCATCAGCTCTATCTTCTATTCTGATTTTCTTTCAACTCTTGCAAAGCCAAACAGCAATAGGGAATGGATAAAGAGAGTAGGTTTTGGTGAAACTCAAAACTTCCAGTCCTGAACCTGCATGTTGGCGGTGAATTTAGTCATCAATGTATCAGCAAAGAAGAAATTAAATTCTTGGATAGGAGATAAAGACAGTGACACTGATACATTGTTGTTTTCCTAAACCATTATTTTGTTGTGACAATATATTTTGCAATGCATCTTGATAGTTTATTACAAAAATTTGATGAAAACACAAATCTGCTTTTTCAGCTATTATCCTCATGACTTATTTAAGATGGGTATCAAGTGATAATTTTGAATGACTAATAATATAAATTCTTAGACATCTTTGTTTCTATTTTATTTTCTCTTCTAATTAAAACAAAGCCTTGACAGTGTAAAGAAAAATTGTAAAGGTGATATAAGTTATCCAGATGTTTAGATATGAAAAGGTCTACTGACATACTATAACTTTTTGTAAATAGTCAGTGGTTGAAAATTTCTTTGAAATATTTTAATATGGTTGCTTTTTATGAATTATTTTCTTTCCTGTAATAAGAAAATTACTTTTTATTTCATTTCAGGCTTAATCAACATGTTTCTGTTCAAATATCCTGAGTCGCCTAAGTATGAAGCCCCTTTCTATGCCGGTCAGGTAAGCAGCGTCATTTTCTTTTTGAAGTTAACATCTAGCTTTTTCTTTTTCTTTTTTTTTTTTTTTTTTTTTTTGTTTTCACACATACTTTTATTTAATATTAATTTCAAATTTTTCTAAAAGAGGCTGCAAGTTAGTGATTTGAACCAATTTTTATGATGACAATTTCAATTCATTTTTGAGAAAATTTATTAACATATCCAATATTGTTTGAAAGCTCAAATATTTGTATATTTATTATCAATAACATTTCAGTGAATTCTTTTGAGCAAAATAGTTTTTTTTTTTTTTTACTCTTCCTGAATTTACCTGATGAGAATGAAACAATAGATCATTCAAAACATTGTGAACAGCATTTTTTTTTTTTAATCATTTCACCCCCAAGCAAGGCATGAAAGTCATTACACGGGGTTACTGAGTGTGAAAGAATAAAAAGAAGAAAGCATTATTAAGGAGTGAGAACAATAAAAAATAAATCACAAAGACTGTAGTTAACAATTGTTATTGTATTTAAATTTTTGAAGATCAAAGTTGGCTGGAAAGCAAGAAGCTGGAAGAGAGTTCCACAAGTGAGAAGTGCAAGAAAAGAAACTGTTAGTTATGGTTACGTCTAGCCAATTCAAGTGTAAATTGATGAGCATGCACGAATAGTAGACATAAACATGTAAGGTAGATTTTGAAGAGAAAAATTGTTTAGCATGACACGGTGAACCAATTTAGCAGCAGACCTAGAAAATTGATTCAATATAATCTTTCCACTTTGTCAGCAGAGAACATTAGCCTGATATGAATGGAATTTAGTCACTCTCCTGGAGGTTAGCATCAGCCATGCTGAAAGAAGGTGGAAAGGGGTCTCAGATGATTAATAGAAAGCAGTTTTGTTTTGGAGGCATTAAAATTAATGGCCATTCCTTGCCCCCAGTTAACAGCAGATTTTAGATCACTTTTGAGATCAACTGCCAATTTGACCTTATTGAACTGATCAGACTTGCTATGAAGACAGGAGTAAATAGCTGTCATCAGCATAGATACCGATTTTAGAGCTGAAGACATCAGGAAGGTTATGAAAATTAGGAATAATGTTGGTCCAAGAATAGAGACATAGGGAACACTTGTATTAATGGAAAAAGATCTAAAAGAGTGACTGTTCAGGAAAACTTTCAATTTTTGAATTGATAAGAAAGATTGAATCAGTTCAAAAATTCATCTAGAAATAATAGATGGTTATTAATGAAAATTAAAAACAAAGTAAGTGCAAGGAACTAACCCTGGGTAACACCTGTATTAGTACAAAAAAGATTTAGAAGGGTAGCTGTTCAGGACAATTTTCATTTCATGATTTAAGAATGACTGAATTGATTCAAAAGTCCATCCAGAAATACCATAGCCTTTCAACTTATGAAGACTGGTATGCCAAATCCTGTCAAATGCCTTCAAGATGTTCAAAGCAACAGTCCGAGCTTCTCCATTCTTATCTAAAGCTTGATAGACTCTTTCAATAATAATTGTTAATACATCAGTAGTTGATCAAGAGAAGCAAAAGCCATATTGCTTATCGAAAAGAAGTCCCTATGATGTGAGGTGATTAACCTGTTCAGAATTAATTAGAGCCTCTAGAATTTTGCCAAAAAGTCTAATAGGCCAATAGAAGGATCAAACAGTTCACTTGAGTTCTTAAAAACTGGAACTACAGAAGATGCTTTTCAACAAGTAGGAAGCAACCAGGCATTTATTGTAAAGTTTAGAGAGAACAGAGGCCAGGAGCACATTTCTTAAGGACTCTTGCAGAGATACCATCAGGTCCACATACATTGTGGGATCCACTTTAGAGATTCTATTCTATCAGTAAAGAAAAATTTAGCCCCTTCAAAGACACATTTACAATTATTACATGCAGAGGCAAATAGGCATCTGTTGTGATCAGAAAGAGAGATTTCAGTGTCCAAACAATGTTGGATTTTGTGTTATATACCATTTATAACTGCACATTTTTGTCATGTTAATTCAATATAACATGATTAAACTAATTTGTAAATGATGTTTCTAGATTTTTCTCTCAATGTGTACATTTTCTTAATCTGAGCAACATGTTTATTGTTTTGTTGGGGGTTTTTTTCTGTTTATACATTCATTAAATTTTTCATGCATAACTTCAGCCAATTTTGCACATGTCAAACTTTTCTCTTAAAAAGTGACATTGATAAAGGCAAGATTGGCTTTGGGGATCATCACTTCAAGTTAAGTTTTGGTCATCAGTACCCTCTGTTGTTTATATGAAAATAATTACTGCAAAATAGTAAACTTTAGAAAAGTTAGCTAGGTTGTGAAACTTTAGTATTGTGGATATACAGTTTATAAAATAATAGAACAAGAAGAATTACTCTTAATAAATAAAATCCAGTGGTTATCTTTTAACATTAGAAGTTAGTCCACATTTTGTAAGGATGATAGAGTAGTGATCTACCTTGTTAGAAAAAAAAAAGGAAAGAAAACAGCTGTATGTTGCCTGTATTTTTTTTTTGCCAGGCACCATATGTGGCTTATTGGCATGTGTTAGCCTGCTGCATATGCAAATCACTTTGCCTAATAAAACAGAGTGAGCCAGTTCTGTATCCATCTTAGTATTGTAAGGTTATGCTAGTTGACGGTGAATTTTGCAGTGAAACAATGAATCTGACAGTGACAGCATAAGTTTTGCAGTAAAGCAACAAATTCAGTAACAATAGTTACAAAGCTTACAAGTTAGAGAATGGCTGTCAGTGTTACCCCCATTTTCAACAACGTTTTTTGCAATGAAGGAATGAAACTGGATACATTTGATTATAAAGTGGTTTATATCAGAAATTGTTAAAGCAAAAATCCTTTTATTTCTAGTATTTCATAACAAATGAAAGTTACATCTTCATTCTGTTACACTTGATCATTGTTGTTTAACTAAATACCCAGGAGAAAAGTATGTATTTTTCCAACTTCCACATGAACTGACAGTGTGTGTTCAAGCCCAGTTAAAGGCAGAACTATTCATTTTTTTTAAATACTTTAACATTTGTCTTACTTCCAGTAATCTTGAGTTATTTAACCTAAAAACTGATATGAATGGAATTTAGTAACCTTCTATCCAGGCACCTAATTGTGGAGTAATGGTTAACAAGCTAGTTTTGCATATCATTACTAGTGAATTACATTTTCATACTTATGGCCTTGTGCCAAAACTAAGTTCAGCTTCGTAAACATTTATGGGCACCTTGAGGTGAAGTAATGGCTAGCAAGCTAGTCTGGTTGGTCATTACTATTAAGTAGTGAGTTTGATCCTCACAAGGTGCCCAAACTTGTGACTTTGTGCCAAAATAAGTAACAACAGCAGCTGCTATATCTATTTTCATTGATGACTCGAGAATGTTGTTGAAACATCTGTTATTCAATGTATATTACAGTTAATTTATGATTTTTCAATTTATAATTTTATCTGCAAATTTATTTTAATAGGCTGGATTCCAAGGGTTTCTTGTGGTTGTCTTATTTCTTTGCGTCCCATGGATGCTGTTTGTCAAACCATACATGCAGAAAAAACAATACCAAGCACAACAGGTAAGTTTTAATTGTTAATCAAATATTGTCTTTAATGCTAGATCTACATATTTTCTAAATGGTTAGTTTACTTAAAATCAGAACAAAATAAATTCTAACAAATAATTATTTATCAATTATCTTGTCTATTTCTTATTTATATAAAATAATAGTTGCAAATATCTTTATTTATATACAGAATGAATCTGTCATTTTGAAACGAATTGAAGGTTAATCCTTTTTTACCAATAAAATTTCATATATGTATTTATACAATTTTTTTGTAAGATATTAATAAATGATAGATCTTTGAAAAATATTTTCAAATAACTATGCACTGAAAATATTGTAATAAGCTTATTATTAGTTTTGATTTCATGAAACACTAGAGATGATTTTTTTTAAATTTATTTTGTTTTTATTTTTAATTTTTGTGAGTGTGATCATTTATTTTATTATTTTTATTTAATTCTATCTCCTGTTATTCAAACTTGCGCTTAGAAATATTGTTTCAAGGGGTCTTTTTATGTCAGTGGGTTATAAAAAAAATCCTTAGAAAAATGCAAATAATTTGTATAAATCTTCAGCTTTAAAAAATTAATGAATCAATAATATTTTGGAAATATTCAGACTGAAAATTCTTGTACCTTTAAAAATGTATTGCATTTTTCTAGGCTAAATATGTCCAATCTTTGGGAGAGATTAAATATCTTTCTCAACATATTTAAAATGGCTGAAGATTAAACATGTTTCTAATGAATGCACCTTATTTATATAAAAAAGGGTGGTAGCTTTGTGAAAAAAGCAGTTTTAGAGGAATTGCATAAAAAATAATTCTTCACAGTTGGCCATTATATACTAACTTTAATTTCTATTATTTTCCTTTTTCTGTATGTGATAAAATGTCTTAAAGTCACTTGAATTGATTTGTACTATTCAAATTTCCAGATCTGAAAGAAAATTATATTGATTATACCTGATGAGTTATGACTTAAAAAAATAAATTACTATTTGACTTTTAATTTGACTCATCCAAAAAATATTGATAGTGTTCCTATATTGTATAGACTACATCTTATATTAATCTCAACTGGTTTATTATAAGACCTACTAGTATAATTTGTTATCTAACAGAATGATTTGTGTTAACATAAAACAATTTGGATGATTTTTAAAAATTCTTTGAAATAGTATTGATCATTCACTTGTGGATAGTATACTTTTCTTATCAGCCATTTATTGTTAATTTCTTATTACATACTGTAATAATGTTAAATTCATTGGCTTATGGTTGCAGGACAACTATATAATATTTCTACTCCTGAAAGTGATCAATCAGAAATTTGGAATCTATTATTTGTAAAAAAAAAAAAAAAAAAAAAAAAAAAAGCATCTGGTTTTATTTTAAGGAAAAAATTAATTCACTCTTTATTAACAGAGAATTATTTTGAATATGTAGATTGATTTTTGTGTGTATGTGATTTTTTTTTTTTTTTTTTTTCTTTTTTTTCTTTTATTACTAATTGATTTTTATTAATTTCATTTTCATTGGTGACCATTTTTGTTTATATTGGAAATAACAATTCAATTTATTATAAAATAATTACTTTTATTTCAAGTTTGGAGAAGATAATTCCACTGACTTTTATTTCCAGGGATTATATTTCCCCTAATTGTTCCAAACCAGTAATCCTTTGTCCTTCAACTTCCATTCCATGCACACTTAATGACATTTCATTTTGATATGCAAAAGAAATACTTTTTTGTTGGTACTTAAAGTGATCAATAAAATATTCCCTGAATATTTTTATTTTATAAAAATTAATATTTTTCATTTTATATTGAAAATCAAATATCTCTTATGGCCTTTTCCTTTTGTTATAATTATTATATATAAGGTTTTGTAATACACAAAAAAAGCGATAACTTTTCAAATATTTATTGTTACAGTTTCCTGTCTCATCATTATCTAATACTTTTAATTACCAACTTTTATCAAATTTTGAAATATGAACAACATGGTTGTTAGAAAATTAACACTTACTACTGAAAATATAAGCTGTTAAAAGATGGCTATGTTTTGAAGTGTTGACTTACACAAAAGCTTCTCTTTGAAACTTGAAAGAATTTAAGGCAATATATTGAGCCAAATGTAAAATTTACAAGAGTTTCTATAATTTTTTTCTTTTACATGCAATAACCTGAACTTCTTTATTAGTTTTATAGGGTTTTATCCCTAATCTAAATCCAGCAGACCTTTTATTAGGTTGTGGTGGTATTCTTCGATTATTCCAAAACAAAACTAAGAATTATTTCTGCATATGTTCAACATGCTAAATGTCAGAAAATTAGGCCCTTGATTTTAATGACTTTTAATGTAATTTAATAACTATTTGAGACATTCAAACAAAAATTAATAATTCTGAACTAACATTTGGAGTAACACTTTCCTCCTGCCTCCACTTTTGTTTCCTGTGTGTGCATGTATGTTTTACCAAAAGACCAAAGATCCTGTAAAGAAACCTGCAACTATTGTTCAAAAAATCAGTTCCAGCTGAACTGGTGTGGTCAACTTTGTCCCTTCCCCTTCCCACTTCTGTTGTTTTGACTTATTGTTTATTTATTGCTTGACCTGTTCCAGCAAAGACCCCAAACATGTAGTACCCTCTTGCAGCAAAATGGCAGCCCTCATAATCCTGAGGCATCAGGCTCTGCAGCTGGAATGATACCACCAGTGCCACCCCCACCACAGCCCCAACAGTCAGAAGAGGAACAAGTGGAAGTGGTCCACTTTGATGTGACTCACTCACAGTCTTTTACAGAAGACCTTGATCTCATTGAGGTGATTAAAAACCAAAGGGATTGTACATTGCAGCTAGTACTTCATTGTCATCATTGTTTTATTTTTTCTGTTCTGATTGCAGCACTCCCCAACCCCACTCCTCTAATCCAGTCACTTTATACATATTCTGAAAGTTTTTTTTTATATATACATACACACTCGTATAGCATTTGCTATCAGAGGTCTGTTCAGTAGTGTTTGCTATGTTGCTGTTGTATTCTTAATGTTGTTGATTTTGCTGTTGTTACATGTATGTGAATGTCTCTGTATATATTGCTTCTAGATTTGTTTTCATGGTTAGGCTAACAGAAATTTCCAGGAAGCAGATTTTTTTTTTTTTGAAAATCTTGATTTCTTTGATCATTGGAAAAACTTTTTTTAATGTGCAACTTCTTGTTTATCAGGAATAAAAAATAATATCTAAAAAAATAGTTGTATAGATAGCAGTATCAAATCTGATAATTTTTGTCTTAGCCATAATTATTTTATATGTGTATGTGATATATAATAAATTCTAATTGAAATTGTAAAATATAAGCTAATTATATAATCACAGAATGAAATTTGTTGAGTTTGGTAATTAAAATCAACTGAGTGTTCTAATTTCACATCTACCAATGATTAATTTAAAACAATGTATCATTTGATATTTGAATTTTGTGACTTGACCAACATAAAGATAATTGCTGGAATTTTTATTTTCTGCAAAAATACTTTAGAGAAAGGGAATTAGAAATTTCTTCTTGAATTGCCAATATGAAGATTTACAGGGAATCTGATCGTTGCTTCAAAAAATAGGAAACCACTTGATGTGTGTGTGGACAGAAGTAGTCTGTAGTTAAAACTAAGATAGAGATGCAAATCCAGTTGAATCTTTGATTTAATACACATTTGATCTGTTTAAATGTGATTCCATTTTCCTTAAGATTATTTGTTCCTCCAAAAATTCATTTGGCATTGCCTGTTAATAACTAATGAGAGGACAATTGTCCTTAGTTTGCTTACTTCTATTAAGTTTTTGTTAGCTTTTGATGCTATCTTTATTGAAGTAACCAACCCTAATTTCTATTAGATATCACCGTACAATCATTAAATATCAGGAACTAATCATTGGATATTATCTACCTAATCCTTATTAAATCTATTTTTATATAACTTTTACATCCAAATCCATTTTGAGTGCATTATATGCATTTATATTTATTATTTATCAAACAAGGAATTTAGTGTCTTGTAATTTAGACTAAAGATTGCTCATACCTTGTTTCAAATAGACTTAGTGAAATTTATAAGTAAAATTACTATTAAAAAGAAAACAGTTATCAAATTGTTTTTTCTTTTAGTAGACTATTTTTCATTTTTAAAATCTACTGGCCTCATTTATATATTTTATATATATATATATATATATATATATATAAATAATCTTTTGTGTCTGAAGTTCAGAATGTTTTCATTGAAACTGTAAACTCTATTTTAGTTTCATTTATAATCCATATTAAAGTTATTGACAATATATATTTTTTTAATAATACATTATTCTATATGGCAGTAATGTTTCCAAAATAATCACTTTTGAACTGTGATATTTTAAATAAAATCCAAGCATTGATTTTAATTTTCAATATAGATGTAATAAAATACATTCCTCTTATTTGCAGGTTTGTAAGAGGTAAGGAAAGAAAGTTGTTTGCATTATTTAACAATGCAAAAGGAAATGATGCTTGTTACTACATAATCTGTCTAGATGTCATTGAACCAAATGATTCTACTGATATTCCCTAAATTTTACTGTTGGATATATCAATATGTAAGTTAGCTAGAGTATTTTAATATAAAGTCATCAAAGTTGTGATGACTTCTGATTTTACAATTTTTTTGCAGCTGTGTTCTCTGAACTTGAGATAAATTTAAAGTAAAAGAACAAAAAAATGAATGTAACAGTATGAATAAGTAATGCATTGAATATTAATTGGGGAAAACATTCCCCAATTTATGAAGTAATATTTTTATTTTATTTTATTTTATTTCAACATTGCATTAGTATACTCTGCTGGTAGATTATGAAGATGAAAAAGATATTCATATTTTTGAGCATCATGATGTAAGTTTTAGTTTTCTTCCTGCTTGTTTTTATTTCTATTTATTTTTGCTATTTTATCTCTTGCTCTTTCTCTTTTCCCCTTTCCTGGCCTTCTTGGAAGGTTCTGGTTTGCTAAAGACTCAATTTATTTTTTTTTTAAACTATCTTTTTTGTGGTTTGCTTTTTTTAATTTAATTGGTCAGGTATAATTCTAACTCTTTTGATATTTTAATATTAAATGGGCATAAGGTTGTTTCAAGTTACTTATATCTCTAAAACTTAGAATAGTATTTAGATGTGATACTAATTTTAGTTTACATATTTATAGACTGGATAGATAGTGTAGTCCAAGACGGGTTTTTAAAATATATTTTTGCCCTTTTTCAATAATTCAGTATCTTTTATAAATATTATAAATTACAAACTTCAAATCAGTATCATTTCCTGAATTCATTTTACATGGAACAGAATTAAAATTTTGAATTTTCATTCTAAAGCAATTGTACAGGGTGAAAATCATATATGCATCTAATATATCTGCTAATCCTTTTGGATATCTTGCATATATACAAACAGGGTAATCATGTTATTGATATCTACACTCTTATTCATATGTAAATTGTCAAAAGGCCTTTAATAATATAAGTTCAGTTTCAGAACTGTAAATTATTTTATACATATCCTATCTGAATTGATATTTTGCATTTTGAACCCCAACTCTACTCTACTGTCTTAACAGCCTGGATCATCTGAAAAATAAGGTTTGAGTCATTGTACTTGTAGGGTGGTTTCAAATAATAATTATTAAGACTCCATGGCTTACTACAATGGTATGATAATTTCCATTGGATGTAGTTAAATAGATCCTAGAGATAACTTTATTTTATAAACACTTTGCTTTTGGACTACACTGCACTATCCAAATGTAATATACTAATGTCTTAAAATAAACTCTGATTTCTATGCTATTACTTACAGTAACTCATTTGGCATTTTACTAGCTGAAAAGTTGTTTCCTTGTCTCAAATACATGATTAAATAGTGTAAAAAATCTTGTTCAAATTGTTGGCTTAAGATCCAGCTGATCAGATAATCTTATTTTTGTCATATTTGGAGTAGTATTTCTAATGCAACTTTACTCAGACTGCTTGTATGTAGGCATTAAATAGTGAGGATTAGAAATAAAAATTAATTTCCTATCTAGACTTGAACTCGCATCCCTTTGGGAAGCCTGCTTAATTTTACCAACTGCTCTGCTGATTGAGTTACAGAACTTTTTCTTTTTCTGAAATGTACTGTGATATTTACTCATTTCCTATACACTGATTGACTGAGTTAAGTTTCAAAGAAACAAAAGAAATTAAAGAAATGCTCAAATTAATGAAAATAAAAAGTAGAAAAATCATATATAGATTATCTTAATATTCGACTTCTGAAAATGGCATAATTCAGAAATTAAAAGTAATTCTAAGCATATATTTTGCAATTTTTCTATCTATATCTCATTTGAATGATTGGCATTTAGGCATTATTAAACTGAAATCTTGAATGTTTGTTTTTTTTTAATACAATAACCACTGAATCTGCTAAAAATGCTGGATATTATTTGATGGTTCCCAGAAATTTTTATGAATAGACATTTGCCTTTTCTGATTATTTATCCTGTAATGTTAGTTACGAAGAATAAATTTCCAGAAATTTTAGTTTTACATTGTTCATCTTATATTAAGACAGTGTCAGAAACTGAATAAACATTTGACAATCTTCAATTCACTACTTTTTCAGCTAAGTAATTTTTTATCTCATTTTTTTGTCTAAAATTAATTAATATATTAAAATATGCAACTGCTTAAAAGGATGTCTTAGTTGCTACATATAAAAATTACATTCTCTTATTAAAGTTTGTTATTGCCAGAAATGGTAAAGTATATTTAATGGAACAGATTTTTATGCTAGAAATTGTTTATGTTGGAAAACTTTTGTGTTAATAAATGAAATAATCAGCTCAAAAATATATCCATTAAATATTTCCTAAATACATTCTGCTATCCCAATTTAAAACATTAAATATAAACTTATTAATGATTGTAATAATATTTTTTCTTTTTAATCTTAATTATTAAAATAAATATTTTTCAGAATTTAATCCTCAAATAAAAATTTATTTTAGTATATCATAGGGCTAAAGTTTCATATTCAATTAAGTGGGTTATACTTATATATATATATATATATATATATATATATTCTATTAACTAGAAATACTGGCCTTACCAAAATCTACTTGCTTGATTTCTTGGTTGGTGTTTAATAACTTCTCAAAACCCATTCTAAACTTATTGGTTGGAATCATTTGGTTTGGTACTCTTCATAGTCCTTGAAGTTATAACTAAGTCTTTATGCAACAAACCTTCCTATAGCATTAATGTAATTTCTGTTGATTCAATGGCCTGTCCTTTTAAATTCTGAGCATAACCATTAATTATTATAGTTATGATTGTAATGCTTGTAAAATTAGGCAGAAGAATTGAATTACATGCAATGCCAGTGTGTTTAGTATTGACATTAATTGTCTCCACTAAGGAAACAGTTTAACTCCTCCCTATTCTTTGATTCTTCTGGATGAGCATCTTGAACTTTTTCTTTCTATTTATTTATTTTTTTTCTTACACACACACACATGTATGGGTACTGAAAAGTTATTGGAGATAACCAAGAAAAATAATCTTTAGCTACAAAATGTACATGCTATTTCAACATACTTGGTACCTTGTTTCTCAACTTTCAAAAAAAACTTCTGATTGATCATTAAAATGCTTATTTTGAGAAGTGGGTCAAGCTGAGAACTTAAGGGTGCTGAAGATTTCTCTGACTCACTTCCAAAAATCTAACCAAATAAATAAATATCAGAATTATTTTTGGAAGGGATTCTTGGTTGGGCCAAAAACTTTTGTATTGAAACTCTAAAAGTAATGCCTCTTATTTATTTCTATGGAAACTACAACAAATACAGGGACCACAATAACACAATTTTTATATAGTTACTACTATTGACTTTGCATTTTTCCCCAGTGAAAATCAAGAGACTCATAAAGCTCTGTACTAATGGAGGTGGCTTGCTTTTACTCAACACCATTGACAACATTGGTATCATGAAAATGTTGTCCACATAATCTCATTGGCTCAAATGAATGAAAGTTGGAAGATACCATATCTGAACTCTATGGTGTATGTGTGATAAGAGTCTATTGAAACTTTGCAATACAATTCAGGATGTTCAATTTTGTGTTGAGCCTGCAATTAGTGAAAAGTTGTCTGGCCTGAATATGGAGATTCAAGCCTTCATCTAAGTCAACATTGCAATGTAAATCTATTGGTTTATTCGGGTCCATGGCAATCAGGGATGATCATTCATTTCCTAAAAGATAGTACACATCACTTTGCCTACTGATGGCCATGTCTTTAACTTCCTTGATGGGAATGTGAATGTCATCACACAATGGATTGCTGTTTTAAATCTAGTTCTTCATGGTTACACCATGTTTTGTCACTGGTAATAATGACTTTCAGGAAACTGTCACCTTAAGCAAGTCCTGACAAGACTGACAGTCAATGATCTTTTTGTGTTGTGCAACAATTTTTAGGATCCAGTTAGCATTTCCAGTACATTTATGCCAATATTAAACTACTTATCTAGCACTTTTGTATATATGAACTGATTGAGGTGATCTTCATTTTTTTGAGTTGAGAGCTGTGTCGGGCCATCTAGAACATGACATGTTATATACATCATTGGTGCTACTGTTGAAATGCATTACCCACTACCTATGGGTTGGTCTCAGTAAGTGTTCAGCAAGAGTTAATTAATATCAACAGGTGTCATTTTTTGCTGTATAGATAAATTCAATGAAAAACACACACACACACACATACATACAGGCTTTTGAGCCTTTAGTCTTTTACCTTTAGCATCCTATCTACATGAAAGTTATAAGAATTTAGAAATAATAAAATTATTTTATTTTTATTCAACACCTTAATTTGGTATAATCTTTCTTTGTATATGTAATCGGTCTTCATAGTTTATTTACATTTATTTTGTGTGTACTTTCTTTTAAAATCATCATTCTTTATGATCCATTCACATAAAGTCACTCTTAAGACACTAGGAAACCTGAACTATGTAAAATTTTGAATATGTCACAATGCATGTACTAAAAAAAAAAGAAAAAAAACATATGAGCAACATACTGTGCCCTGCTTAAGTTTTAATTATAGTTTTAAAATTAGACATTAGCAATTGCAATTGTGACGAAATGCAAAATTAAAGATAAACATTTAATAAAAAATTGTTTTTAAACGTTTCACTCTGTTTGATATTTAACTTTAAATGAGTTTTTTATTTAATTTTTAATCGCATGTAACTACAGTAGTTACTACCTGTTACTTCAGGTTGTATATGATTTGCCAAGATCAAAAAATGGCCAGATGCCGGACACACGTACACTGCACTTTATTTATATAGATTTTCATATCTGATAATATTTTACCAAAGTGGCACTCAGCTTCTATTTGTAACAAGGCAAAAGAATGTTCAACTTTTACTGCATAAGTCACCACTGACATTGTGAGCAACATTATAAAGTAGGAGGCATTACTTTTAAAACAACCTCTGTGTGTGTGTGTGTGTATATATATATATATATATATCACACATATAGTGCTGGTGTTAATAAAACAGTGCTCAATGTAATACGACAGAGCTATTAAGTATATATTAATATATATATTATTCCTCACTTGATATTAATAGAACAATCATTTGATCAGATTTTAGTAAATGGGTTGAGCCTAGAACTTCTCAGTATCCTCTCAGTCAGATATATTGTCACAAACTTGAGATTTATATTTGAACTATCATAAGTAGATGATAAAACACTGGTTAACAAACTAGTCTTGTAAACTATTGTGAGTTCATCCCTCATTAACTCTGTTTTATTTTAGCTTTGTGCCAGATTAAACTTTTGGAAAATCTTTCTCGCACACACACACACACACACACACACACACACACACACACACATATATATATATATAAAATCTACATAATACCACATGCCACAATTTACATTAAAAATTAATCTAGATCAACTTATCTCACTTTATGCTTAATATAAAAATTATTGATAATCACAGCTCTAAAACATATATATATATTTTTACACATGCACACACATATATATATATATATATATATATATATATATATATATAAAATCCCATTTATTTTAAATGCAAATATATTTTTTTAAATTAAAAACTGTAATCCCAGTATAATATATAATTGTGCTAACATTGCAATAATCAGATATTTTTAAATTATGTAATGGTCAATCTATATTTAGCACCTGAAGATTGCATTGAGCATAAAACTCACTTGTATGATATTATGTATATTTAATAATAGTAGGTTGTCTGGAAAGTTCATGCTGATTTTTAGTCGTTCATGTCCCAACACATTAGAACACTGTCAAATTTATTGACAGATATAATATGCTTACATTTCCGATTAGAGCACACTTGAGAAAGAAAGTTTAAAATTACTTAATTTGTGTCAATTTTGCATTCTTATGAAAATGGAAGATTATAAGATGTATTTTAGACACTTGATGCTATTTTTACCATAACAACAAAAAAAGATATGAGAATGTGCTTTAGCTGACAGACCTGTATGGAAGTGGTTCACTAAGTTTAAAGTCGGTGATTGTAGTCTTATTGATGAACAACACTCAGGATTCCCCCCCCCACTACTGATGGCGACCAAATGAAGACATTGATTGAGAATAACCCGCATTACACACAATGCAGGAATTGGTAGAAACACTAAATTTATCTAAGTCCACCATCCATGATCACTTAGTGAAACTTGAGTACTCAAATCCCTATGATGTTTGGATACTACATGATCGGAGTGAAAAGAACCTTTTGGATTGCATTTCATTTGTGATTTGCCGTATAAACATAATGAAAATGCACTCTTTTTAAAACAAATTGTGACAGGTGATGAGAAATGTATTGTTTTCAACAATGTTCAGAGAAAAAGATCCTGGGGTAAGTAACATTAACCAACTTTACCCACCTCAAAAGCAGGTCTTGATCTTAAGAAAGTCATGCTGGGCATCTGTTGGGATTGGAAAGGAATCCTTTACTTTGAGCTTCTGCCAAGTAACCAGTCAATTGATTCTGAAAAGTACTGCTCACAACTAGACAAATTAAAGGCAGCAATTCAAGAAAAATGCCCAGAATTGGTGAACAGGAAAGGTGTTGTTTTCCATCAGGATAGTGCTAGACCCCATGTTTCTTTGGCAACCTGGCAAAAATTGTTGCAGCTTAACTGGAATGTGTTACCTCACCCGGTATATTCACCAGACATTGCTCTTTCAGATTTTCATTTATTCGTGTCCTTGCAAAAACTCAGTGGTAAAAACTTTTTAATTCTTTGCATGACATAAAAATCCACCTTAATGAGTTCTTTGCTGAGAAACCACCAGAGTTCTGGGAAGATGGAATCTTTAAGTTGAAGGAAAAATAGAAAAAGGTTGTGCAACAAAATGGTTCATATTTTGTTGAATAAATATTTTATGGCATAATTTTGTTTTGTGTTTTAATTTCCCTTAAAAATCTGCATGAACTTTCTGGACAACCCAATATATATATATATATATATATATATATATATATATATATATAAGATTTTCTAAATATAGTTTAATCTAGCACAAAACTACAATAAAAAAGAATTAATAGTATGAAGCCACTTGCAATAGTTTGCAAGGCTAGTTTGTTAACCAGTTTTTTTATTGTCTACATATGATAGTTCAAATATAAATCTTTAGTTTGTGACAATATATCTGACTGAGAGGATACTGAGAAGTTCTAGGCTCAACCCATTTACTAAAATCTGACCAAATGGTCAATTTAATTCTTTCTTTTTTTAATTCTTTCTTTTTTTAAGTATTTCTTGATAGTAGTGAGAACTTTTCAGCATCCTCTCATACAAGCAATTCAGCTAATGGATAAGAATCTTAGCAAAATAATAGGCTCACCAACTTAAAGCAAGAATTTTATTACTAGTATAAAGCATTCTATAAAATGTAGCAGTCCAGTAAGAACATTTTAAATATGAATTTTAAGAATCTGTATAACCTTTGAGGAAAGTTTCTCAGCTTAGTTTTCAACATTTTTGTTTTTGAATTTTCAAATTTTCAATTTACAAACATTAACATGTCATGTCATTTCTCTTGTCAATTTTTATTAATGAAGTTTGTGCATTAAAGACAATAATTTTACTTTTAACATTTATAAACAAAACCAGACCATTGGGGTAATAAAGTTAAATTTGACTCTAGAACAATTTTTTCTCATACAAGATTCCAAGGTTTTTATAATCAACAGTGTTGAAAATTTTCAGGCTTTTATTAAAACTTATTTTTCTAATTGTTTAGTTCATATTTTGGAAATTGACCTTTTTTAAAAAATATTTTTCAGCATTCAAGTATTATATAGTTGCTTTTTAGTTTTAAGATTACAGAAATGATTTTCTTTAATTATTTTTCATTGTAGAAGGTAAGTTTTCTTGCTTTTTTTCCAACATATAAGATGTATAAAAATGAAACGGATCTATTTGGAACTGAGCATGTTGTAACAGTTTTCTATTTTCTTGTTGGTGCATGATACAAATTGATATAGTTAATGTTATTCTACATTGACTCCTAATCTCAAAATACTTTTGGCCTACAATTCCTGCTAAACTTATACATGTAATCAAATACTATATTTTTGATATGTGAAATCATCCAGTTCTGCACACTCCAATATATAAAAGACATATCTTTGGCTCTTTTCTAGCTACTTGGTATATAAGATAATTGGTTTTATCTGTAAAACTACATTATTTGATTATACTATTTCATTAGAACTCAAATAATAGAGATATGATTGGATACATTTTAAGTACTGAGTTGGCAATATCTATTGCAGTGAACTTGAAGCCAATTTTAGACTGGGTCAAAGTGCATTCTCTCATTTTTTTGCTATACATCATTATACCTTATACTTGGGCATCTCATGATTCCTTTGTAGTTAAAGTATTTACATTGTTGTATGATTGAAAAATGTGTTTATGTTAATATATACATGTATACCTCTGTATGAGGGAGTGCAGAAAAATTCTTGACCCTGCCCACTTCTAAAATCTGACCAAATATCAGAATTTTTTTTTTTTTTTTTTTTTTTTTTTTAATCCATTTTTAGTTTCAGCACCCCTTCATAAAAGATACTATGTGCATTACATTGAGCAGGTATGTAAGTCATGAGTCACTTGAAAATAATCTCACTTTATGACATAATCTTGTTTATCCATTAATTACTTTTAGCTGGTAAACCAGCAATCATTACTAGTTTACAAACCTGCATAAATGTAGAAGTTTTTTTTTTTTGTCTAGATTGTCAGATGATAAATATTTTTAAGATTATGCTATATCATTTGAACTTGCTGACTGACATATTGGGTAAGAGGTCAACTATGAGGACATTCTGAGAAACTCACAATTTAAATGTTTACTAACAATTTTTTTTTTTTTTTTTTTTTTTTTTAACCTTTTTTAGTTTTAAAGAAAAATACAGTTTTACCAATACCTTTTTGTAAGCAGGGAAGCAATAATATATAATTTTAATTATGTAAAGTTATTTTTTTTCTTAGGTAAAAAAATTAGATTTTACTTCTTTCTTTATAATTATTGTATTTAAGCAAAATAGTTTTAGTTAAAGGACTTTTTCTAGAAAAACTGTTTGCCTCAATGCATTAAATATTGAATATTTCCACATTTCGTAATTGATGTTTTAGCATAACTTTCATAGTTAATAAAACATTATTGACAGTTTTAGTTGCATACATAAAAGCTAAAAACAAATAATCTGTATTTAAAAGTTTGCTTTTTCTTTTCATGGAAGGAACTTTTAGAAATATTGTATCAGTTTGTTGCATACATTAAAATTATTATTTAGTGAATGTTTTCTCTTAAAAGATAAAATATTAAGCATGTTTTCACTTCTGTGGAAGTAGATCTATAAGTGTTTGGTTTGTTGGGTTCCAAAATGTTTCATAGACTTTCAGAATTTTATTTAGTATTAGTTTATATTTTTCTGTAGGAAGTGTCACTGACTCTGAGATTATGTATATGCATAAAGCTATTAAAATTGGGCATAAATGTGAGTAATATAAAATATATATTTAATAAAAGAAATTCTAAGCAATTTATATTAAAATCTTTTGTTTCATGAAAAATTAAACATTGTAAATGTAGTTACTTTCTTTATATTCACAATGTAAAATTTTAGTTTTAGTAATTTCATATTTTCATTTATTTTATTTTTTTTTTTTTTTTACTCGCTCTGTCTCTCTCTCTTTTTTTTTTTTCTTTTTTTTTTTCTTTTTTTTTTATCATATTCCTATAGTTTTTTTTGTCTTTCTGTCCAGTTGTGTATATGTTGCCAATCTATTTTGGGTCTGCTTTGTCAAGTAACTTGCTTTTGCTGACACATTTGGAAACATAAAAGCACTTTTGATTCTCAGTGCTGCTGTTCTGTATAAATAAATACTTAAAAAAAAAAAAGCAATAATAATCATTTTTGTTGTTTTATGGCTGACAGTCATCTTGGCTGCTGTATTTCTCTTCAAGGGTTACCAATCTCATGTTCTGTAACACACAGACTTTTTTTTTATCCTGGAACAAGTGGACCTGCATCCAGTGTGTGTATGTGTGTTTTTGATTTGTTTGTTTGTCCCTCCTATCACTTCATTGTGACTGTTATTAATGGTTCGGTTGGTTCCCCACAGTATGAACACCAGCAGCTGTCAGTTCAGAGTGGGGATCTTGTGAACCATGACCAAGACGCCATCATCAATGCAACAGGAGAACAGGATGCCAGCCTCCACTATTCTGGCCAGGAGCCTGAGGAGGTGATAAATGTTTTACTCAACACAAAACTATTAATTACTTCCTAAATTGTTTTCCTATTATTTTTTCTCCTTTGTTTTGTGATTGGTAGCTTCTCCAGTAAAGCACATTCTGTGGATCTGTTACTATCTTCATATTTTATCTATACAGTTGTATTTACTGGCACATGGTTTTCACATTGGGTTACAAGTAATGAATTGTGCTACTTTTGAAAGTCCAGTACTATTCAATTTTGAGTTAGCCGACTACTTATTAGGAAAATTTATTTTAGAAGTTACTAAAAAGTTAGCAGCTCAAAATTAATATTACTTGGCTTTCAAAAGTAGCCCAATTTGATAACTGACTTGGTTGAGCAACTCATGTCATCAGTTGATTAAGTATATTAAAGCTGTTTAAGACTTTTATAATATCACTAAATTGAATATTAATTTTGAAATATTGATTGCTATAAGGATATCCACTTGAGTCCTTACAGTAGGTTTTCTATATGGAAAAAATATTTTTCTAAAAAGAATGAACTGAATTTTACAACATGGATAACAAATTTGGCAGAGATAATTTAATGAAAATATATATTAGATTGTTAAAATTTGTTACCTTGTAAAAATAGGGGAATAATTATTGTATATAGATATATTTTAATAGTTCAGATAGATAATTTCTGTAAATTTAAGAGTTTCCAATTGAAAGATTGGGTCTATATGCAATAAATAATTTGGCTGATATGAGAAATTAATTTATTAATAAATGTAAATTGATAGCTTTGCTTTAAAAAGTAAATTTAAAAACTTATAGCTTGATATCTTCTCCAATACTTGTAATTAATTGTGCCAGTTTTATGGTTGTCTTGAGGAAGTCAACTTAATATTCATTAACTATAGAATGTTAATTTGAAGATTGACCAATGGAAAGATGACTTTATTCAAATGGAGGGGGAACAAATTTTTATTTTTACTTAAAAAGATTTTTGTTCTTGACTGCAAAGGCTACCATCACAACTGTATGTTAATAAGTGTGTGTATGTGTGTGTGTGTAACAATAATTTATATATATATATATATATATATTATATATATATATCTGTGTTTACATGTGAGTGTGTCTGCATTTGTTTGTGGTCAGCTTCAGATTATTTGCTGATTTCTTTGTCTTCACTCTGGCACAAATGCATTTTTGTGCCACAGTGGAGATTTTTTTTTCTTTTTACGTGAGTTGATGTTTGCATTTTCTTCTCACATTTTAATTTAAAACAAATAACAAAATAAACTTTTGGTACCATTATATATAATTTTTTCTTTTCTTTTCCATTTTTGCATGCTTCTTTGCCATCTAAATGGTATATGTTTACTTTTCTGCTGCTTATTTCTTCTACTAATTCATAATTTCAAAACTAACCAAACTTAAGAAATAATCCATTTTTTTCAATATCAATTCACTATCTGGATAGGTGAATATAGAATTATTCTTAGCACAGATTTATCATACTAGGTTGGATGTGTGGGTGGTGTAATGGATTGTGGCTTGGAATAAGAAATTGGAGAGCCGAGTTTGAATTCCAGTTGAGTTTATGTTCACTTATTCTTGGGAAAGTTATGAATCCTATTCTCCTCCCAGCTATGGGTTAAATAGTATGACTTGTATCTGGAAAAATCCTTATCTTCCTTCACTTGCAAAAAAAAAAAAAAATAAAAAATTATTCTTCCAATTCAAAATATCTTGATAAGTTGTAAAAAATGAGTCGATCAATCATATTAGGCTTCTTCTTATCCTTCATGCAATCGATTTGTAATTGAAAGAGCATAAGAAATATTTTAGCGGAATTGATTTGCTGTGCTTCTATGAGGTGGAAAATATGGATTTTTTTTTTTTTTTTTTTTTTTTTCGAAATAATTTATTTATAAGAATTGTTTTAAACATGCATGTATCTATGCAAAACAACAATGAAGTAGTCAAGTTGTATCTAAATAATTCTATTATAATCCTCTTTATAAAAATATCAAGTCCCAAAATGTTTCATTTGAAAGCATCTCATATTACCCATTAGAATTAATTTTAATTATTAATTAAAATTAGCATCCACTGAAAACTAATTTAAAAAAAAATATTTTATATATTAAGCATAAAACTGCTTAAAAAGCAGTAAGTAAATAAAAATCCTAATGCTATGTCTAATTTCAGTCTGAGTTCATTTTGCTGAAATGAACTATTGTTTATCCCCTTAAGAAACAAAGTTATAGAGGAATATTTTTCTTTTACCTTGGACTTGATTTAAATAATATAGACAATTTACACCTGAATGAAGATTCCACTTCGAGTTGAGATCTTGTTTGTTATTTTTCAAAACCCACAGCTTGCTTATATTTATTTTTTTTTTATTTTATTTTCTGTTTAAACCTTTGATGATCAAGTCTACAATAAATTTCACCATTCTCTTCATTTACACATACAAATAGTGACTGGTGGTTTGGTCAAAAAGTTTATTTTAGAATACAGCATAAATCTTTACTTTTCACAGATTTTATTTTAGTTGCATTTTTTCTTTTCTCTGTCTTGGCAAATATGACTCTGTATGGTAAACTATACAAACTTCCTCTTATATAGCATTCAATATGTAAAGACAGTTATACATAGGAAAAGAATCTCGGAATTGATTCAATGTCTACATCCACAAAAATTCAGCCTTGTCATCCAAATTTGAGAATTTAGATCAATTTTAATTTATTCAATCAACTTTCCTGATTTTTTTTTTTTTTTTTTTTTTTTTTTTTTTTTGAGAAGAATCAGTTTATCACTTTCCAATCACTTTATCACACTAAATGGCATGTGACTTGTGTGTTGGTCTCTCTTCATCTTCTGCTTCTATACAATTAGGGTATTCAAAATGGTGGTAGCCCAGCACCAGAAATACCAAAACAGGTAAATCTTTTTTCTCTCTTTCTTCCTTCATCAAAACACTTATTTCTATCCTCTTTATTCAACAAGTGCATCAGAACACGTAAGAACTTTTTTCTTTCCATTTCAGCCATCTTAACCTTAGTGCTGTAGAGTAGATTTACCAATGATCTTTCCCTACCATACAAAAATATCACTGCCTGCAGAGGAGACACACTTGCTTACATCTATATTGCTATTTTTTTACTTTTAAATCTGATGTCTTCTCATTTAGGTTATTTGGGGGAATGTCATTAACCCTATCCCAACTCCTATGAACATTAGGGTTATAACTTTTTTGTAATCCTATCTTCCTATGTCATAAATCGATGAACTTTAGTTCAAAAGTAATGAAAAAGGCCTTAATTTGTTTTAGTTCTTGAAAAAGATTCTTCCCAAACCAAAAATTTCATTTTACCATATATGCAATAAGGGTGAAAAAAATCAAAATATTTCAGCTTTATTTTTCAATTTACTAATGATATAATTTGATAGTACTTTTGTATTTTTAATGCATTTAACATTTTATAGCTATAGCATAACATACAAACTTACAAATAAGCAAAAACAAGTTCTAGAAGGTTCCAGAATGTCATAGTACTACTATAATTATATATGATTTTAGAAATTTTGTAGTAGGGATGACATTTTTTAAAAAATAAACTGAATTAAACCCTTCTTCATTATTTTTTAATGAAAGCTCATTGAATACAGGAAATCAATTATTTTACAAAAAGTCAAAAAGTCATACTCCTAATGAACATACTTTGGTTTACTGAACATTATTTCAGATCAGCTCATAGATTATTACTTGATGTTAATTGCAGAAAGATAATGAAATGCTTCTGATCTACAAGAGTGCTCTTGATAGGGTGGGGGTTAGAAGCTACCATACCAAAACTGACTATAGCCATATAAACAACAGTACTATGTCCTTATTTTCTAGACTCAGTGCCAGTACAAAAGCTCCATGCATTCTCCTCAACAAATGTTAATTTCTTAATACTTGGTTTTAATATTTTAAATATCTATTATTGATAACTGAAGTATTTCCATTATTTTACATATATGAACTAGTGTTTTCCTTTTATTTTTAATTGCAACATTTCAATTAACATTTTTTTGGCGTTTTTCAGGTGCATGTCTCAACTGGTAGTTTTTAGATGGTAGCTTAGTAATATTTTTTCAATAACAATGCCACTACATATACTTACAAAACAGTTGTTCCTATTGAAAGTTAAAAGAAATTAAAAAATTTTTTTCATAGGCCATTATAGCAGTTAAAAATAGCAATAAGGGCCTTTTGCAACTTCCACTGTTTCAGTTCACCATGCACATATTTTCAATGAGGTAAACTTGAATAAAATTCAGTTTAATTCAGTTCACCATGTGGCAATTACTGTTTGCAAATAATGTTTCTTCAGCTGTATAATTTATTTGTATGAATGACCTTCTCTTTTTGCTCTTAAAAAATAAATGATGCATGATACTATTAAGTAGAATATGTGTATAGGTAAATGTTTGTTATATTTTGAAGGTAGTGTAATGATTACCACACTGGAGGGGAAAAAATCAATATGTTAAAATTTCAGCTGAGGCTGCTTGGGGAGGTGTCACATCTTTACTTTCTTTTCCATCACCAGATATTGTAACAAAAGATGTACTGTTGGTTGCATATTAGATGATTGACAAAGACAGGGTGTGTGAGCATGTGGACAATGAAAAAAAGCTGTTACACCCTTTTTCAGCCTTGACAGGGTCCAGTTATCTATATACCTTTTTATGCAAAGAAGATTATTGAATTGCATATTGTGATTGGCATTTTAGATTATACACAACATAAATCCACCCCATCAAGTTAATTATCTCTCTTAAACATTTCATAAAACATATTTATTTTATTTTTAGCCTCTTGTGCTAATATAAAGAACTCTAAATCTGTACACTAATTTTAGGACAAACTAAGTGGATTGATGCACAAAGAATTATACCTAATTATACTTGTCACAATCAATTTTACAATGGTCTGATAATAAAATAAATGGCCATTGTAATATTGATGTGTTTCTTGTCTGTCACAAGCTGTGAGATACTCTCAATCAAATACTATTGAATTTTGAAGAAAATTTCTGCACTAATCTAAGGTGGTAAACTGTTATTTACTATTTTTTTCTTTTCCTTCTACTTTTTTCTTTCTCTTTTCTATCTCCTTTTTTCCTCTCTCTCTTTTATATATAATGCATCAACTTCTCTCTGCATTTGATTTTTTTTCTCCTAAATGTTATAATGACAGCATTTCTCACTATCACTTTAGGTCCAACTATTGCTTCATGGATAAAGGAAATTGGAAAAATATTTTTAACAAATTTTTAAAACTTGTTTCTGTTCATTGTCTCTTAATTTTATTAACCTAATAAGAAATATGAATTAAGAGATGTATAATCTGCAAACAGTAAAGTTAAATTTTGAGTAGTACATGGTATATAAAAAATGTTTGAAATTAACACAAATTTACTTTTATATCAGAAGAAAATATTTTACTCAGAATTATATAGATAATATTAGGTTTTATAAGAATTTTTTTAAATGAGAATTTTCTTGGCATATATCTTGTTTAGGTTATGTAGTAAGTTCTAATCAATTTTTTTCTATTAGCAGTTCTAGATGGTATATATTAGGTTGGTGCAAAAATAATTTCGTTTTCTAACATATGTTACTATGTGAGAAAACGAAATTATTTTTGCACCAACCTAATAATTGTGCATTAAATTGGAACACAGAGGACAGGAGTCCTGTTTTAAGATATAAGGTACAAAGCAATATGGGGGAATGCACAAGTTATCAATGTGTAAATATATAAGCTCTTACTGAAAAAAATATTTTTTCATTTTTTTTGTGCACACTTACTGTTTAGAAGTTTTTCATTGTTTTTTCTTTTGCCAACTCTTAGCTTATAGCAAAAAACTCAAAGTAAGCTTCTGGAGGTATTAGGAACTGAAAAATGTGAAGCATAAAAATAATTTTATTTCTCCTTAAAATTTTTCTATTATACAATTTTCAACCATAGACCAAAAGTAATTCTTTAAAAAAAAAGGTACTTGTATGTGATCTATAATTAACAAATAAGTAATATTTTGTTAACATAATATTCTGAGGATATGAATGATTAATAATATATGCCAAGATATATTTATTTTTATTCAATATTTATGCAAGCAATTACTGCTAAAAGTATTTCTTGCATAAGTATCACATTTAAATAGTTGTTCAATCTAAAAATTACAATAATAATAATAATAATAGTTAGCTTTAGCTTGATCAATGTTAGAAACTGTTTAACAACTGACAGCAAATTTCTAATTAGAATGGATTGCTACTGTACTAGTAACAAATCTCTCTCTCTTAACTATGCATATCCATATTTCTTTCAATCTGCTTTATCTTTGTTCCACTAGTTTTTTTTCGTTCTGTAATAAATTTCACTGTAGAATTTAATCCCAGGTAAGTATTTATAATCTGACCTTCCTTCCTGTATATTTGTGTTCCTTGTCTTATCTGGTATTGGAATGCTGTTTCTGTGTGTGTGTTGATCAGTGCAAATCAGTGTTGTGCTTTCTTGATATTTTTGTGTGAGTATTTTTTTCACACCTGACACTAAATAATATGAGCATGGAATTCCCCCTTCCCCGGTCCAATTTCCAACCCAGCACATGTAGCCAGTTGTAGAGTTAGTCCTGTAGAATGTGTCTTCATGTCTATAGCATAGATAATTTTGTGCTACATATTTTCAATGAGGTAAACTTAAAGAAAAGCTATATTAATTCTAAATTATGATACATGTAAACTTATTTGCAACAGTTTGGTTTTAATTCATACATGATTATTCATTGTTAAGTGTTGTTTAATTTTTTTTTTTTCTTCTGACAATTGAACTCTTTTGTGTTCTTGATGTTATGACATGACATTTCAGCTGATCATTTCTTCAGCTTTTGTTAGATGCATAATAGTAATAATTGTAAGAAAAGATGAAAAAAAACCTATTTCTTCAGAAAATATTTAGACATTTCACATCTTAAATTATGAACTTTTTCTGTTCTTTTAAGATTAAAATAATTATCAGCAAGTAAATATAAAAATAAATGCACAACTGTAAAATGTGTACAAATTCTTGCTTATAGTTTAAAGTACAGCATTTAGTCCTGATATAATCTTATAATATTATTTCTATATTTTAGTCTATTAAAAAAAAATAAACTTTTAGAAAAAAAAAATTAAAACCATTATTAACCCAGTTAGCCCTTAAGAGAGTTCAATTGTATATTCCCTGGAATATTGACTGAATTGTTGAAAAATCTGAATATGCAATATTAGTGCAATTAAATTTATATCTAAAAAACTGTTGAAAATCAAATATTACAAGTTGATTTTTATATGAAAGTAAATTAATTTCTCTTTCAATAGATAAGAAATTTAATTCCCTTGGTATTACTAGTTATGAGATATGGTTTTGGAAATCTACAACTTTTTTAAAAGTTGCCGTCTATTGAAATAAAGCTTTAATTGATTGCAAGTATATTTGGGTGCTTCCAACCTTAAAGGTTTTAATGTAGCACTATAATAAACAAATTGTTAAACCACATTTTTTGTGGGGTGGGATACAGCTTAAAGTAGTTTTTTTTAATGTCTTTACATTAAATATCAGACCAAATAAACCTTATTTATTTTTTATTTATTGATTAATGAAATTGTATGATGTTTTTCTAGGATTGAGAATTATAATAGACTTTTTGACTTTTTTTTTTATTTAATTGATTTACAGGTATTGAAAATATTTTGGGGAGTTGAATGAATAGTATTTTTACAGCTCTCAGGTCTCTGAAGGTTTTGGGAATATTAGACCCATTAGCTTCCCTTTAAAATTGTTTTTATTTAATACAACAGAGAAATCTAATTCTTAAAAATTTTTAGCATTAAATGACTTATGTAGTATTTATTCAGTTATTTTCCTCTTATCACTTAATTCTTTATTACAAATTAAGTTGAGTACTAAACTGACCAGCTATTGAATCACTGTGTCCTCTTAGTTATCAAGTCTTCCCTATGCAGGTCATTGTTAATGGCCAGTCTTCTGAGGCACATGAGATCAATGTTTATGGCATTACCCAATGGTTGTCTCCTCAGTCCTACTCTCTTTCTGCTTTGTATCAATGATCTGCCTAAGAACACTCTCAAATCTTTAGTAAATATATATACAGATGATACTATAGTTTATGGATGTATCTCCAAATATTTTGATGACCAGTACTTGTCAGCTGGTCTCTCTTCTGACCAAACTCTCACAGCTCAATGGGGAAAAGACTGGCTAATATTGATACATCTTAAACTAAACTCATAACATTTCATCACCAGTGAGCAGACCTTAAACCTGCACTAATCCTGATGAATGGTTATACCCTCAAAGAGGCTTATTGCCTCCAATGCCTACTATGGCTAAAGCTCACTCCTGATCTCAGATGGAACACATTTGTGTCATTGCAAAAGATGCTGGAATAATTGGTTCATTGTATTGGTCCAGAAAATACCTAATTCTCACTGCCGTGTTCTATTTTTATCTGAGATCAGACCAAGAATCAAGTATTGCTGTCAGAACTGGGCTGGTGCTGCCCAATCCTCACTGTCCAACCTTGACAGAGTTCAAAAGTGCTTATGCAGTCTAGTGGGTGATTAATTATTCTCCACCCTGCAACCCTTATCCTATAGATGAAATGGTGCCAGCCTTTCACTACTATATTGCTAATTACCGTGGAAGATGTTTAGACTAGTTTTATTCCTTTCTTCCACCAGCTTGAACTTTCATAGTTAGGATCCACCATGCCGTGCTCATGATGGCTCCCCTTTCCCTTCATGTTCCTTTGATAAAAAGCAAGTTCTACTCAGATAGTTTCTTTCCCCAGAGCTGTTTCTTCCAAACTCCCAAGAGAATGCTTTCATGACAACTACAATCTTGGTTTCTCTAAGTCCAGGTTCAACCGATATCTATCCTGCTTGTCCTCATAATTCTTTCTTACTTCTTCCTCTCTTATAATCTCTCTCAGTAACCCTCTACTTTGAGTGGTCTGTGGTCTTTTTACTAAGTGAACTATCATTAAAATAAATAAATAAATAAAAACAATCTCTTCTGGTTATAGTATTGATTTGTAGGCAATTTACAATTTTTTTTTTTTTTTTTTTTTTTTTTTTTTTAAGGCTAGTAAGCTAGTTTTTCTTAACCCCAAATCTAAAGCAGTTCTCTTACAAAGTTCACTACACACTGACACAGGATATGGAGATTACATATTTTATAGTTTACCTTCTCTTTATTAAAGCAAAGATTGTCTTATTTCTGATTCCTTGGGTTTTACTCCTTGTAATTACAAAAAAAAAAAAAAAAATACTAATTCATGTTAGATTTTATTATACTTGTGGATGTTTCTAAGATATTTATCTTGTACACACTTTTTATTTTAACTCCTTGATACCAAGATGTTACAAAAATTATCTTAAAAAATGATTCTGAAAGCTAGCCAAGTAAAGCTTTTAACTTGAAAGAACTCATTCAGTAGTTGGCAGCAATAAACCTCTGGTAAGGTCCTCATGAATAATCTTTTCAGTACAAAAGATTTGGAAGCTCATAAATAAGTTGCTGTTTTCAATGTATAACAGTGAGAATATTTATCTGAAATTAATAGGGGTATTTCATCAAAATAGTGATATTAGGTTTAATTTTATTAAATCACATTAAAGGAAAGATCAAATCTTACAATGCATGTTATGTTCACTAACCTCTTTCTACAAGCTCTTAAGCCTTCTGCTTGTCTATCTTCTGCTTTTTAATCTTGCTGTAAAATGATTTTACATATCCTTTTATGTTTTACTTACCTGTATTTCCTTTGTTCTTGTAATGTAGGATTTTGACTTTAAAGATATACAAATACATCAAGCTATCCACACCATTGAGTATTGCTTAAGTTGCATCTCCAACACAGCATCCTACCTTCGATTGTGGGCTCTCAGCTTAGCACATGCACGTAAGTATCTGCTTATTTTAATCAGCCAATTCACAGTTGTAGAGATTTTTTTTTTATATGGATATTTATAATCTCTGTCTGCTATTCTTAACAGGTAAATATCCTCAAGCCTTGTAAATTTACTTTTTCCTTCAAAAAAAGAAAAATGCTTCATATCACAATATACTAGTATGATCTGATGATTAGCATCTTAGTTTTTTTTGTTTTTTTTTTGCAAGCCATTGCTAATGAGTTTCATCCTCACTAAGACAATCTGTGAACCAGGTCTTGTGTTTAAGTTGGCTTTGTTCATTTAAGAAAACAATATAAATTCCACAACACTTCATCACTATTTTTTAAATTTTTCGAAATCTTTTTGGTATTTTCTATTTTCAGAATTGTCTGAGGTTTTGTGGACCATGGTGATGAGAATAGCCTTGAGGGCAAATGGCTACAGTGGAATCTTTTTCATGTTTATAATATTTCCCTTCTGGGCCGTTCTTACCATAACAGTATTATTAGTAATGGAAGGCCTCTCCGCATTCCTTCATGCTCTTCGGTTGCATTGGTAAGATATACTTTTCTCTACCTTTGTTACAAGAAAACCTTTCACATGGCACCTATTGTCATAAAAATTACTGCACCAAATTAAATTGCAATGTTTGACTTATAGAGAGAATGATGATTTTTTAAAGTAAATTAGAATTATTTTACTAAATGGAATGTGTAATGAATTAAAATATATTAAAGGGTTATATGCAATTAAAAATTTTAAAACTAAACCCTTAAATTTTGTAATTACTGCAAAAAAATTTATTTAAAAGGTATATTTTGGACAGTTTTAGCCAGCATTTGTATATAATTAATGAATGACATTTACTGGAAAAGAAAATGGAGTTAAATTTTTAGATGAAGCATTTTCATTATTTTTTTTTTTTTTTAATCTTATTTTCTTTTTATAATCATTTTACTAGTTTTACTTCAGGAGTTGGTCACATTCAGTCTGGTCCCTCCTCCCTGATCTTACTGTCATAAGTGGCCCTACAGGAGTTGAAACTCTAGACAGCTTTGTTCTTGGGATCACTGGAATATGCAAGCCCTCTGTGACACTGCGCTGTTGTACTAGAGGGTCTGGAACCATATAGTTATAATTAACCAAAGTCCTTTGGTTCCCACTCTAGTCTGTTTCTGTTTGTCTACTTGAGAGGTCGTGTGTTGTCCTGGGCGAAATTCTCTGCAATTCCTGTGGCAGTGGTTGGTTTAGGGTCAAATCCTGGTCCTGGCACCAATATGTGACACCCTCTGGTGGCCGCAGTGCCAATATGTGACGTCTTTCTGGTCACGACGTCAATATGTGACACTGCGCTGTCAGCCTGTGGTCAACTCCCAGTTGCAACGTGAAGCTGTAAGGTTTCTTCCACCAGCATTTTTGGAGCAACTCTTTGTCGCTGCCACCAGCCTGTGTCCCGGTCAATCTGGTTGTTCCCGGTTCGATACCAGCTTTGTCATTCCCAGCTCACTTCCAAGCTTTGATCTCAAGTCTAACCTACCCACATTGTGACTTTGATCTTAGGTAGACAAAATCAATCAGGCGTCAGGTCGTAGTGCAAGCTGAGTCTGAAGTGAAGGTGATATTGCACAAGCGTAAGTAAAAGAAACAATAAAACAAAACTCAAGAGGTTCAAGTATGTTGAGAAATAACAAATTATCTTTATCTGTCTGTTATATACAGGAGTGTGTTTTTTTTTCTCCCAGCTTTTGCGTCAGTATAACTTACTTTTGGTAGGAAGGCAAAGCCGAAGGACATGGAATCTCTCGGTCAGCTTCTGTGAGGCAACACTCTGGTTCCCGCTACGAACGGTCTCTGACTCTGTCCAGAACTGAACTGCTAAACTGCCTGGGATGTTCGTTTATATGGGTACCAACCAAAACCCGGTATGGAGGCCTGACGTGGCTTGAGTCTCTCAGTAAATCTCGATTCCCAACAAGAAATCTTTGTTCTTAGGCCAGGAAAATTAATTACTTCCTATTTTTGGAAGATTAATCACTTTCCATTTCGGGGGGTTCTCCCTTGTCCGTGAGGGGAGGTCGGAGGAGAGTTATCCTCCTAGACTCTTCCTCTCTCACTTTGATATCTCATACCAATCCCCTCAGTGGGTGTTAACAACTTCTCCGCCTTTCTCATACATTCACCTCCGCCTATCACCCATGCTACCACTTGACCAATGATCTCTCGGCATTGTGGGTGTGGCTAAACTGGCCTTCTTAAAATTATTACCCAGAATTTTTGTTTACAAAATTCTCTTTTTCTTTTTCCCATTGGCCAAAACCTCTGTGCTTCGATCCATCACTGTCAAGAGCCTGCCATCTGGCTTCTCCATGAAGTCAACTTTTAACTGGGGGTCCTTGTTTACTTGAGAGGTTAAATTCTTTATTTTCTCGTGCCTTAAAATTCTCTTATCACCAGATGTCTTTTTGACGATGCAGTATCCGATGTCGACACCTTGATAAAGTAACAATAATACTTCTCTCCACAATTTTCTTTCTCATGCCAAAATTCTTACACACACCACATGGCCTCTCTTCACTGGACCCAAGAATCAAAAATAGATGATATCTTTGAAAGATAATTAATATTGATTCTTTTTGCCTGTATTGCAGTCGTCTCTAGCTGAAATTTTTTTATGACTGCCATGTGTTGGCTGGCTTTGTTTTTCTTTCTGAATTCTGTTCCTCTTGGCGCGACATTCCCTTACCATGACATTAATCAATTTGACAGAATCCCACATCTTGCTTTTTCTTAGATTTTCTGTCTTTTGCAAAAAGTATCTTTTTTTTGTAAATGAAATAAAATCTTTTTAACGTCGCTCAGTTTATCTTTCGATATAGCTCTTTCTTGTCTTAAGTATTTCCTGTTTTTAATTTCTATGGTTAATTAGTAAGCCAATTACCATAGCTAAATAGTGTCACACTCTACCATGACAAGGAATGATCATATATGTTTTAGACTGGATGTCAGAGTGAATAATTTGTTATCAAGACCCCAACGACAGAATAGGCAAAGATCTACACAATCTCAACAACCAAACTGGTGGAAGAGGGCAGCACCTGTCTGGTTGGTGTAATCAAGGCAGACCAAGCATCTGACAGCTTGATGCAACCAGGTTTTCCAGATCTTGCCTGTTTCAATTGCCCTTTGAACTGCAAAGGTAGCATTTCTGGCCAAGTGTTTGGGCGTCTCGATCACGTAGAGTTGTTCACCAAAATCAAATTCAGGCGGATAGTTTCATCAGACTCTTCTTTGACTACTCTTAAGGAGTAGGCTGGGCCGTCACAGCCATCTCCGTCGCTGCCATCAGAGGGGAGAAAGAGAATAAGGAAAGTATGACAAACCCAATGTTTGGATGCAAGTAGGTGCCGACTACAACTAGTTTTACTCAATGTACACGTCCTGTGAATGATGATATTAATATGAAGTCGAGCTTGTAATAAAAAAATGGGTATTCTGATAATTATTTTCTTTTTTCACTATGACTAGGAAATATTCATATTGCTCCTTTTACTTTTTTTTTATTTTTTAAGGAAACTTTCAGTTAAAATAATGATCAATTAAAACAATCATATAATAATTGTTTGTCCAGTGGTGGAACATAGAGAGGGGCACACCATCATAGGACACAAAATCACTTGGTGATTGGCAAGTTTATTATCTAGACTGAGAGTGAATTTCCAATATTTTTATAAACTAACTAGACCCAATCTAACTAAACTTATTTAGATGTGGTGAAAAATTAAGACCAAATTGGGTTAGGGTAGGACAAGTTTTAACATATATATTTATTGGTGAAAATGTCAGCAAATTAATTCAAAAAGTGGTGAAAGAGGACCTAAAATTTCCTCCTTTTTATTAACTTTAATATCTTTTTTGTGACTGATACTTATTTGATTAACTGTGCATCATGAATTATTTTCTCAATCAGTAGTTCTCCAGTCATGCACAGTGTGGACAGAAGTGCATGTTGGCCAAAATGTGAAATCTGTTAAAGAAACAACAAAATGTGTTCTGTTTTCCCTTAGTTGAGGCCAAATTGAAAATTAATCCATATTAATGTTTTCCTGAGATGGTAAACTCAGTGTTTCCTTATAAAATAATAATGGTAATTTTTCTCCACATCTCAATTGGTGGATCATAGCATTTCAATGAATATATAAAAGATTTAGATATAATAATCTTTTTGTAACTCGGTGTCATATATAACATGCTGTATATTCTCATATACAGGGCTTTGATGTGAAAAGATTCACAAGTTTTATGGCACAATTTTTGTTGTCATTGTTGGCAAAAGCTTTGCAATGTGTTTTTTGTAGCCTTCACTGCAACAATAATATAATATGCTTATACTATGCAAAAAACTAAATGAAAGTCTTTGAAGTTTATTATGGAAAACCATGCACTCCTGCTGAGAATATAGAGAAAAATGCTTTATTGCAACATATGTATTCAGCTGCTTTAAATTAGAATAGATTCTGAGGCAAAGCAGTTTCATTGGATGCTTTTGCTCGGCCTTCATCTTTGTTTTGTTGCCAATCTGATGAACATGCACAATATGATGAAACTAAATATGCAGTATTAGCCATGTATTACTTAAATTTGTATGTAAATTGCAATAAACTGGTGAAGATGGGTGCTAAGGCTTTTCAGAATAAAGACAGCTCTTTCAAAGTTGCAAAAGATCAGGAATTTATTAAGAACTGATGTGCTGAAGAAGCAATGGTGTCAATTGCAGTGTATTGTTTTTGCTGTTTGTTTTCAACAGCCCCAGTCAACGAAAACATGGTATTCAAAAAATCTTGCAGATTTTGAAAATGGAAAAAATACAATGAAAGAATACCAGAACATGAAGACGGTACCTCATTACCATGTGTCATTTCTTGCAAGGAATTACTTTGTCAATTGTAGACCCTTCTGATATGTGATTTTTCAGAGTAATACTGAAGCATATGAAGGAACAGAAGCAATTGTGGAAGGATTTGCTCATGTGTTTTTTGGATTGTATTTGATGACTCAACATTTGGCATTTTGTGGACACTGAGAAGACATTGCATCAAGTAATAATCTGGGTAATTTTCTTGCACTTGTTAAGCTACTTAGCAAGTATGACTCTCTGTTGCAGCATCACTTGGATTATGTCAAGTTGCATCCACATTATGCAACATTTTTGTCTGGCAAGATACAGAAGGAGTTCACTTGGGTAATGAAGTATGTCAGTCTATCCTACAGAGTCAAAATAAGCAGATACTATGAGATTATGTTCGACACTACTTCAAAATTGGAACAAGATGGTCTTGATTTGAACGACTGTCATGGACAGACATATGACAATGTTGCAACAATGGCTAGAAAGATATCTGGTGTCCAAAAACACACAGAGAAACCCGAAAGCAATCTTTGCGAATTGTGACAACCATACTTTGAACCTTCGAGGAGTGCATGCAGCATCAGAACAGGTGTTTGCTTTATCATTTTTAGGAGTTCTTGATTTCATTGAAATGGAAAAAGTTGCCAATTTGCAATCTTTTCATTTGTACCTACTTCTTAAATTAATGACCAGCATTCACATTTATGAATGTTATTGCAGTATTTTGTTAAAGTTCCTAAGCTCAAATATTTCATGATGCAATAGGGAGATTTTACTGTCATAAAACTCATCATGAGCTTATCATTAACTGAAGAATTCATCAGAAATTTCAAATAGGAAATGCATGAAATTTTTACAGGTTAAATAAAACTAGTTATAATTAAGAAAGATGAGAATATCTGAAATGATATGTTATTATTCTAAAGCAAATCATTTAAGTTTCAAAATCTGATCATTCCACTTTACATGCTTATGGTATGTGAAATAATAATTTCATTTTATTTGAAAATGAAATAATAGAAAATAAACCTCCAAAGTTTAATCTTTTTTGTTTTTATTTTTTACAGGGTTGAATTCCAAAACAAATTCTATCAAGGAACTGGTTATTTGTTCCAGCCTTTCTCTTTTGAGCACATACTAGACTATGGCGGAGAAGAGTAAAGTAGCTTCTCAACAGACTTTCAAGTTGCTGTTATATCAACTACAAGAAACCAATGACCATTCTTCTCACCTCAGTTATCTCCCTTCCTCCTGTTCCCTATGCTTGACGTTCTCAGTAACTGTTGCCAGGTATTACTACTACTGCTGCTACTACTCTTTCTAACATTATGCTACATTTCTCATACTTGTTAAACCATACTTGTTTAACACTTGACTCCTTTTGTGCATTTTTCTTTCCTGTTATATGTTGTTCTAGCATCCTTCTTTATCATAAAGATGGTGTTTATTCTCTCTTAATCTCATTTAAGCAAGGGACAAATCCAGCCTTTAATTCATTGAATTCATTTTTAAATAATTTTTTATTGATCACTTGAAGTGGTAAAAGTTAAGTTCTACTTCTATGCTTGAAATTCTTTAATGAAATAACTTTTTTTTTTTTTTTTTTTTTTTTTTTTTTTTTTTTTATTAATCAAACTAAAAAATTCTTTACAATATTTGTTGTTTTAATCTCTTGCATTTTTTTCATGAACCTTCTTACTAAGTAATGGAATTACACAACTATTTAAGTTCTGTTAAGTTTATCAATTGCTGCTTATCTAATACTAAACTATTACTAAATCCTTCCTCAGAATAGATGCATTTCAATTTGAGTATTTCTAACTAATAAATAATTTATTTGTAGAAAATATTCTATCAAAATGTTTTTTGTTAATTTTTTCAACTCTGGTTTCTCTTGTTGGGATCATATAAGCATTATTAAAATGAAATATGAATTGATGTCTATATGATTGTTACTGTCTGCTGCAGCAGTAGGTTTCAGATTAGTTCTTTAGAAGGGATATATTCTTAGTAGACAATTACACTTCAGTATTGTGGAAATGTGCCACTTAGAGGGAGATCATCATCTTCTCTGGCATTGTAACTTATATAATTGTTGGGCGTCAATCTTATTGTACTAAACCCAACTGTTTTTATTAACACAAAATGTAACTTATTGTTGGCAATACAAATACATTATACACGTGATTCAAGTATTATGATTCATTGATAGGAATTAGTTATTCTTATTATATTTAACATGTATAATGATAATGAGCGAATAATTAACCTATTTTTCTCCCAGAGATAATGATTTCTGTTCTGTAATGGGAATGCAAACTTGAGAATATGTAGCATTTTACATTTTTTTTTTTCTAATGGTACATTTATTTTATTTAGGGACATAATAAAATTATTGCTGGATAGTTTCATTTTATTTCTTTTTTAAATCTAAATTATATCAAATGCTAACAAAAATCAAATCAAATCCAAGAGTCCAAATTTGAATTAAGAATCTAGTGGCAATTGTTTACATTGAAAATAAAAACCAAATTATAAAATGATGCATACTCAGATATTTATATTTCTTTTATTAAAGAAAATTAAATGATTAAAAAGTTTTCTTTTAAAATAAAAAAAATAATTATCTAAATTTAAAAAAATACTTCCTTTTTAAGTCATAATTTTTCCATCACTAAAACAAAAGTTGTTCTTTCTTTAGATAAAATATTTAAATTCCTTTCATTAATAATTACAAAAAACTTCTTTTTTTTTTTTTTTTTTTTTTTTTTCGATGATATGTTTGTTGATTGTCTGCCAAGTTGTTTAGGAAAACAATAAAAAAAAAATCACTGCTTTACCAATGCACTCTACTACAACCAAACCTATTGCTATTATAACTACCACAATTACTATTACAACTAATAAAAATTCTTAATGTAATAATCATTAATACTACCATAAATAATACTATTACTACTAAATCTCTGACCAAGTTCTCTGCACTAGGCAGGCTGGCTGGTTGGCCAGCTAGCTAGATAGGCTGGAGGCAGGATCCACAACGACCACACCACTTGTGCACCCACCTTGTGGTGTTGGCTAGATCGTTGTCTGTAGAGGCAGGGTCACAACGACTGCACCACAGAGAAGAGCCCTTCTCTCTTGCACTAGCTGTGTAGGCAGGATCACAACGACAGCACAAGTAGGAAGACTGTACAAACCACCAGTGAGTACATACAGAGCAACAAAAGAATTGGTCATGTAAGCTGGACAGAAAGACATTGTGTAAATTTGTTATATACTTATTAGGTATTTATAATGTCTTTATTCAATCCCCATAGGTTTTGATGTAAGTGACTGGTAAAAAATTCCAATTGATAATTGTAGAACCTATCATTTCGGTAATATTTTGTGAAAGCACCAACTAAAGATTATTCTTATATTCTATATAGATTCCTCAATGTTAAGTTTTAAATAAATTACATTAGTGTATTAAAAATGAAAATAATATTTAAATGAAAATATTAAGATGTTTTTGTTTTTTTTTTGTTAGAATTTGTATTTTATTGCTCTTTCCAATTGACACATATAATAAGAATGAACTTTCTCTCAGATTTAATTTTTCATGCATTTGTCATAGCAAAGGCTATTTGTTCTCTGCCAATATCCAGTGTATGAAAAATGGTCTAAATTGATTTGTACTTCTGTGAAATTCTGATATGAACCATTGTCATTATTCTAGGAGTTATTTGTACTAGTACTTCCATCCTTATTTTTTATCACATTTTAGCTGATGTGTTCTTCTGCCTTCCTCAAATGTATTGTTCATCTGGTTTGATTTTTGTTCTCTTATAGATGGTTCTAGAGTTAAGCAATGCTCATTGGATTTTGTTGTTGCTTGGATATAGAACTATTAGGTTGGTGCAAAAATAATGACGTAATAATGTCGTTTTTTAACGTCAAAAAACGACATTATTACGTCATTATTTTTGCACCAACCTAATATCTATAAATGAAAATCGGGGGGGGGGGGTAATTTTTATTAGATGACCTATACAACTGAGGACAGCATTAGCAGAAATGTGTTTTAATTAAAAAGACAAAAGAAGGATACCAGTCTGAATAATTCATGGAACAATTTGTACTTGTTGCCTCTGTGTGCAACTCCTTGTAACAATGACAGTCTTCCACTACCTTGATTAAATTTAACCCACACATTCCACAAGTCCTGTTCAATGTGGTGGCATCAGTTTGCACCAAACCTGTGGATATATTTTCTAAATTAAAACTTTATTTTCCTTTGTCAAAAAAACTTTAAAGAAAAACCTCCATAGGAATATTTTCAACCTTTTGTTATTTTTTCCCTAAATTTATTCTCTCCTCTTATTTTTCTCTCTCCAGAATAAAAGTAATCCTTAACCTCTTAAAAAAATAAAAGAAAAAGAAAAAAAATCCCTACCATTTATCTATTCCCACATCATCCCTTTTCCTACTTTAACAGTGCCTATGATTTTCCATACATCGACTGCGTGTTTTATTAAAAGGATATATTTTTACAACTCTATTTTCTCTCCTTCCTTTCAAAAAGTAATATAATATAATCTATATCCATATCTATTTATATATATACATATAAATATCAATATATTTTTCCTCTAATTATTTCTTTGCATGATAATTTTTCATTTATTACTACAATTATCATTTATTTATTTAATTTTTTTTTGTGCCTTGCTGTTCCACTGAAGTAGAATATAAATAGATTTAGTCTAAATTTAGTTGAGAACGGAATGATAGATGTAAATGTGAGGAGTATCAGAAAAGAAACTAGAATTGCTGGGAACAGAAATGTAACAGTATAACTTTAGGTGTTTAGCATTAAGACAGTTTTAGACAACTTGATTATTTTAGGTAATTTTATTATTATTTTATAAACAGATTTGTCAAATAAAGACTTGCAGTTTTGTTCTGTATGTCTGTTATCAAATATTTAAAATTTTATTAAATATGTTCAGCTAACACTTCAGAAGTAAACAGTAAGTTGAGTGTACATATACACACTTCAAGTTTTATTTTATTTCTGACCTTTTATAGATAGGATTAAATAGTTGGAATATTCTGAATTTTTGTTATGCTATCTTTCTTGAATTCTATTAATGTTTTCTCTGCTTATATTGTTAAAGTGTTACATATTAATAGATGAATTTTCATAAACCATTAGTACTCTAACAGGTTTCAAAAGTGTTATTCTTATTTATCATATTTGGGGATGATAGCAATAAGGAGGGCATTGTAATAGATAATCCAGTTTTATAATAATTTTTCCTTTGTGGCTGAACCATTGGAATTGCTTAGGATGGGATATTTATTTACAGAATCTAAATTACCAAGAATGTGTATTCCCCATAGAAAGTCCAATGGAATTTGTGAGATTTAGGTCAGATCTCTGAAGAAAGTATAAGATTGTAGACAATATATTATTTTAACTTGTTAACTAATTATGCAACAACTGAAGATTTGTTTTTCTTTATAAGGAATCATTTTGCTGTTCCTAGTAATTCTCTCTACCTTTGAAATTTCTCTCTAAAATTGCATCGCTTTTCTCCTTTTCTCTTTGTAGATAGTCTGACAAACTTTCTACCCTTCCCCTTCCTAAGAGCACCACAACCCAATGCTTAGATTAGCTTTCAACTTTGCAGTGCTTCCAAACAATTTGGTCAGATTTTGTTGGCAATCAGTTGACAAATATAAACATTTTTCTTTAAATACAATTAAAAAATATTTCTTGAATAAAGTTTTTTTAATGTAAAATTTATTTATTTTAGATAATTAATATTTAAGATTAAACTATTCTGATTTGAGTTGAACAAAGTTTGTATGGTTGTTATAAAATGCCCATTAAAGACTCAATCACTGTAAATTGTTATTTACACTGAATATTCATTTAAGGTTTTTCTATTAACCCCTCTGCATATTGAAATTCAAAAACAAATTCACATAAAATTGACAATATTGATATACTATATCATTAGCATATTATAATAGTATTCTAGAAAGAAGTCATGAAATTTTAAAATTTAATACTTGTTTTTAAATCTTCATGACATTCTATATAAATGTCTATAGTCAAAATTCACGCTTTTCTCTTTATATACTTGAAAAGAAAAAATTCTAGTGACAAATGTCTTATTTAAAAAGCAACATTTTAAAGTGTTCCCCTTCCCATAACTATATCTTGCTACATTCATTCAAGAGTTAGTGGCATCCACCAATGATCTGGAAAATATTTCTCTGGGAAAAGACAGAATGCATTTTTTTTTTTTTTTTTTTTTTTTTAGCACTGTAATATAGATAAAACCTTAGATTATCACCTTTTAATTGACTTTATACAAATATATATTGTCACTTATTGACTGCTGTCTATTGTGTACAGTTTTGATGCTAATTGTATTATTTATAACTGAAACTCTTTTCCTGGTATGAACTTTCTCTTACTGCTTATGGAGTATAAATAGGTATGATTAGTTATAGTGCTGATTAAAGGATTCTCTTAAAACTACATAATTTGCTTGATAAGACACAAACTTGTCATAAATTGTTGCTTGAAGGATGTTACATTTCAATTTTTTTTTTTTTTTTTAAAGAAATTGAAAAATGTAACATTCTTTTTCAAAATTGTTTCAATGTACAATGACCATATTAAAAAAAATTTTTTTTTAAATTATAATTTGTTTAAATATATTGTTTCAAATATTACAAGAGTGTATAACTTCAGAAGTAGATATTTTATGCATCATTACAGATATGAAAAATGATTTTTCACTGGAAAAGTTTACCAGCTTTTTCATCATTAATAGAATAAAAACAAATGTTAACTAAACTTCTGTACAAATCTGTTTTTGAAGGTATTGCATTAAATGCTATTAACTTTCTCTTTGAAAACTGAATTGTAATGTACCCTCTTCCATTGGAATTGGCTTTAAAAATTGAAAATAACTTTTCTTTTTTTAATGCATTCTGGTTAGGAAAAATTCTTCCTAGAGCTGAAGACTTCAAAACATTTTTTTTATTATATCACCTCAATTTGTCTTTTCTCACAAACCAATATTTCAGTAAACAATATAAACAAAAATTCTGTTTGAAAAAAAAAAATCATTTGTCTCTTATTTATTCAACAAAAGAGAAGACACTAAATTTTATAATTTGTCTACTACAAATTAATATATCTTAATTCTCTTATGCTAGAATGATTACTATGGTTGGTCTATATACCCTTAAACTACATTAGAGTAAATCAAAATAGAAACCATCTTATTCAGTAGAACTTATTTTAATATGAATTTAAAAATCAACAATGCAGTTTGAATATTGATTGCTTTTAATTAAATTCTATTGTAATGGTGTTTCTAATAGTTTGTCATCACGTTTAGTATATTGCAATATGTTGTTAAACAGTCACTTAGTACTCCAACTCTGGCTTTATTAGAGAAGAAAGAAATGTAGTAGCAGTACGTCTTGTTATTGTATTAAATTCTATGCTCCATGCCTTATTTATTGCTAAGAACCAGATCTAGCTACTTTATTGTTAAAATATGTAATAACAGTAAATGAATATACCAAGCTATAACTTTTTTTTTTTTTTTTTTTGTTTAATTTTTTTATCCAGCAAAGTTAGCTGACTGGTGGTTGTTTTGATTGTGAATCTTCACTTGAATGTAGTGGTCAATAAAAATTGTTACTGAAATGCATTGGACTTTGGATTCTTATCATTTCAAATGTTAACGTTTTGGTACTACAAATATTTAAATGGGCAAATGAAGTTGAGATTCAAAGATATTTCTTGAAATGGTTTTCATATACAAGAAATATAATTTTGCAATAGCTCAGTCTGATGTTATTTTAAATTTATTTCTATAATAAGTTTTATTTTTACAATCTAATTTGCATATATGCTTCAAGCAGGCCTTTATAAAATATTTCTCAGATTAAGAGATTTTAAGAAAAAAAAATCCAATTAATGATTTTGGGAACTATTAATGTTTATAGCTTTTCAATCACACTTAGCATTACTCCATTAAAATGTTAGCCATTTAATTTGTATTCAGTGAGTAGATGCATTTGTATTTTGAGAGCTTAGAGCAACAAAGTTCACTATAAAATATTTGTTATTTAAAACTGTAAAAAGAAAAGAAATATAGACCAAAAGTTGTTCGGACTATTGCTCTCACTTATGCTGCTTTTGAAACCATGTTTCAACCAAGCCATTCTATGGCCTTAAGAGTACCGTATTGGGGGATTATTGGTTAACCTGTTTCTCATGAATCTTTCATATATCGATGAAGAAAAAAATCTTGTGAATGTCTAAAAATAGCCAATATGAATCTACAGATTATTTACTCCTGTTTTCATGTCCAGAGATGATTTTAAGGGGATGTCATTCTCAACTACTGTACACTACTTTTGAAGAAACAGGTAATCAAAGCTGGAATTTGAAGTAAATTTTCTAATTTTGTTGATTTGATACATTAAGTACAGGGTGAAATTATAAAAAAATATATAGGAAGTGATATTTGTTAATCCACTTCTCCTTTTTTATTATAATCTATTTATTGTTTAGGTTTATTTAGTGCTTATGCATAAGTGTTGTTTAAAAAGTATCATCTTGTGAATTTATTTTGTTACAGATATTTAATATTATATTCGCTGATTTATACATTGATGCAAATAACTGAGTTTTGTTTGTTTTAACATAATTTTAAGGAAAAGGACTAATCTTCAAATTTGTAGGATGTTACCCCCCAAAAAAGTTTGTGTTCTGTGTGCGATCTGCCAAAGAAAAATTACCAAAAGGTAGTGAGCAAAAATCTACTTCAATGACTAGAATCTATGCTAATGTTCTCCTCTCCCCTCCCCTGAATGGCGTGACCAATCAGAAAGACCTCTCGATGAACCAAAGCCGTTGTTTTTCGCTTATAAAGGCAGAAGATTTTCTGAGCTGGTGAGCTGCACACGTGTTTTTGCTTGTGAGAAGTGAAGGTTGGATGTGTGACCCCATTTTGTCATTTCTACTTAGCCTGTCATAACAGTCCAACAAGCAATCATTTGAACTGTGATTTGGCTACAAGTGTTGTGGTCGAGAAACAGAAGAAATCTATTGCAGTTTCTACTATAAGTTGACAGTATTTTCTTTACTACAACACAACATTTATTTCATTTTTTTTTTTTTTTTTTTTTTTAACATTTAAATAAATAGTAAAGTTTTATCGGTAATTAACAAAAATAGTGTCAAGTGAAAAACCATCCTTTTGACACACTGTTTTCTTTAAGGCATGAGGGTTCAAGTTTGCCTTATTTTTTAATCATATGGATTGTGTATCACCTCCTGCAGAAAAGAGCTGTAACAAACAATTATATCAGCTTGTCACATTTTGGAGAGACTGAATAAAAAAAATGTTGAAATGTAGCAAAAGTTCAAGAACATAATTAGTGATGACAAAAGTCTACTGAAACTAATTTTATACCTTGTCTAAATTCCAAATTCCTTTTGCCAAGAAAGAATTCTGATAGTGCTGAATTTGTGCTTCCTACTTTTAAGAGGTTTTGCTGACTAAGAAAAATTTATATAGGTTGTTAAGGATTACTATGTCTCTGGATTTTATTTACATTTTCTAAATTATAAGTACCCAAAAATGAGACAAAATTTTGCTGCTATTCATTTCCAAGGACAATTTTTCTTTAAAAAAACAATTTATCAAATTATTAAATACTTTTACATTTTTATGTAGTCACAAAACATGCCTTATGAAATGATTGTTTACACAATGAACTTCCATATATGTATAGCATATAAACAAACAATAGTAAAGTAGTTAGTAAAAAGCACATAAATCTGGAAGATGATTAAATTTCAGTTTCATAAATAAATGTTGATCAGATTTTTTTTTTTTGTATATAATATCCAACGTCGATAGCACAACTCAGTTTCATGCAGTTGCTGCAATCTTCAGGTGTGCAAATACAATTTCTCTCTCTCTCGTTAATATATATATATATATATATATATAAAGATGGTGTAAAGCCAGAAATGCAGCCAGTGGAATTTTGAAAGAAAGGACATTCATTTAAGGCAAGCAATCTTTGTAATAAAGTGCTCAATATCAGATAGCACATTAATACAAAGTAAATTTGTCACTTAGTTGATCGATGTTATAATTAGCATATCAGCTAAGTGACAAATTTCATATTTGTATTAATCCTAAATATAATTTATTCAAAAATAACAAACATGTTATAACATTGCTACAAAAGTAGCCATTAAGTTTCAACACTTCTGGTGTCTTATCAAGTAAAGTAACTCTTTATTCTACATTCAACACCATCACTTGATAAGACACCAGAAATGTTGAAGCAAAATGGCTATTTTTGTAGTGATATTATAACATGTTCATGTTATAATTTTTGAATAAATAATATTTGCTCTACTCTATCGAGCACTTTTTAAGAATAGTATTTTTGGTTATTGGAATTTATTCTGTCTACACCAATCATATCTGTGTATGTATGTGTATATATATATATATATATATATATATATATATATATTTGAAAGGATTTGTTTTTATTGAACATTATTTCTTATTTTTTTTAATCATTTCACCCCAAGCAAGGCAAGAATGCCACTATTACAGTGGGTTACAGGGAATGAAAATGAGAGAAAAGACTGAGTATAGGGAGGACTGAGGAAAGGAAAAAAATGGGCAAATGATTCAAGTTAGAAGATGGCGATTGATGTTGCATCTAAATTTTTAAAGATTGTAGTTATCAGAGAAGCAAGAAAACAGAAATGAGTTGCACAGCCAGGAAGTGCAAGGAATGGTTGGAATAGAAGTGGCAGTTGCATTTAGCTATTTCAACAGTAAACAGGTGGGACCTAGATGCCAATTTAGTTAGTAGCATGCTTAAATTCATGTAGTTAGGTCACCAAAGAAAAAAAGTGGGTAAACATGTTTGAGTTATTATCCCTGTTTTTTTATTATATTAAACAGTGAAATTAATAACATATAAATAAAAAAAAGGGCTATCAACTCAAACATGTGTACCCACTAAAAATAACATTTATAGTAAAAAGAAATAATATCTAATAAAAAAAAATCCTTTAATTAATTAATGCTGTTTACATTTTGGGTATGAAACTGAAGCTAGCAGACATAGATTCGTAGAAGTCCCAAAGAGAAAACATGCTTTCTTTAATAGGTAACCTGTCAAGCTGGTCTCCACAATCAAACTGGTAGAGGCACACTTTGGTTCAAAAAAGTTTCCCTGATGGAAAAAAAAGGGATACAGTGCAGGTTTAATTTTACTCAATTTTTCTTTAGTATGGCTTCTCAATTTAGGCCAGTTGTTATTTCACTATATAATAAAATAAAAAATGGGGATAGCAAATGTGTACTTACTAAAAATAATGTTTATAGTAGGAAGAAATATATGGCAGTTCTTGATAAGATAGATCAACCGACCATAAGCCAGTTTTAGCACAAGTACTGACTCGGGGACATTTAATGTTACAAGAAGGAAAATGGATTTAAGAACTCTGTCATTAAGTCATGCTGCAATATTTGTAAAATCTGTGGCATCCAAAGGATGCAAATAAATTTTATTTTACTTGCACTGACATGAATCCTGGAAACAATCAAGTGCTGTGAAATAATTTCTATTTTCATGATAATTTGATCAGAGGTATGATAGAAAATTAGAGATGATAAGATCAACTGAAAGAAAGTTCCCCAAATTATATTCAATAAATTTGAGGTGTAATAAAATTTACTTTCAATTTGTGATAAAAACATATAGTTGATTCAAAGTGTATGATTAATCTTGAAAGTAAAATACACCATCCACCAAGTATCGAATCATGTGGCGTCGTTCATGAATGACACTGTCCATCTCTTTGCGGGCTTTATCCACTGCTTTACGGAAATTGGGTCTTGAAGCTGGTGGATAATCTGGAAGGAAAAAAGAAAAAGAACTAAATCTAGACATTTTTCTTTTCAATTTTTTTTTTTTACTCCATTCTCATAGTCTATGCACAAATAACTCAAGAACTTTTGCAGAGTGCTTGAAAAATTAACAATTTTAAAAATATTTTAATAAATTAACAATTTTTTGTTTTTTGCACACATTGACTCAAAATGCTGGCAACAAATAAGACTGATTTTAGAAAAAAAATGTATACATGGCATATATCATCAGGGCATCTGCCTTTTTCTTCTACATCATATAAACACTTGTACAGAGTTGTTTTTAAATACTTCAATGTATTATTTATCAGGTAATGGAGGAAAATTAGTCTAGAGAATTGACTTCTAGGATAATTTTTTTTTTTTTTTTTTTTTTTAATTGATTCTCATAGTCTAAACTCACTTAAATAATTCAGGAATTTTTAGTAGGTTGTCTGAAAAGTCCTTTTATGAGTTATAATTTTGTTAAAAAAAACAAAAACATATTTGATGTAAATATTATGATACTAGAGGTAGGGGGTGTATGAGAGGTGTAAAGCCAGAGGGTGTATGTTCAAATTCTGCACATACTCAATATTTTTCAAACATAAAACTGAAAAGTCAATCTGATAAAACTTTTCAATTTAAGGCATTTTTGATAAATTGCAGCTCTAAAAACTGAAATATATGATTTTGTCTCTCACTGAAACCAGAAAATAGTGATATAAGAACATAACTGACTCTGAATGTAAGTAAATTGTTGTGACTTACAACAGGAAAATTTGATAATGATTCATACTTAATCCAGATCTTAAAGGCAGTGTTTGCTCATTTTATTGAATATAATGTGAAATTAAATGTTGCCAAGTGTCAGCTCGTTAAACAGAAACTACAATATTTAAGTCACACAGTGTGTAAGGAAGTCAGGTGGGTGTTATTTTTATGGCTCCTCATACTTCTACTGTGTCAAAATTAAAATCTGATATGTCACATTTTAGAGGCCAGAACAGGAAAAGTTTCAGAGACATGTTGCATTCAAATAGGAAAGTTTGGAAAAATTTGGTAAAAACAGGAAGATGATGTTGAATGCAAATACAATTAGGGATCAGATTGGTTTTGTTGTCATTTATGAAGGTGTGTAGTATTGTGAATTGATTTAGTGACTGTTGATTTGGTTTCATTTTCAATACTCAGAACCTAGATGACATGTTTCAACTTTTCCAGGGCCACTTGAATAAATTTTTCAGATCATGTCTGTCAAATTTACAGTTAAAATTAATTGAATTGAACATTACATTTTCTTAAGTTATTAATTACCCTCATGTCAAGGTTTATGAACCAACCACAAAAATAGTGCATCAAATTTTAAAAATGATGTATGTTACTGCTATTGAAGTTCTGGAAAGACAAGCAGGAAGGGAATATGGCTTTGGTAAGCACATAGATAAATCTGCTCATGCAACTCAATTACATCTGACAAAAGAGGAGTGAGCTGGTTTGCCAATAAATAACCTTGATTCAGAACATCACCTCTCTGTGTTTGGGGGAAAAGGGCACCAGTAGCCAAGTGGAATTGTAACTGTACTGGAATGATGTAACTGTACCAATCACAGACATTCCACAACACACCAACCAAAAGCTTAATTTCAATTGTTAATCCTTTGAACAACCTGGAAAATGAGTGGGTAGCTGACCAGAAAGAACTCCTCAAATTGAAAATCATGGCAAAAATTGAGAAAGGAAAGAAACAATCAAGGTATATCCAAAAATGTCTTCAACTTTGCAAAAGTTGGAATGGGCCAGCAACCAGTGTTGAAGAGCTTCATGATATTCTGAAGGCAAATCATGATAATGTTGAAAAGACTGTTCATATCGAGTTGTCATATTACCACGATACTCTCACAAATCTGATCTCCTTCAACACCCAGATTTGTTCAGGATCAACAATATTAATCATGATGAACAGTTGCTGAATTTATGTACACTTCTTTCAAGCAGTAATGCCACATCCGAATATGTTACATTGCCAGCTGACAAGGATGCAGAACAATTTCTTCATTCCAAATCAGTTCTTCCATTCTAATGGCACATACACAATGGAATACCATCAGAGACTTCAGAAATCATCTCATTTGAAATGGAAACACCCTACAAAATGAGACAAAGACATCTTGAAACCTGAATCCATTGTTGTATGTGATATTGATGGCAAGTGGGATGTTTCCAAGGAACAGAACAGAACAGAACATGACATACAAATTGAGGAATCTTGGTAGTGAAAAGAGATGGATTCATGCCTTTTCACCAGGGTATTTGCATATAGGTGAATGCAACAAACCCAACTGGAACTCTAACTTGGCTCTACGATTTCTCATTCCGAGCAAATATCTATTTCATTACAACGCACATCCACAAACATAATAAAATAATACAAGAACTGATATTCTTACAAATAAATAAGTCAATTGTTTTGAGTTTTCTGTTCTTTTTTCATCTTTTGTTAGTTTCCACATTATTTTGTTTGACCGTCTACAGAGAAAATAGAATTGAGGAGATGGCATTAATAATATCAGAAAAGTACTCACAATTAATATCACAACTTCGGTGGTAGACAACCCAAGCTGATCCAGAAAATATTTCTTCTGGTTTAGGAAACTCGTGCTGAAGATAAAGTAGACTGCCCAAAAATACATAAGCATACCGATAGATGTCCTGAAAAAGAAAGTAGACAAAATTTAGGAAAATTAATTTAAATTAAAAAAAACAAAACAAAAAGGGAAATTTTCCTTTTCTGATTCTATATATTAGGTTGGTGCAAAAATAATGACGTAATAATGTCGTTTTTTGACATTTTTTTACGTCAAAAAACGACATTATTACATCATTATTTTTGCACCAACCTAATAATAAAAATATTATCAAGAAAAACCTATAAATATTTTTATATATTCCATAATAAATAAGTTGCTGATACCCACTGATGAGTGGACAGATGGGTTTATCTATGAAAACCTTGAGTTGGGATGCTGAAGTTAACAGTTAAGTGATAAACCTTTTACATGTATCTGCCTATATTTCTGAGATGAGGTATTATGTACACTGTTTACATTATTCAGACTACTGTCCTCATCTTTGTTGCCATATTTATCACAATATGGTAACCAGTAGTAAGGAGTACCAGAGAAAAAGCAATAACAACGAAAATTGCAATATGAGCTCTGATAAGAAAACATGCAATGATAATAGCAAAATTGCAATATGAGCACTGGTAAAAAAAACCTATAAGACATTAAGTTTATAAGTTCCAAAAATTCATACACAGATATTCTTAAGGACGCATGGCACAGTGGATAAAGGCGTTGGTTAGATCCAGTGACAGGACCCAAAGAGTTGTGAGTTCAATACCTGGTTAAGGCAGTGGAGAACTTGGAGAAGTGAATTAACAGGAGATATCCATTAGATGTGGAACTAGCAACGAGTGAAATAAAGGGTTCAGTTTGACATTCCCACCACCTAAAAGAACGAATGGAGTCCAATTCTGATATTTGTAACAACAAAGAGGGCTCAATATGAAAGAGGGCTCAATATGAAAGTAGACCAATATTCTTTATTTTATCAAAATATGCTACACAAATGCAATCATTTCGATACATATTAACTCATTAGGTAGCCTTTTTTTTTAACATTTTGATGTAATACCCTAAAATAAAGTATTTTATATATATATAAGGTTGGTGCAAAAATGATTTCGTTTTCTAAGATATGTTACTATGTGAGAAAACGAAATTATTTTTGCACCAACCTAATATATATATATATATATATATATATATAAAATATACACACATTTGCATATCCTGCAACCTTTCAAGACCTAATTTTGAATCTAATTTGATTACAATAAATGGATATATAGTTTAGTCAATGTCGTATCCAGGTCCAGCAGTACATACTCTAATTTTATATCTTGTGTATGATGTGATCCCCTTAAAATTATCTTTAAAATTAGGTCTTCAAAAGTTGTATATGCAAGTATATATGGTATATTACGTATTTGGGCAGCAATCCCTCTTTTATACAAGTTTAATTAAAAACAACGAACAAGGTACTGTGGTTAGTTTTTAATTTAATTTTTCTTGTGTTCTTATAATTTTCTTCTTTTCTGGAGATAAATTATATAGACATTGAATGTTCTGTATTTAAGCACTTTCGGTTATACTTTTAGCTGTTATCAAAGATGATTTTATTTTTACTTTTATGTATGTACCTAGAGTTATAGGAATGTTTTATTTTCCAAACACCGTCAGCACATTGTGGCTGTGTTCATAGTTGATGTAATTGAGTGCCAGCTTTTTCTTTTTTTATTAATAATGCTTCTATTATTTTTAGCTTTTTTTACATGTAGATGAGGCTATTATATTTGTATTATCAATGAGTATGTTGTGAATGGAGTTTGTAGGTCTCCTTGTGTAATAAAATGTAACTTATACGAAATTTATAATTTATACCTAAATAGTGTGTCAAAAGGATGGTTATTCTCTTGACACTGTTATTACTGTATACACTTTTGACTCCCTTGGCAATATTGTTTTTAAAAAGCGATTATTAGAATTGTAATAAAATCCAGACATGAAAATTTATACATTTTCTTTATTCATGAGAATTGACAAGAAAAATATTAAATCTTTTTTATTAGATTGAATAAAAAAAACTTTTTCATAGTTTTTTATAAAATGGTAAATAAAAAATATTGCATTGTAGTTGTTTTATGTATTGTGATAATTTTTTTTTATAAATTTTTGAATAAAAATATTACTTTTGAAATTTATTTCTTTATAAAAGGTAAATAATAAATCTTTCATTATACTCGGATCACATATTTTTATAATCTTGTAAATAGACACTGCTGAAAGATCAAAAAATGTATACAGTAATAGTGATGTTAAGGAAATAACTGTCCTTTTGATACACAGTTTTTTGGGGTTTGTTTTTTTTGTTTTTTTTATTGCAGGCATGAAGTTTAAACATTGCCAACATTTCTTCCAAAAAAGCATATTTTTAGAAATTACTTTTATTATGACACATGCAAAAAAAAATATGATGGCATGATGGTTATGGTACAAGAAATGGAGTGCATCGTGTCTGAAATCTTACAGAGACCCTTTAAAAAACATGAATCCATTTCTCCCAGTATTTGATTATGATTGTTTTATTAGTATACTATGATGGTAGACAAGAGAAAAATATGCATGAGCAAAAACATAGAAAATTCACTTTTTCTAGAAATACTTTATCTGCTCAGGTAATGGAAGAGAAAATGACTTAATATATTAAATATTGCACATAGGTATGACTTATACTATGAGCAAATGTGTGTGTGTGAGTGAGAGAGAGAGAACTTTTTTTCTACTGTTGTTTTTATTTCCAGCCTCTATTTTTTCATGCTTTGTTTTTTAATACTTAAATCCCACCCAGTACAAGGGTCGAGAGCCACTCAATATAGAGAGATACTGTTAAAGTGGTTCATATGAATGAGGTATATGATATGAATGAAAGAGGACTTGATAGGAATTGAAGATTATGAGGATATGGAGGATAGATAATGATTAATCAATGACCTGAAGAGGTTAAGATTGTGGTGTTCAAGAAAGCATTCATACAGGAGTCTGTTCTCCCAAATTAGCAATTCTTTGGAAAAAAAGCTGTCTGAGTACAACTTTCTCCATCCATTTCATTCAACTGTGGAAGTGACATGGAGTGTCATAGCTGTAAAGGTAAAAAAAAAAAAAATGAGCTCAACTTTTGCTCTGGATACAACAGAAACTGAATGGGACTTTAAAGTTAAACTTTTAAATGCCATTAAGTTGCTAGCCTTTCTCAAGTGTTTTGACCAATGCATTTTTAAGGAACAAAATAAAATTAAAAAAAAATAATATTAAATGTAGATGAATTACCTGGAACCAATTGTAAATGGTAATGCACCTAGCAGAGGGTGGGATGGCCACTTCCTGGTATTCAATCTCATTCTTGGTGGCAAACACCAAAGAAAATAGGGCAAGAAATTCATCTTCTGAGATCCAAATATTGCGCTGCCAGTTTAGAAGCAGAAAATAGCGGAGACAATAAAACAGGAATCCATTCCTTCGACCATAGCGTTTAATCCAATTCTGAGGCCAATCTATAACAGGAAAAACATAAAATAAAAAAAAAAACATACAAATAAAAGTGAGTGGATGAAATATACACACACACACACATACATACACGCATATATATATATTTATTTATTTATTTATTTATACTTTATAAATTCAATCACTGGCAAAAGTTATATTTGCCAAAAAAAAAAAAAACAGCTAAATTAAGAGAGTGCTCAATACAATTTTCAAAAAATGAAATGTAGGGCAGTTTAAGATATAAATTATTTGAAATACTGACCTTTATGTTACCACGTGTTCTATCAGAATGGTTTCATCAGGCAGTAACTGTGTTTGTGTATATATATATATATATATATATATATATATATATATATATATATATATATATATATGTGTGTGTGTGTGTGTGTGTGTATAAAAACAAAGATTGTATTTCACCAAAAAAGATGGTTGACCAGTGCATTATTGGAGGATGGCTTTAAGGCAAGCAGTCTTTGTAAGTAAAGTTTATTAATATTATCAATATTAAGAAATAAACCATTAATAGTAAACAAACAAAATAAAATGATAAAATCTGATGAGCAGATTTCATTTCGGCAAAAAGTTTGCAATATTTTTGTTGTTTATGGTGTTTGCACATGTGTAAGGTACTGAAAAATTGTTGACCCAACCAATAAGCCTTTCCCTGCCAAATTCTTATGTCTGATCATTTGGTCATATTTTGGGAAGTTGTTCAGACCAAAAACTTTTCAGCACTCCCACATACATTATTAAAAACAACAGATGCTTTGTGTCAATTAATTTTACTGATGGACTTTTCCAAATTACAAATAATCCTTCTCAGACAAGGAGGAAATTCTGTAGGAAGGTGTTCAAAATTTATTTTGGAAGAAAAGTAAAAGAAATATGGCCCAAATTTTTGACTTCAACATCAGGGTAGGTAACAACAAATGATGAGTTTCATAGAACTAGTGAGTGTTGTGATGTAATTTTGGAGGCACAGTCCTTCAGTTGTGGACAGAATATTTTCTAAAAGAGGTTACTTTTCCTGGGAGTATTTTTTTTATATTGTATATTGTTCCGTATTTTATATTTTACATTGAGCACTGCGTTTAATAATGTTTCTGTCTTTGACAATTTTTATTGTTATAAAATTTATTTATATATATAATGGCTGGTTACTTTCATTATCTGAACACCCTTATCTGCTAGGATGTCTAGCCAATCCCTGTTGCAGACACCTCCTCAGGTACATGTGTGTTTGTTCGACACCCACAGAGCCCATCTATGGTTTATACTTATGTCATTGATAAATGTATACTACTGATGTTGTCCTTTACCCAATTCATAATAGTATGCAGATATCAATTATGTAAGCAGAGTTTCAAATTTGACATTTGAAAATAAAAACTAAGTACAGATAACTCTTTAAGAAGTCAAGGATTGATTTGACACTGTATTTATAACAGAACACTTCTGAAATGACAAAAAATTCAATATTTTTAGATTTTGATTGTGGCTTGAGGAAGGCCTAATGAATGCTAATCAACAAAGATTGTTAAAAAAAATATCTTTTCTAAATTTTATTACAAGCAAGCAGACTAGTCAATTTAAATAGTGCCAAAATATAATTTTGTTCACATCTTTAAGGTTTCCATAAATTCTAAAAAATGAATCAGACTTAAGAAAGATAAAATTCTTCTAACTCTCCCCACAATTGATGATACATATGCAATGTATCCACAACAGAACATACTTACTTCCACTGCGTAATCCAGGTTCCAACTGCACCATGATTTTGTGAAATGTTCTCAGATTTTCAAAGATCTTTTGGGAATCAACTTGATCCAACTGAGGAATCCATTTCCAATGAGCAACAGGAACCTAAATGAAGAAAGTATCAAATAACAGCAACAATTATTGCATAAATGCAGACTGATTAATTCTGGACGACTTTTGCTTTTATCTTATTTTTTTTTTGTTACTTCTTATCATGACAGATTGCATTTACAGTCTACGAATGCCTTGGTATGGGCTCATGTGGATACAGGATATGAGATCAAATCTCAGAGGTTATTTATTTCTACTTACTCAGTCATAAAATTTAAAAATGACCCCAAGTTTTTTTGATATAAAGCAACAAAAATCAAATGAAAGAAAACGTAGTCAATAATGAATGATTATACACATTGTGTTAGAGTTAAGAGGCAAGCTTGTCTGGAAGGAAAGAGAAATAGTTTTATTTCTTATTAAACTGCCTTCATCTTAGATAATCATACTCATGAGTTTGTTACAGGATTCCTTTTAACTAACAAAACATACTTTGCATTGAACAAAAAGTATTTTAGTGTAACACTTGTTTTTGATGATAAAAAGCAGTCATACCAATAGAGTAGTTATAGTCTTATAAGATACCCCCCCCTCTTTCCATTGAAACAGAGTCTATTTCTGGACTCATAACCTCTGGAGTAATTAGACACAGTTAAGTGTAACTTACAAAATTCTCAACAAGCAGAATTGACAAAGTTCTCAATAAACCAAAAAAAAAAAAGAAAAAGGACAGCAAAATAATACTAAGCAAACAATATATATGCAAGTCAAAACTAGGCTAAGCAACAGTAATAAAGCAACAAAGTAAGAATTGTGTTCACATGCAAAAGGGATACAGTCAAGTGAATATAGTGTTCTGACTTCAAGACAATGAAGAACAAAAATAAGGAGGGTGAGTCTGAGAATTTGTCCATTTTTATTGGTTAAGAAGAAATCCCAGCATGCATCTGTAGGATTTGTCTATAAATTTAAGGAGGGCATGAACTTAGCAGTCATTCCCAGAGAGATTAGAATTAATGCCCCAGTCAACAATGTATGTAAATATTACAATGCATCAAATATGTTTATATTATAAATCAGACACACTGTTTCAAAGGCTCAAGCCATACAGCAGGTGAAATGAATCATAGCATAGTGAGTGGTAGTTGCTTAAGAAGAAAAAAAAATATGTGCTTTGATGGCAAATAGAAGTTCTTTATTTGCAGTGAGAAATAAGATCTTTTTCTTTTTTATTGATTTTATTAAAACATACTCGTATTAAACATGGGTGTTTGTTATGCTATAGGCATTTCTTCATTTTATCTCTATTTATGGGCTATTGATATATTGTTGACATAATCTATGTGAGTGGATCAGTAAGTTCATAGCCAGCCTCAAATGAAATGCTCTGTATTCCTTTGGATCTAGTTGGTACAGCCAAGAGGGGTGCAATGTAGTCTGGGCAGCACACAGCTTCCATATACCATTTGCCCAAGTCTGTGCCCTGGTGAGGACACTCACCACCAAAGGACTGAACTTAGACCAAATTGAGCATTAACATTACCTTGTGAGGTAAAAGGATGCCTATTATATGCTATTGGTTCTTTCTTTTATGATAATTTCATTCAGTCATTCATTCACTTCTTTCAAGATGTACATTATTACTACTTGTAAAATTCCAGACTGCTCCCCATACCACTAAATAAGAAGATGGTTTTCATGTGTAACCATTTAGTCATTTGTTGATTGTTGCAACACTTTTAGTGCTGACAAAGACTAGGGATTATTTTCATTTTATTTTATTTTTTTTTTTTACTAATTGTTGGTTGTAATTCCATGGGGATGACAAAAAAGATCTCCCCCTCCCTGAATGTATAGACAAAACACAGATGCATGCTGGGATTTCTCCCCAGCCAATGAAATAGGTCACTTCTCAGTGTCATCCGACTTAGTTCTGTTCCTTCTTGTCTTGAGGTCAGAATGCTGTGATCACTTGTCTGTATGCCCTCTTCTGTCTTAACACCATTCTTAGTTTGTCAACCTTTTTGCATTTTTACTGTTATTTTGCCTTGTGTATATTGTTTGTTTAGTATTATTTTTACCCTGTTTTTTTTCTTTTTCTTGTTATTGCTTATTATGAACTTTGTCAGTTCTGTTTATTGACAAGTTCTACCATTTATTTACATTTAACCATGACCACTCACTCTACACAGTTATTTTGAATAAGAATGTTGGTCTTAAACATTTAATAATGTAGAATGAACATTGTTTTCATTATGAAGTTATAGACTTATTGATGTACCTTCTTTTTCTTAATGTCTATCTTTTAAGATACACATTAAGAAAATGTATATCAAATATATGTTATGAAAATGTTTCAGATATTACAATGCAAATAATTTGCAGGTATTTTAAATAGGAGGCTGAATGCTGGAATGCTAATGAGTTGTAATAAGCAACTATCTAAAAATAAATCACCTTTAAAATATACATTTTATATGGCATTGTGCATACACTTGCCTGATAATATCAGTTACTAAATTTGCAAACTAACACATAGAAATTTATACAAGAATTATTAATTGATCTTATAAGATTCCACCTTTATTCCCACCCCCAAATATCTTTAAAATAAGGTCTAATATGTGAAGTTAAGTTATCTGGTAGGCTGGTGGTGCTTCTCATACCGTTTGCCATGGCATACTGGGATACCCTCAGAAGTTAGGTGTACCACAAAAGAGCAAGATTTCAAAAAGAAAAATCCAAAGTGAAATTCTTAATATTTGTATATATAACCGTCAGCCACAAATGGAGAAAATGTTTGGTTCTACTTATGGTGTTGTTAGGTTGGAACGGGAGGGTAACAAGTACATGAAAACAGTCTTAGTTGAGTGTCTGCATTGTAACAGACCCACAGTTTCGTAGTTGTCTGCATAAAGTTTATGTACAAAATGTTCTAAAACATTTTTTTTATTTACATATTCCAAAAGTGTGCCTAAACATGATGACATATACAACAGAACAAATTCAGGATTGAAGCAGTGTACTAAGTTGAGCATTGAGGGAAGCCATGGCTAAGAACAGCCAAAGAACATTTAGAGAGAAAGTGTCAGCAAGAACCTCAAGAGATTGAAGTTGAAAGAAGACATGGATCTAGATAGATTAGTCAGAAAGCATAGTGAAGTGGACTTCCAGAACATCAAAGAAAGAAAATGATAAACTAGGCAGTGAGGGCCAAAGTATGCTATGTGTCAGAAAAGTTTTGTGAACCCCTGTAATTGGATGATTTGTTTTCAACAGCACATCTACCTATTGCAGGTTATTTAAAGCCAGAAAATATTTTTTTTAGATTGTAAGAATTTTTTGGCATGAATATTGATTTAGTGATACAAGTTTTACTAATTAACTCATAGCTGAAAGGGAAAAGAGGTGGATTAATACCTTTTCCAACAGTAATTGCACATAAGAGAATATAACGAACCCAACTGGAATTGGAACTTGGCTCTCCAATTAGCAATTTCGAGCCATCATCCATTACACCACTTGCACATCCAAGCTTACAGCACCTGGTATTCCCAAACTGCCACCCATCTAAGTACTGACCAATTTTGACATTGCTTAACTTAGGTGATCATACACGAACTGTTGTTTCAATGTGATATGGCTGTAAGCCTGTGAACTATTGAGGTATGCTAATATTTACCCAGATGTTGTAGACTATCAGTTCTCATATCTAGCCTAACACTGTAATGTTATGATATTAAATGTAAATTAAGCGAGGGGGGTTGTTGTACACAGTGAGTGAAACCTGTAACTTCATTCCAACATTAGGGAAGTTTGTAAATCTTTAAATGGTATTAAAATTTCAACTTACTGTGGCTGGTATGATATCAAAGTTTCTTCCTTGTCCGTACTCAACAACAGTGTGTTCATCAAGGGGCAGCAGCATACGATAGATACAAGAACGGAGGCCTGAGAGGAGATGCTCAATACCGGGCTTATGGTGATCAATGTCCTCTACAAGCATTCGGTGCCAATAAAACCGATTATGTATTCCCAGGATGTGACTACTAAGATTGCCACTTTCAATTCTTTCATGAATCACTTTCTTTAAGAACCCTCGGTTAGTAGTTGGCTGTTCATTGAAGACAAAATTGGGATCTATGCTCAAGTTGTAGAAATCTCGTGAGTGTTGGACAGCTGAAGCAAAGCTGGGATTGTGTTTCTGAAATTAAAAGGAAAAGATTAAGTTTTGTGTGCTTCATTTACACCTATGAGGGTCAGGTAATGTCATTTTTCTTCTAGACCAGAGTTTCTCAACCTATTTTACCAAATGCATCCTTTTAACCATAAGTTAGAATGCCATTCTGCTTCCTTTCCAAGATTGTCCGACTCGAAAGGTGCATTCTAAATAATATCCATATGTTATTGAAAATCTTTGTTCTTTTCTGTATTAATACTTATACATTTACATGGATTATTTTTATAGAGGAGTTTTACGAATTTGATAGCAATAGAAAATGTTGATGGATTTTTAAACCTTAATACCTGTATAGTAATTTGTTTGTAATTCATAACTAATTATTAAATAAATAAACTGAAGCATACTTCAGTAAACAAATTGTTCAGTAGAATATCAGGATATTCAATAAACAAAATTAAAAGATTTTCCCTTCCTCCTGAAACACTGAAATTTCCTTCTGATGGTGGTGGTGATGACAATGGGGGAAGGAATTGCCTTTGGTTGAGAACTCCTGTTCTAGACTAATAGATGTTTCACAATAAATTTTTAAAAAAATATTGTTCACTCCAGTATTTAAGATGATATTTTTTTCTAGGTACAGCCATGGACTTCCTAAAAAAATACCCTGAACAATACATTTTAAATAATTTAAATGCCTTCTTTAAACATTGCTTTTATTTTTTCATTATTTTTTGACCTATTTGATGTCATAAAATATCTAATTTCACCCAATGTGTTTATTTTTAATTGTGCTGAATTTAAGAGTTATTGAATTATCATATATCATATTACTCTATAAATTAAATTATTTTTAAAAAAGTTCATGCTCAAAAACGGCATTAAACTTTACAATTTTTGATACTTCAATTATGTCTTTATTTAATAAAAAAAAAAATCTTGTGATGAACAGGATGAATTTCAAAACTGCACTGAAATACAATTTTTAAAAAAAATAAATATGATGTGTAGATTTTTTTCTGTCCAATCTGAAAGAAAATGTGTTTTATTAAATTATGCAAGCACCACCTGTCAGAAATATTAATTTTTTGAGTTTTATTGAATTATTTTTGCTAAAATACAGGACAAATTTCTATATGTTCATACTTGATATTGCATAAATTCTTTTACTGAAATGACATCTTCAGGGATTTTTCTTTATATAACTATACGCCCCACCCACCCAAATTAAAAAGTACACATGAGACATCAAAAAGGTTGGGGGGAAACAGACTCCCTACAAAAAATATTTCCACAAAGTTTTCCAATAAAATAACCTGTTCAGTAAACAATTCATTTATTAATGAATAAGTACTGAAAATTAAATTTGAATCTGATAATTCCCTGATTTTTAGCAAACATTTTAAAACAGGGGTAGAGATTTTTTGCTTTCATTTTGGAAAAAGAAGCATCCGTTTTACCTAAAAGTAAACACTGCAAATTAATACTAAATCTTTAAACTGGAAGTTTTTTTTTTGTTTTAATCATTTCATCCCAAGCCACTAAGATGCAAGGGAGCGAAAGAGAATGAAAATACTATGGAAGGAACCAGAAACCCAATCTTAAACCGGAAACAAAGGATGCATCTATACTCCTATTCAAAAAAACAAGAAGGAGTGTGAACCAGATGATAGGCAAATCTATATCATATTTTTTATAAGCCTATACCTAAATAACAGGAAAGTACTGATACTAGAAAATTATTTAGGTTTCTAGATATTATATTAAACTGTATAAACTATTATTGGCAATGTTTAACCTTTGTGCGCACAAAAAAAATGGTGTGTCAAAAGGATTGTTATTCCCTTGACACTGCTATTATTGTATACACTTTGACCCCCTCAACAATGTTTATTGTTTTAAAAAGTGATCAGAATTTTAATAAAACCCAAACTTATGAAAGTGGATTTATACATTTTCTTTATTCTTGAGAATTGACAACAAAGATATTAAATACTATTTATTAGATTAATTATTTGCAAGAATAATTTTATTTTATTGCTTATTTACAAGATTATAAAAATATGTAAATCAACTATAATGAAATATTATTTTACTATTTTATAAACAAATAAATAGGAAAAGAAATTTTTTATTCATAAATTTATAAAAATGCCTGTGAACAAGAAAATTTAAATAAACATATCAATGAGTAACTGTAATTATAAATTTTGAAAAAATATATTTTCCGGGTATTTCTTTCATTTGCTCTTGCTGCCTAAATTCACTAAAATAGGTTGAGAACATCTCTTCCTCTTACATATTTTAATAATTTTGTAATTTTTTTTATAAATTTTTTTTCAAATCTATTTCTTTATAAAATGATAAATAAATAAATAATAAATCTTTATAATAAATATTGCATTGTACCTGATTCATGTATTTCTATAATCTTGTAAATAAACATTGCCAAGGGAGTTAAAAATGTATACAGTAATAGCAGTGTCAAGGGAATAACCGTTTTTTTTTTTTTTTTGAAACACTGTTTTTTTGCAAGCACAAAGGTTAAACAATACCCTGTTATTTAGCATAATAGAAAAATAAAATGTTTTAATAATAATTACTCATTTATTTCAATGTCAATAACATATGGTAAATAGGTCAATTTACTACTGGTAATTTACCTGTGAATGAAGTTAGCGTTGGTGGTATTGACTAATAAGTCAATAAATCTTTTAGCAGTTTACTTGATAAAGTAAAACTTCAAAAAATTAAAAGGGTTTTAAATCAGGATATCAGACATGTAACAAAAACACTGATGGTCACTATTTGCATAAAGTCATGTTTGTATGGACAATGCTCAATTGTTCACTGTGTCTAGATATTTCAATGAAACATTTCAAGATGTTTAGTCTTCTGGACTTTAGTTTATTGGAATTCATTGAAATATTTCATTTTTTACTGTTATAACAGCACTAAACAACATATTTTACATTAGTACATTGTTAAGGCTGTTTTCTTCTTTCATGTGCTGTGTCCTTTCAGTACATGGGTGATAAAGTTTAATGAAAAAAAAACATTTATTTTACCAAACAAATATTTTTTCTTAAATAACTGCCTTCCTTGTCAATGCACTTAATTCGTGATGGCAGAGTAATTGCAATAAAAAGCAAATAAAAGTTGAAAGTCAAAAATGAATAATTGAAAATTCTTCATTTAATAATAAAAATTCAAAATAAAATTACTACTAATACAAGTGTATGCACAATCGAGTACTTAAAAGTTCTTGCCCAATCAAGAATAGCACTATGAACTTTTACACAGATCTAATATGAAGAACAAATATAAAACTTTATAAGAGGTTAGTAACTCAAATTAAAAAACCACCTTAAAGGAAGAACTTGTGACATCAGCAGGAGAGGTCATCGCAAGGGGAAAGAAACAAATATAAAAAAGCAGATAGTAGGTGAAATTGTGTAACTAATGAAAAAGAGACAGCAGATAATGCCAAGGAATCACAGAGAATATAGGATATTAAGCAAAGATATGAGAAAGAAATGCAAGCAAGCAAAAGATGCATGACTCAATGAGAACTGTGCAAAGATAGAAACACAACAGAACATAGACATGGCAGACATACATAAAAAATAAAAGATATAACAGGACAATCTTAAAAGGGAAAATTCATAAATGAAGAAGATATTAAAAAGGTAAAAAAAAAAATACATCAGAAAGCTCTTTCAGAACAACAGAGGAGAAAAACCTATCATACATAAAAACGTGGAAGGACTCATACCATTAAAACCTGAGGTAAAATTGACACTAGCCAAGATGAACAGAAAGCCACAGGATCAGATGAGACTGTAACAGAGATGGTGTCAGCCTTAGACAATTTTAAAATTGATAATGTTACTGAAATAATCAATGACAAATATGACAATGGCAAAATCCCAGAAGACATCAGTAAATCTATCATCATAGCATTGCTAAAATTACCAGATGCAAATTCCATTGCATAATCAGCTTGAGAAGCTACATAACTAAACTCATTAGAATTCTAATGAATAAACATTGTTGCAGAATTTGACTAGAAATAAGACCTGTACAATGGAGGAAAAGTAGAACAAAGGATAAAATATCACTATTTCAACTCATCTGACCACCGTGGATTATAAATTTATATATTGTATATCGGTAAAATGTTTTTACTATTACAATTGAATTTTTACTGTGTTTTAGAATCAATATCAGTGCTATCATGACAAATATTATAAAAATCTTTAAACAATATCATCAATATTTCTGCATAAAGATTAGTATTTTTTGCAAGACACATAAAATTTTTCCTGACTCCTAATCTTGCCTAATAATTCACATAAACAATCCCCAAGTCTTAATTTGATGAAATTTGAGATTTCAAGTTCATTTTCAGAAAGCCATTCAAACAGTAATTCATCAAATCCTCCAAAAGACTTCTCTTGGAACACAAAGTCAAGAAGACTTGACAGTGGTAGATTCAGTACTACCAACTTTTGTCATAAATTATTTTTCACAGAGTTGTTATATCCTGTTGACACTCATTTTTTTTTTTTAAAACAACTGAAAGAAAAAAGCTTAACCAGCGATTGTTGTAAAACTGATCTAAGTAAGCTGCTTGATTTTGTTTAGCGGCTGAATAAAGTGGGTGCACTTATTTTTCTGTGGGGTGGATGGGTCCTACTAACATATTTTAATTTTAGTTTGAATGTTTCATTGTATTTTACTTTTGTTATTGGATACATCCCCCGCACCCTCATTTCATGTCATGTTTTTATAAAAAAAAAAAAATAAAAAAAAAATAAAAAAAGGGACAGAAAAAACAAAACAAAAAACAAATGTATGTATTTTCATGTTATAGCTGTTTTAGTAGGATCCCTGTGAATATGTCGTATTATGGTATGTGTTTGATTGAATGGCAATGAGTTCTTGTGGTGTACAAGTAAATTGTAATGTATAAATGGGTCATGGACCAGATTAGCTAGGTGTAGGATAATCAGTGACAACCAACCTTTCTTCCCTTTTGTGGCTTTGTGCCACATGAGCTGTAATATTTCCAACATCATTCCACAGCCAGATGACTAGCATCAAAGTGTAGTATCTGTTCCATCAGCCAGCCAACCACCATCATCATCATCATCATCATTTCAAGCTTGTCATTGGCCACCACTTCAGCCATCTCCAGTAGGCCTGCAGCACCCGCTGCTCAAACCATCCTCACCAGCAGCAATGATATTCAATAAAAATTTCAGGACAACACTCTTCAGCAACTACAAAACTGTCCTTTTCAGGACAAGGCTCGTCAACGACTACCAAAGCTTTCGTCAGGACAACGCTCTTCTCAACTTCTACATGAGCAAGCAAAGATATTTTTTTATCTAGTGCACTGTAACCTTATTTTTGCTGATGTATTTTCTTTAAAAAAAATAAACTTGGCAATATATTTTTTATTCAAGTCTTCAGTTTGTTTTCCATCATTCAGTATCTGTTTGCAGGCCAATATACTGCCCACAATAGAGTGTCTTTGAAGTGTTTATTTCATTTTATCCTATTTACATGTATATCTAGGAATAAAGAACAAGTAATTTCTATTCATAATATTCAGGGGAAGATGTGAATAAACACTGAAATATTAAAAAACTCAGTCACACATTTTGCTAATTAATCTTAGTAACCAACATTCTGACCAACATTCTTTGATGTTTGTCCTTTGTGTTTTAAAATGATGTTTTGGACAAGGGTTATGTGTGTGTGTATGAATACATATTTAAGTTTGAATTTCTGAGATAAATTATAATCATTTTTGTAGTTATATCTTATCTAAGGGAGGATATGTTCCAAAGAATTCTGCAGTAGACCAAGCTCTAAATATACTATGTTTTTCTGGTAAACATGGACCTTTGTGCCCACAAAAAAACTGTGTCAAAAGTACATTTTTTTCTCTTGACATCACTATTATTTTAACTATGTCCACTCCTCGGCAATGTTTATTGTTTTAAAAAGCGATGATTAGAATTGTAATAAAACCCAAACATAAGATGAAAGTGAATTTATACATATATTTTTGGTCTTGAGAATTTACAACAAAAATATTAAACACTATTTATTTATTAGATTGTTTGTTTACAAGAATAATTTTATATTTACAACATTCTAAAAACTAATGCATTGCAATATTTATCATTTAACAATTTATAAAGAAATAAATATGTAAACAATTTTTTATTCATAAATTTATAAACATATACTAAATTATTAAAATATGTGAATGGACTGTGAAGTTTCAATCAATTAGTAATTAACCAATGTTTTGTCAACCATTTCAATAAACAATCTAATAAATAAATAATGTTTATTATTTTTATTGTTGATTCTCAAGAACAAAGAAAATGTATAAATTCACTTTCATAGGTTTAGGTTTTATTACAATTCTAATCATTGCTTCTTAAAATCATAAACATTGTCAAGGAGTGAAGGTAGTTAAAATAATAGCAGTGTCAAAGAAAAAAACATCATTTTGACACTTTTGCAAGCACAAAGATCCAAGTTTGCCATTTTCCCTATATACCTATGTTAAAGTTCAATTTATAAGTTAGGCACAATAAGATATTAACAACACTAACTAATAATAAAATAGATGAATTATAAAAATATCATAAAAGTTATGTGACAGATTCATTCTTAAAACATCAGTATAGAATTTCTTTCTTTTCTTATTAATTTTTTATTTTTTTGCAGTTTCTCATTGGCATATCCAAATTGTCATCATCATGACTCTTGAGTTTGGGCATAATTATGACAATGAAACTTCAGAGGACGGAGAACTGTATACAGATTTATTCAAACTTCACAGTATTTACTATTTAAGCATTAGATATATAATTCGGGTTTAGTAGATACCAATTTCCAGTTTTGTTGAGTTTTGTAGTGATAATTAAAAACTGTAATACCACAGGAAAATTTCATTAGAAACAAAGAAAAGAGTGCTCGGCTGCTATCAGTCCTCCTCTATGGTAGTGAATACTGGACAATTTCTTCACAAATGAAGAAACTTTAGGTACCAGAGATCTAGTTCTACAGAAGGATGCTGAGAATACTATGGAGAGAGCATGTGAGCAACAAGGAAGTTTTAAGAAAAATTGAAACATAAAAGACACTTATACTTGGAATCATAGAAAGTCAGCTGAAATTTCTGGGCACATAAAAAACAAAGGCTTGGGGAATTTGATACTCACAAGACATTGAAGGAAAGAGGAGTAGAAAGAAATGGCAACCTTGTGTAAATGAATGGCAGAACAGGGAGTAGGAAGGATAATAAAAAGACAAACATTGCTAAGAGCTAAAAAAGATAGGAAGTTGTTGGGAGCCATGATCACCCATGTCTTGAAGGAACATGGCCCATAAAAGTAATAATACAATATAATGGAAAAAAGAATTTTATGAATATATACAGATCAACATAAACATTGAAATTACTAACCATTGTTGTAGTAAGGAATGGATGATTCTCAATTCTTTTGTAACGACGTACCCAGGCGACAATATTTTCCAGTTTGGATTTCTGGCCTTCAATATCCAAGTGAAACAGAAATTTGTTTTCCATCTTCATGAATGGATAAGTGAAATCATTTCCTGATACAATGCTCAATTCAATCAACATATTGTGGTCAGAGAACTGTAATGAGATAAAATATTAAAACAAAGTGAGGAAATAAAAAAAAAATCCAAGCATATTTTTTTTAAACCAGGTATCTAAATATGAAAAAACCTTTGACAGCACTAATATTTTAATATATAAACAAAAATAAACTCAAATTTTCTTGTTAAAAGAAAAAAATGAGAACCTATTTTACAAATCTTTTAATAAAGTTAATTGTCTTTTTTTTAACTAGTTATGTAAATCCTGATATTACAGATAGGATTTATTAAACAAATAAGCCAAAACTTCCATTAATAATGATTACATATGTGATGACATCAAATCACATACAGGAAGAAATCAGATTCCAACATTTTCTTAATACAAGTGTGAAGATGTTATCAATGTTCTGCCATAAGTGGAGTGATTTCCAATCTGTTGCCTTGCGAAACTTTACCGTAATTAATTATCCATTATTCTTTAAACATTAACTACATTTTTCAGTGAATAAAAATGTATATTTTTTAATTATATATTTGGCTTGTTTAACAAAACTTAAGTAATATTTTGCAAAAATTTATTTATTTTTAAAAAGTAAGTTGCCAATGCAAAAAGTCAGGAAAGCTCTGGTCTAGAGTGTCTGTTTTAACTTCCCACTTCACGAAAGAAATTGCCATAGCCCGCCTCTCTTCGGTGTTAGGCTTGCAAAAAAAAAAAATTTGTTGGTTCCAATCTTTTAGGCAATTGATGCAAAACACTTTCCCCTCCTTAAATTATAGGCAGAAGTACACAAATGTATGCTGGGATTTCTTCATAGCCAATAGATTGGGTCTCAATTTCATATGACTCAGTCTCAGACTGTCTTATCTTAAGGTCAGAACTCTACATTCATTTATCCAAATTTGCTCTTATATGTCAACCCCAATTCTTAGTTTGTGAACTTTTTGCCATATTGCTATTGCTTTGTCTTATTACTGTTAATTTACCTTGCATATATTGTTTGTTTGCTTGCTTGCTTTATTTTTTGCCTTGTCCTTTTCTTGTTATTGCTTATTACAAACTTTGTCATTTCTGTTTGTTGGGCAGTTCTACCATTTATTTACATTTAACCATGGCCTACAACACAACAGTAATGCATAAAATTAGCTTTGAATGATTAACAATGAAACTTCACAAAATTTTTAGCATTCACACTGTATTTTGTGCATTGAAAATCAAAAATAGATTTTTAAATTTGGGAATTGATATAAGCACAATGACAAAATAGCACTATTATATGCAAATAATTCTTTAACTGTGAATAATTTTTTTAAACTACTGTTTTATGACAGATATATTATGAAAGCAAAGAACTGCAGACAAATCATAAACACTTATCAGGTAGAAAATAGGATCACTTAAACACCCTGCTTCCTAGACTGTTTGATGGAGGATGACGTTCAATTGCCAAAACAAACAGGGGAATAACCCATAACATTTCAACCTGTTATTCTTTCAACCTCTACTCATGGAGGACCTTTTATCAGCTCTTCATGAGTTATATCCTTTTAAAGTAGGAAGCTAAGTGTGATTAAACACTGTATGATCAATTTCTTGTACCATCCAGTAAGTACCTGACTTCTTCTATGCTCTACATTTACAAGAGCCAAATCAGTCAAAAAATGGAGTACTGCTGCTATATATAGGCTGGAGCTACCTGGTCTTCACTTACCAGTCTTGATAGAGTTCAAAAGTGTCTATGTAGCCTTGTGGGTTACAAATTATTTTCCACCCTACAACCTCTTTCACACAGACAAAATGTCGCAAGCCTCTCGCTGCTCTGTCACTATTTTCATGGAAAATGTGACAAGCTACATTCTCTAGTTCCATCAATCCTAATCTTCACAGTTAAGACTCGCCATGCCACATACACTGGATCAAACCAGCCTCATTTTCTCTGTATTCCATTAGTAAGAAGGAAGTTCCATTCAAATAACTTCCTCCTATGAATTGCTACTTGTGGAACTGACTCTCAAAAAGATGTTTTCTTGATCACTACAATTTTAACCTCTTCAAATCCAGAGCTAACTGTTATCTTTCTCACATCCTCATAAACTGCACTTCTTACCTCTTATTCTTACTGCTCATACAACTTCCTTCAGTAACCCTCTACCTTGAGTGACACTTGGGCCTTGTAGAATATTAGTTAAAAAAAATGTCCTGACAGGCAGTGCTCCGGAGTAATTTTTTTTTCACCATCATCCCAGAACCCTCTCAAAAAACAACTTTAATCATTCCCCCAAAATTTTATACTGTCTTGAGATCAAAATGTTTTAACTTTATCATTATAGTTGTTAGCCGCATAATAAAGACAACATTAAAATGATTATGAAATAACTTAACAAAACTAATACTAAGGTTTTAAAAAATATACAAAAACAAATTAAATTTTACAATAATTTTTATAAAAACCACAACTTTATTTTAAAATTTTGGTTAAATCACTGAATAATTTTTACATGAAAAATATTCTTGTTAATTATCCTGCTCAGAGTAATTTTTATCATTGTGAAAAAATTTTCAGTTCATCATTTTATTTAAAATTCTTTCTTGTATTTCCAATTTAGATTATGATAAGCAGAAAGCACAACATAAATGAAGACATTAGTTTGAATGTAAATATTATAAATAATGATACTTTGTCATCTCAGAATTCCAGACAGAAACAAATATTCTCTACTGTAGATATAATTACTTACTTTCTTTGATGACTTCAACTTCATGAATACACATGGCAGTAAAGTTGGCTAAGTTCAAAAAATACCTAATAATAAAAATTATTCCCTGATGTAAATATAATTACTTACTTTTAGGGTATCCATTACTCGCTTTGATGAGATGACTCCAACTTCAAGCCGTAGGGGTTTATCTGGCAGCTCTTCACAAGCATCAAGCTGAAGATCATTGCAAATATCAAACAACTGATTGGGAATAAAGCAGCAGTCTTTAAAAATACAGAAATCAGAATCATTACTAAAGATGGCATAAGCTTTTTCTCTTTCCAAAAATTCCTTGGCAATTTCACAATCAGCCTCTCCAGTTGTAATATGAAATATCCGACATCCGCAGTCTTTCAACACTGATAGAAAAACAACCTCCAGTAAAACAGGTCGGATGTTTGAGAAAGAAGGTAAGTTTTCTATTGAGTTATGCTCATAGCACACAGCGAGGATTTCTCGTAATTTTTTTATGTCTTCCTGGTGCCGTTTCACCCAACTGGGCAACTTATGATCTGTGGTCTCTTTGGAACACCCTTTGGCACTGTCAATAAAAAACACAAGGCGTATATCCAAAGATTGAAGGTCTTTTATCAGTTTTTTCACATATAGGCCGATAGATTTGTACTCACCCCCACTAATGCGAAGGTACAAATTGTTACGCAAGCGCCCAAGATTGATCCAAATTTTTTCAAGAATAAAATGCTGGAATGAATAATAGTCAACCAAAATTTCAATTCCTTTCCTTTGTCGGGCAACTTCCACAAGGTTTACGAATTCGCAACATTCTCCCTGGTGATTAAGACACCAGCTTAAAAAACCAGTAATCCCCATATTTTTAAAATGAACAGAATTTTGTCCTGAAAATAAAAATGAGAAGTGACATTAATAGGTCAGAGAGGATTTTCATTTTTTATTATTGGTACATTAACCCATAAATGGCAGATACCATCATTAGAGATCTGTAGATATCATCAATTGATGATTTAAACATTTTCCAGTGATACAGGTATCATCCATTCATGATTCAGGACTAAATAACAAATTGACAACTCTAGGATTCATGAGTTCATGTCTTTTTCCTGCAGTATTTGCCTGAAAATAAAGCTGGAATAACAAGCCAAAGACAGTGCTACATATGCAGGCATACTTCTCAAAGAGAAAAGAAGCAAAAAATAGTGACAATTTGGTGCAAAGAATGCACAATTCCATTGTTCCTAAAATACTTCAAGGAGTATGATCCTTTTTTTTCTTCTATCTCCTTATTTAATTTTTATAGTTTTTGAATATAATTAAAGTAAAAAAAAAAAAAAAAAAAAGATAAAAACTTTAAAAAAACAGTGTGTAACATTAAAACCTTACATATTCCTCCCTCAAAAGTATTTTTAACACATATTACTTAATCAATTCTGCAATATTACTATAGGTACACAAAATTATGAAAGACAAAAAGTGCTGAAAAACAAACATTTTTTTCCTGTGGATGTCATCGGAAACCAAAGCTTAATGTTACCTGACACTCAATGTTTTTACATTTACTTCTGCTGCACTCTCATAAGCTTTGTAGTACACAGCTGATGTCAATATCAGGAAAAGATACAAAGTTAAAGAAAGGTAAGGGAAATAATTCAGTGTTTGTTATGTGAAAATTATTAAACATCCTTAAATATAATATGCCACATATATATAAATTTTTTTGTGTAACAATTGAGGGGCAGTGTGCAAACTTTTGACATGAGACTCACAGAAGTCATGACCCCATTCACATCCATATGCAAAAAGTTACTACACTGACAAACTACAAAGCAATCCCCTTCTTTCCCCCTCTCTGTGAACTACGATCAAAGTGAAAGCAGTGATGGAAAGTAGATATGAAAAGAAACACAACTGCAAAGAAAGAAAGAATGAAAGAGAGACGGGGAGGAATAGAAAGGTATAGAGAGAGGAGATAAATATATGTCACACAAAATTTGGCGGAGGTTTATATTTTATTTTAGCTTGAATTCACATGAAGTTACTTTTCTTGAAGGTGTCTTGGATTGTGGGATTGACTATCACTAGCGATGATGTTCTAATTTCTCAGCAAATTTGACTCTCAAGAACATCCAAGGTGTGTCACAAAAACACACATATAAAAGCTATATGTGTATGTGCACACACACAAAATGAGGATAAAATATGGATATCTTTTCTGGGGTGTTTATAATTTGTACACTGTTCAATTATTAACAAAAAAATTTAAATTACAAAATTGTACTTGGATTAAATGAAAATTACTTACAATATAATACTTATAATACATTCCTTCTTGCTGTCAATTAGTCACACTAGTACCCAAATAATCTCTTACTGAAGGAATTATTTCCACCTAGGGAATGAAATGAAAATATCAAAATCTATTTACATAAAGTTTTGAGTTTATGCATTATCACAATTTCTGCACTCTAAAAATAATTGTTAGATCAGATAAATAATAAATATAGCAGATACATTGTAAATATAGCAGATACATTGTAAATATAGCAGATACATTGTAAATATCTTAAGAACGAATAAAGAATATAGTTGACTTGACACAAGCATACAAACATTATCTGTTTATATTTCTTAAGGACACATGGCACAGTGGATAAAGGTGTTGGTTAGATCCAGTGACAGGACCAAAAGAGTTGTGAGTTCAATACCTGTTTAAGGCAGTGGAGAACTTGGAGAGGTGAATTAACAGGAGATAATTGACATCCATTAGACATGGCGCATGGAACTAGAACAGTCTACCCCAGTGAGCGAAATAACGGGTTCATTCCAACCACCTGAAGAAAGCCGGAGTGTACAATGGCTAAAACATTATGATAAATGTGGCAACAAAGATGAGGACAATAGTCTGAATAATGTAAATAGCAAACAAACATTTTTAAGAAATTTTTTTTTATTGCAATCCAACACAAAAGTATTCTATTTTAGTTTTATGGGAGATCAAAATGTCCAAATTAATCTTCATTCATATCACATTATTTCCATGTACAATTCATCAACATTTTGCAAGGTACATGTACAAAAAAGAAGTGTCAAGAGAAAAGACAATTTTTATTTTTGTCATTAATTTTATTGAATGATATATTTTGTTCCATCTTCTGCCAGATTACAGGCTACATTGTAATTCGTTTTCCCAGAGTTGTTTATCTTTCTCAGCATAGAACTGCTCTCATTGACTTTTGTAGACTTATACAGAACTTAAATTTGTTTTTATTAAGATAATTCTGTAACAACTGGAATAAATGGTAATTTGAAAGTTCAATACAATGGATGAGAGAAAGCTTTCCAACCAAGCTGTAACAAGTTTTTGCTGGGTTACCAATGAAACATACTGTCTGGTATTATCCTGATTGAATAGTATACTCTGCTTCCTAACTAATTCTGGATACTTTTCTTCAATTGATCTAATTAGGAACAACATTTTTGACAAGCCTTATTCAAATTCCAACCTTGTCTGGTGCATCCACTTTTACACTAATACCCTTGGGAAAAGCATAAGTCTGTCTTTTTTTCGCCAGATATAGATTAAAAACAGGGTTGATTAGACTCTCTACTCTTGGGTGGCAATCAATCCAAGAAAAGGAAAATTCTGAATTCAAAACCTTAGAGAAGGCAACAGTAAACCATTCTATCTTTTCCAAATCAAATTGTTTAAATCAATTATTTGATTCTCCAGAAGGAATATATTAGAAGATTCTCTTCTAATCCCATCATGTATACAGCGTCATCTTTTTGGGACGAAGATCAACGTTTGGTACAGTTATGATTAATTTTCTTGTATTCCATATTGGGTTAATTTGCAGTGTAACACCTGTGCTCAGTTTGCATTAAAAATTTCCACAAAACTTACATTTATGTGTAATTGTACATGCTCCATTCAAATCTGGTTTAATAAATTTGATAAAATCTACCGTTTTGGAGTTATCGACAGTGAAAGTTTGGATTCATTTGCTGCAGAAAGCTAAATGCAGAAGACTAAGCTAAGCATAGAACTGATCTTTCTTGTCTAAATTTGTCTCAATTATTGCGCACAAGAACTATTTACATAGACAGGCTCAGTTTGCTCAATGATACCTACATCGATAGCTATTCTGCAGTGAATGTATGCAAACAATGCCAGTAATGGCTGCCCGCGACACAAATGAATCTGAACTTTCACTATCAATAACTCCAAAATGGTAGATTTTATCAAATTTATCAAGCCAGATTCGAAAGGAGCATGCACAATTACACATAAATGTAAATATTCTGGAAATTTTTATTGCAAACTCAGTGCAGGTGTTACACTGCAAATTAACCCCATATTGTTGTAAAGTAGCTACTTTTTATTGCCCATCACAGACGTCTCCCCCCCCAGGCTCACTTCTTGGTCCAAACTACTTTCTCCTTTACATAAATGATCTGTCTAAGAGTATACTCTGATCATTTTGGAATAAATGTGTTGATGAGACAACAGTGTATGGTTGCACCTCTACAACTCTAGATGACCAGTCCTTAGCTGCTGTTAACTCCTCTTATCTAACATCTCAATGGGGGTAAAGCTGACTGGTTACATTCAAATCTCAAAAACCAAACTAGTTACATTCTATCATTGCCAATCGAACCATGAACTATCACCAATCTCAATGAATAGTTTTAGATATTTTAAAGGCCTTTGAAAATGTGGGGTATAAAGGGTTACTGCACAAACTTTCTTGCTATGGAAGTATTGGAGGTGTTTTCTCAATTATAAAATCCTTCTTAATGAGTAGCTCTCTTAATGTAGTTATTAACGGCCAATCCTCCAAGGCCCAAGCAGTCAATGCACGCGTCCCCCAAAATTTGCTTCCTGGTTCAACCCTCTTTCTACTTTAAATGAATAATATGCCAAAATGTAAACACTGACCATTTGGGAATATCTATGCTGATGATACAATAGTACATAGGTACACCTCCAAAACTCAAGATGACCAAAGAGATGCTCTCAACCTAGTTTACAGAATTTGTGGTGAGAGCAAATGAAAGAAATGCCTGGAAAAAGTCTTTTTTCAAAATTTATAATTACATTTACTCATTGTTATGTGTTTATTTAAATTTTCTTGTTCACAGGTATTTTTATAAAAAACTTTTCATAATTATTTTTTATAAAATGGTAATTAATAAATATTTATTATTATAGTTGATTCATATATTTTGTAAATTAAAATTATTCTTGTAAATAAGCAATCTAATAAATAAAGTGTTTAATATCTTTATTGTCAATTCTTAAGAATAAAGAAAATGTATAAACTCACTTTCATGTTTGGGTTTTATTAAAATTCTAATCATCACTTTTTAAAACAATGAACATTGCCAAAGGAGTGAAAAGCATATACAGTAATAGCAATGTCAAAGAATAACTGTCCTTTTGACACACTGTTTTTTTGTAAGCATGAAGGTTAAACATTGCCCCATTTAGAATCTCCAAGAATATGGTTACATGATTGCTTCTTTATGTGTAACTTGGAAGTAGTATTTATGACTAATAAACAATATTATTTAATTCTGTCACACAATGAACTACTACTAGACTTGTTTGAATGGGACTTTAGATACTACCAAATACTTATTCAAGCATGTTTGTCTCTCCATTATTACCAATGCCACATGGTAGGTGACATTACTTATCAATCAATTCTCATAAAGGCTTTTAAAAATTTAGTTCTTATGATGACAGATGACACATCTAGTTATTAGCATACTTTAACAAAAACTTGTAATTTCAGAGCTTTTCCCAAAATAACTATTATAGCATAAGAAACTCCAGAAAATGGATTTAGCACAATAGTAGGCAGTAGTCTGACTGACTTCTGTGAAACATTTTTCAGTTTATACTCCCTTGTCAGTTAGGTAGGTATGATTGTTTTATTAGTTTATTTTATGGCTTCAATGGCTTATAGATTTTTAAGATAGGTTCATATGAAAAGAATATGCATTCTTTGTAAGAAATCAGTTTGTAGATCAGGTTTCATTGACATATTTTTGTAAAGAGTGTTTTTGTCAAGAGTGAAATGTATTGCTGGTAATATTTTTTTCCAAAAATGTATTGGTGATATTTTTACTATAAAAATCTGTTTTTATACTTTCATAGCGTTTTGACCCCAGTTTGAGGGTTCACTATTTGCCCATAGTGGGGACCCTAAAAGGTGCTATGACTCTGGGTCAGGATGGACCTTAGGACAATGTTGGGAAAATTAATGACAAAGTGGCAAAAAATTTTATGAAATGCATTACACAAAAATTTTTTCCACTTTCTCATTAATTTTCCTAACCCAATCCAATAGAGAATGGTATTAATTAAAGTTTCAAGAGTTGTTTTTTGTGAAATTTAAATGCTCAAATTATAAATTTCTTGTAATGTACCTAATTTTTGGTACAAGTGTGGTCCCTCCTATAGAGAGTGTACTGTGTCAAATGCTTTATTTTCTCATCTATTACTGTTGCGATTTAACAATATGTTTCATTTTTGTGTATTTTTTAGACTTAGAGAACAAAAGAAACATCAGATTTCTTTCTTTTTTTTTCCTAACAAATAATGCAGCCATACTTATTTCTCTCATTCAGCAGTATTGTTTCCTGGAACTTGAGAAATTTATTTCGATCACTGTGGAAGTGTGGCGTTTTATTGCCAAAAAATTCCTTATTGCTTACATGAAAGTATCTGTTTAACCATAGTCATCTTTAAGCCAACAAGGCTATATGGGAACAGTGTTTTGCCAATAGATCCTTTTTTGAAGCTGAATGTCGCTTTTTTTCACTGCATTTCTCCTGTAAATAAGCATCTAGCTCTTCTTATTATTATTATTATTATCATTATTATTATTATTATTATTATTTAAGAAATAAATATTAATAAGAAAAGGGGCTAAATACTGATTTATAGGAGCTATGTACTGAAAAGACCTAAGCCTTGCAACACTGCAGTGAAATGAGAAGTACATTTTTATCACCATCATATGTTGTCATACTGTTTTTTCGTCAATATATTTTTGTTGCATTTTCATTTCTCAATGTTATGCCTTAAATTTAATTTTTTTTTTAAGAAATTAATAATAACTACTTGGAATTAATTTTCATTTTATTGATATTCAAGACTTAAAAAGAAGCAAAAGATGGAAAACGCAATTTTTAACTTGCACTCTAAAAAAAGTTTAAAACAAAACTTTCTGGACGATGAAAACAAAATAAATACAATGGCAAATATAGCTTTTTAAAAAAATCTGCAAGAAATGCATCTGCTAAGAATGCTTCTAAAAAATATTTTTCATATCTGATTATTACTAAACTAAAACAAAAAAGTAAAACTAAAACATTATCAAAATATCACGAACAACTAAATTTAATTTAAGAACTGTTAGTGTTGTAAATTATTTCAGTGTTACTATTAAAAAAATAAACCTTTGTTGAGCAAGTTGTAAAAAAAATAAAAACGATTGATTGCTAAAAAAAAATTAATTTCGAAAACACTTTAAAATTTACGGCTGAAATCATAATTTATTTGGTGAGATGGGAAATTGATTTATATTTTGTAATCTTTATTAAAAATTTATGTCACACAATATCCGCTGATCTCAAAAAGTTTTTTAAATTGTCAAAATTATTTTCATTTTGGTAGATTGTGATTATGTAGTAATTTTTATTAGTTTTCTTTTAAAAACAGAAAGACTACTACAGGAGAGGTATTTTTGTTTTCTTTTTACTTTCATCCTTGCTTTCCTAACTATTCGTTTATTGCATTACCAAAAAAAAAAAAAAAAAAATACATTTTATTACTTTTATACTTAAATACAAAATATAACAAAGTCGATATTAGTAAGAATTTGCTTTAGTAATTTAAATGCAATGAGTGAATGAAGCTTATTTTTCTTTTTAGTTTTTGTTTGTCTAAAATTTCAAAGGTACGGATGTACAGAAAGCAATAACTTAAAAATACAAACCCAAATAATTGGTAAGACAGGTAAACCAGCATTTAGATGAAATAAGACCTTGTTTCGTTTATTCTAGTTATATTGGCATAAGAAATAATTACTTTTTAAAAAGTAGAGCAAGTCTTTTTAACAAGATCTTAGACTTTGCTCGATAAAACAGAAGAACAAATTACATAGAACACCGGAATAGTTTCACATGTTAACAAGAGTTCCTTTTCAAGGGAGATAAAAAAAATATATTTACAACTCATGCTCCTTCTATAAATACGAAAGTGTAGGTAGTAAGTCTGATTCTTACCGGGTACCACACACTTTAGTGCTCAAACTAAATTTAATTATTCCAAATTAGCAGCCCTCCACAAGGAGGGTATATTAAGCCTAGGGTTGCCAGTTAACTTTGAATACCACATTTGATTTGTTTTTTTACGGGTTATCAACTTTTGGCAGTTTATTTAAGCCAGAAAATATTTTTTGTAAGAATTTTTTGGCGATAGTAATTTACTGATACAAGCCCTTAACCCATAGAGGGAGGAGAATTAGTGGATTCATCATACCTTTTCCAAGGATATTTTTGCATGAGTGGCTATAAGGAACCTGACTATAATTCGAACTCAGCTCACTGATTCTCTATTCCAAGCTATTATCCATTACACCACCCCCACATCCAAGTTTACAGCACCTGGTATTCTCAAGCAGTCATGCATCTTATGCCTCTTGATTCCTTGGGGAATATAGGGCCACAACAACACCTCTTCAACAGACGTGGTTCCAGGTGATCCTTATCAGCTCGACCCATGTTGTGTCAGCTGCCTTCACTTCTGCGTCAACACTTCTGCACCAAATCTGTTTTGGTCAACCCACTTTTTGCTTTTCTTGTGGTTTCCAGTCAAGGGCCTATCTGGTGACACTAGAAGCAGGTTTTCAGATTGTGTGACCTATCAATCCCATTGACCAGCTCAACATTGCTTAACTTCAGTGATAGTACATAAGAATGTGTGTTTCAACATGATATGACCATAAGCCCTGCATTTTGAGAATTAATGATACTTGATAGAAATTATGCTTTTTTAAAGGTGAACTTAATAAACACTAATACAGTTCTGTTTTACTCTAAAATGCTAATTGAACTGGTATTTTACAAGGCCATATAAAATTCTTCAATGAACGTCTGTTACATATGAATTTTTATCACTCAAAAATACCAAACTGATTTAATTCAGCTTTGTGAGATGAGGACCCCTGGCTAAGAATCTGTTCCTAAGGTGTCTGCATACTCCATGGTTGGAAACCTGTCTACAGCCCCCTGGTTGGGAAAACCAAGCACTCTACCATCCTGTATTTTCATTTTAAGGAACTGGCAACCTTTATTTTGAACCTTGTATGGGACAAACAAAATGGCTACATGAGCATAAAATTCATTAGCTTATTTAATTAATAGTTAATACTGACCATTGTAATAGCAGCCTTACAGAGGAAATGACAAAAAAAGATATACAGATAAGATATGATTGAGATAAGTAAAAGGATATTGATTTCCCCATAATCTAGAAGATTCGTTTGCTTGTTCCAGAGTATCATATATCAGTTGTGGAAGACTGAGAGTTTGTTCAGGTATAACACAAGGTAGTATCATTGTGGAGTAAAGAGTACCTGTGAACTCGTTCAATACTATAAAGAGTTCCATGTTATGAGGTTGATAGTAGTTGTATTGGAGTCAGTCTTCATACTAACTATACAGGCATTATGGCTATAGCTTAAGTATTACATATAGAGGATACTTAATGAATTATGTTATACCAAGTACGAGTGTGTGCTATAACTATAACCTTACAATAGGAAGTTATAGCAGTTGGCTATAAGGATGTTTGAACACAAGCACAGGGATAAATTCGTAGCATTATAACAAATCAATAGTTGGTGATGAGGATCTCTAATTTGCATTATTCGGACTATTGTCCTCATCTTTGTTGCCATATTTATCACAACGTTTTGGCCATTGTACGCTCATTCCAACCACCTGAAGAAGTCCGGAGCATACAACGATCAAAATGTTGTGATAAATATGGCAACAAAGATGAAGGCAATAGTCTGAATATTCTAAATAGTGTACATAATACATGATCTCAGAAATATAGACAGATACTGGAGGATCTCTAAATCAAGCGCAACATTATAACTGAAATTATAACATTTGCGACGAGAATATGTGAACACAAGTGTGGGATAAAAATCACAACATTAAGACTGGAGTTATAATAGTTTGTGTAGGAACTTGAACTCAGATGTGGTATAACAAACCCCACACTATAACTGGAATTATAATAGTGGGTGACCAGATTCTTGAAACTCATACATGTACAACAGGAGTTACAAGAATTTCAACCATGTTGGTTTAAAGAAATATTTTTGTTGCAGTTATAGAGAAAATTCTAGATTCAATAGTTGAATTTCAACAACAACAAAAAAAGCAACAACAACAAAATACCCAAATGTTGCTACAGTTGCAATAACGAGTTGTTGGAAGTGGTTTTGAAGAAAAACGCTTCAATGTCTCTTATGCCAGACATGGTGCAAAACACTGTATCAGAATTTGTATATAATCTTGATGACAGACTGACTTCTGCTGTGTATTTTCACAGACATGAAGAAATATTTAGTCAGGAATGCAGTGGTTGGGAAGAAGATAAAAAACCCAGGTTGTTAAGAAAAATACCTCCAATAGAGTATGAAAAGTACTGTAAAAGTACTGCAATTATATTTTACCAAGAAAACCAGGTAAAATAAGGTTTGAAGACACAGTACACATTCTGATGAAAATTTTTAGTGTCAACTGCTCTCTGTTCCATGCTTGTTGGAGGTGCATGAATTTAACCAAAAAAGAGAATGAAGATTTTAGTCACGAATGTGGGTACCATCAATATAGAATGTGAACAATTTAAATTAAATTTCCAGATATGTTCAAGGGTTTAATTTTTGTGCAAATTGGAGGTGCATGAATTTAACCAAAAAAGAGAATGAAGATTTTGTCATGAATGTGGGTACCATCAATGTAGAATGTGAACAATTTAAATTAAATTTCCAGATATGTTCAAGGGTTTAATTTTTGTGCAAATTGGAGGTGCATGAATTTAACCAAAAAAGAGAATGAAGATTTTGTCATGAATGTGGGTACCATCAATGTAGAATGTGAACAATTTAAATTAAATTTCCAGATATGTTCAAGGGTTTAATTTTTGTGCAAGGTCTAACAGCGAAAAAAAATGCTGAAGTACGAATGAAAATTTTAACAAAGATTGAACATAATAATAATGTAACATTACAGGAAATAATGGACAATTGCCAAACAATGCCAAGTCTGAAGCATGATGCTGATAAATTTCAAAATAAAAAATGTGCATTGATAAAAGCTATGGAAAAATGCACAAAAAGGAATATAAAATCTTGTTTCAGATGTGGAAAATTACATCTTGGAAAAGACTGTCCATAGAAAAATGCAAAATCTTATAAATGTGGTAAAAAGGGGCATATCAAATGATACTGCAGAACTAAACCAAGAAAAATTTTCGCAGAAAGAAATTGTGATGAAAAAAATAGTTACATGAAACATAAGAAAATTTGTTAAGGTGCAAATCAATAATGTGGGAGTAAAAATGTTACTGGTAGTGATATTTTAATAAATGAAGCCACATAGAAAAAAATTGGAAAACCTTTATTAAAAAGTCGCAACTTCAGTTTCTGGTGAGAAATTATTTTGGGGGTGGAGAATTAATATGTGATGTTTATTTTTAAAATAAGCAGGTAAAAACAAAAGCTTATGTTCTAATAAATATGATGAATCTATTTGGTACAGACTGGATGAAACTATTTGAACTGTGGGATTTGCCAATAAACACTTATTGTAAAAATGTAAGTGGACAAGTGACAAATTTAAAAAGTCACAGCAAAAAGCTCAAGGAAGAATTAAATGTGTTCCTGATGTTCTGTCTAATGTTCAAAATTCAAGGTGAATTTTCAAGTAAAAAACAGTTTGATGCTAGTATTTAAACCAAAATGGAGAATACCATTTGCAGCATTAAAACACATAAATAAAGACTAGAAAGAATCGGTATATTGCAGAAAGTAAACCATTTGAAATGGGCTACACCAGTGGTGTACATAAAAAAAAAAAATAACAAAATTTTTGTTTGCGTGGATTTCTCGATTTGATTAAATAGTTGTCTTGAAATATACATTTACCCCATGACCAAGTCCAGAAGAAATTTTTTCAAGGTTTGAATTGTGAAAAAATATTTTCAAGGCTGGATCTCTCTGAAGCATATTTACAAATTCAGACTGAAAATCAGTGTTCTGAATTAACAACTATAAATTTGCACAGAAGTTTATATAAGTTTAATTGACTTCCTTTTGGTATAAAGGTGGCACCAGCTATTTTTCAACAAGATGCTGGTGGATTGCAATTTTGCAGTGTCATATCTGGATGATATTTTCTTCAAAAGACTCTTGAAAGAAGAACATGTTGGGCATGTCAAAACAATTATGAAAAAACTAAGAGAATACAGATTCAAGCTTAGTGAAGAAAAATGTGAATTGTTTTTGCCAAAAATAAATTATCTGGGTCAAATTATTGGTAAAAATGGTAGGAAACCAGATCTGTTGAGGGCAAACTCAATTAGAAATATGCCTAGACCAACAAACGTAACTATGTTACAAGCTTTTTTAGGACTGGCTATTTATCATTGAAATTTGTGTACATAACATATATAATTTGACAGCTCCATCTAACAATCTACTGAAAAAAGAAGTAAAGTGGAATTGGGATCAGAAATGTCAAAAAGTGTTTGATGAGAAAAAACAAGTCTTACGTCTGAGTTATCATTAGCACATTATGATCCAAAAGCAAAAATTGTAGTAGCTTCAGCTGGTAGTGATTACTGTGTTGGAGTAATGATTTTACACAAATAGGATGATAGTAAAATGAAAGCATTTGCTCATGCTTCATGTTCACTTCTACTGGCAGAAAAAAATTACAGCCAGATAGAGAAAGAAACTCTAGCAATCATATTTGCTATGAAAAAATTCTGTAAATTTATTCATGGAAGAACTTTCATGCTGCAAATAGATTATAAACTGTTATTAGCAATATATGGTTCAAAGAAAGTTATACCTACCCCTGCAGCTAGCAGATTACAGAGCTGGGTACCATCCTGTTAAATTACAAATTTTACAATGCAGTATCAATTGTCTAAAAAATTAGGACATGCAGATGGATTATCTAGATTAATACCTAAAAATGCAGAACCATTGGGGTCGAATCCATTGCATTCACTTACATAATACTAATACTCTTGGGAAAGGTATAAATCCTCTTGTTCTCCCCCTGGCTATGGGTAAATAGCAGGATAGACTGGGTTCTATAGCCTTGGATGGCAACTGGTCTACCACAGAAAGAAATGGCAATCTACTGTGGGAAAAAAATCTGCCTCGTCAGTCATGTATCTTTCGATACATGATTGCATAAGCGTGTCTCATGCATGGCACATAACTGACTGATCAATATCATGTTTTTTACTTCCTTGTCAATTGTAATCAATCTGTTCTTCTATTACTAAAATATTTGTGGCTTAAAAATAAGTATAGGTAAAATGTTGATGCCTATTTGGGTACCCTTGTTAGAGTCATGGAGTGGTGGTTAAAAAGTCAGAGGTTCATTTTAAATACAAGGTTTATGAAAAAGAGAACCTGAGTGAATTCAGTTGTAATAATAGTTACATATTACAGTATGAGATCTAAGGTTGTATGTTATTGTTTCCTGTTGCTTGGTACATTGTATGCAATATATGCATGAGGAAGTTCAAAAAACATATTAACCCAAATGTGATAAAACCAATCATATGAAATTCAAAAATAATGTGTGAGAAAAAAGGAGTAATAAATATTTTCTAAAAATCTGGAAACCAATATATATATATATATATATATATATATATATAAAGAAACCAATATATGTTTCAAAATTGTGGGAAGGTCATTTAACATTATTATTTTTTGTTTTTATTTATAACAAAAGTATTAAAAGCATTTTTTTTTGTCTAATAAAAGCAAAAGAGATTTCTCTATGTTTGTAATGTACATACAGACAAATATAGTTGTTTTCAGTAATTTACTAACTTTTCAAAGATAGAAATATATTTTCAGGATTTTATGTATAAAATATGCATTTTATAAAATAGAGATTCTTTATGGCTGGTTCTATAAAGTTATTGATTAATTATTCTTGTTAAATCTACTTAACAGATATAAATGTTAATTTTTTTTAAATATTTGTTTATTTTTTCACTTGTATCAAGCAAAATCAGTTGCTCAAATATCTCACTTTTAAAATGTCAATCATCTTTATACAATCCAGGAAATAATAAATTAGTGTAGAGACACAAAAGTTTTTTATAGAATAGATAAATTTTAACTTGAGCTATTAAAACTTGCTAAAAACGTCTCGTAGTTATCTCCCTTACTTCGTATGACTCGAGTATGAAACTTGAAATTTACCTGTAATACAAATTTGCATTTGTGGAATAGAATTCAGAGTAATTTTATATCTGATTTTATATCTATTAATGAAGTAGAAAAAAAAATTATTTATCCCTTTTAAACAGTGGCTTATTTATTAGTTTTTATAAAAAAAATACCATCATTCTAACTTTTCAGTTTTCAATAACTTCATTTTAAAGAAAATAATTTAATTATTGTTCTTTCTTGTTCAAGACGGTTAAATTAACCATACATTTGATAATAAACTAGCTCGGAAAAAAATGAAAATTTGTCACTAGCAAGTATATCCTATGTTTTTAAAAGTTTGGCATTGAGTTTTATTGTTATTACATAGCATAGAGATATATAAGATGTACATTTTCATTAAATGTATTACTATTTTTAGACCAGTTTTTCACAAAGAAAACAAGTGCTATGAAATATAAGCAGAGACTGTATGAGCTCATATATTTTTGTATCAGATACAAGATAATTAGTGCTTATAAACTCTATTATATATATGTGTTGTATTCCACTGCTGTTTTATTGAAAGTGTAAAGAGGATTGTAGATAGGTGGTAAGATTTCCTTTACTGGAAACTTTGGAATAAATGAACTGAATCAAGAGTATAAAATAAATAATATATTTTTTTATTTATTTGCTTTAGAACGATGGGTAAGTTCTTTGTCACAAAAATCTTTGTTTATAAGGCGGATATTATTAGTATGATTGGAGAAAGTTCGAAGGTATTAGGTTGGTGCAAAAATAATGACATAATAATGTTGTTTTTGACGTTAAAAAATACGTCAAAAAACGACATTATTACGTCATTATTTTTGCACCAACCTAATAGTAGTTTTTAAAGTCAGACCAGGATAGGGGTAGTAGTAATATTAGAAATTAGGTCACTATCAATCTACTGTGTTTTTTCATCCCTAAGCAGGGCAGAAATATCATTAGCAGATGACTTCTTAACTATTTCTTCACTCATCTATATGGCTGGTTCTATAAATGGGCTAAATAATCCTTTTTTCACATTTTGTAATGTATGGTGTAGTATCTCTTCTCAGTTTGTTTTCTGAGTCATCAGCTGACTATCCAGTTGTATGCTTCAAATTTTCAATTGGCTGTTATTCAGTTCTTATGGGCATCTTACTAAGACTGGTTTTGAAACTGTTAATGATCATGGTATCCTTTTTATCGTTATGCAGGGTAACAAAGTATTTATCAGTCCTAATGTCCACTTTGAAAGGGCCTGCATATTTGGGTGTGAGTGGTCGCTTAACTGCATCATTCTAGATGAAAACATAGTCACATGTATATAAGTTTCTAGGAATTAATATCTGAGTCATGCTATTTCTCAATGGTGTGAATTCCAAGTTCAACATATTGTGATTTAATTCCTAGACAAAGGTTGAAGTTGGTTGTGTATTAGTGTTGTCTTTGATGTTGATGTGGTTCCAAAAACTAACTCTGGAGGCTTGCATCAGAGTTCTTGTTAAATTTCACACCCAATACCAGTGTAACAGTGTGAATGGCAGGTTATTAATCCAGGTATGGTGGTTTTTATGCATTGACAGTGCTTTTTCAACAGTTTATGAAAGCACTTCACCATACCATTTGCACATGTTCTATGTTTAACTCTCAATAGATTTGTGAATTTTTAGAAGAGGCATGATTGAAATTGCATCCTTCAGTTTGTTGTGATGTACATTCTTAAGTGTGAGATCCAATTGTTTAGTATCGCACTGGTGATTTATTTAGTATCTTGAATAGGTATGACCAGTATGTAGTAGTTGAAATGATCAACTATTGTTAAAATGTATCATTTATGAGGGTATAAAGAATTGTTATACTCCATTACAATTAAATATCATTCTGATTCATTCTGCATGCTGGCCAGATGTGATGAAATAACAAAAGTCGTTTTCTGCACATTGGTCTCCAAAAATGTGATATACAAAGTGAACTCCATTGAAAGCCAATTGTGAACATTCTCGTTGGTAAAAAAAATGCCCCTTGAGACTACCAGACCTGCTTAAAAGCAGGCTCTGAGGACAACCAGACACAGTTGTGGCCCGGCGTGGTTACTGGTCATTATGCAGGGTGCTGCTGCTGCTACTGCCACCATGACCTCGTCACCATGACAACAGAGTTGCAGACCGGCCACTATACAAAGCACTACTACTAACACCACTCAACATAACTGCACATCCCAACAACCATTATCACTTCCTGGCTTGACCTACCACCCCGGCTATCTAGTTTTGACTCAAAAGAGATCTACTTTGACTCATTTACAAGGCATTCTCTTCACAGTTGACATAGTGACCTCCATTCTACAGAACTGGCCTCCCAACATCTGCTGTCACCTTGGCCTACCTTGACTCCGTTTACAAGGCATTCCCTTCACAATCAACCCCAGCGACATCCACTCCTCAGAAGAGGCCTACCCTGACTCATTTCCAAGGCATTCCCTTCACAGTCAATGCCAGTGGCCTCCATTCCATAAAACAGAACTACCAAGATCACACCAATCCGACGTCACCCCGTTTCAACACAAAAGGTCAACCAACCAACAAAACGGCCTACAGCCATGACGTTTATCAACCAAACATCCACCAACTGTATCCTGTGACCTTGGCCATGCCAGCACAAGAAATGGTTCAACTCTCAACACTATGCATACACCCGATCGCTATTCCTGTACTCTTTACCAATAATAAATGTTGTTTCACTCTAATCCCCGTTATTCCTTTCTTTCGCTACCATACGCTTAATATAACAACTGATGCCAGAAGCATGCACTGAGAGAAATGGATATAACTCACATCAGCAACAAAGGATTACTGAACACAACAGGACCAGCAAACCATTCTTTCTTTACCAACAATCATCTCATTCCTGACTTCACTGAACTCACTGACACTCACTGCCTATGAATCAGACTAAGATCTGGGGAAACTGTTATACTCCGTTGCAATTAGATCTCAGAATGATTCATTCTGCACGCTGGCTGGATGTGACCGCTATGAAGGCTGAAGATGGAATAACAAAAGTTGTTTTCTCTGCATTGGGCTCCATGCACCATATCCAGTCTATAAAGTGAACTCCAATTGCAAACATTCGCACTGGTAAAAGAGATGTTCCTTGGGACTACCAGACCTGCTTAAAAGCAGGTTCTGAGGATGAGCAGACACAAGGCATACCCTTCACAGTCGACACCAGCGGCCTCTGTTTCACAAAACAGGGCTACCAAGACCATGCCAATCCGACGTCACCTCATTTCAACGCAACAGGTTGACCAACTGTCAAAACAACCTACAACTGTGACCTTCATTAACCTAACTTATACCAGTTGTATCCTGTGACCTTAGCCAAGCCAGCACAAGAAATGGTTTGACTCCTGACACTACGTGTACACCTGTTCACTATTCCTGTACACTTTACCAACAATAAACATATTTCACTCTAATCCTTGTTATTCCTTTCTCTTGCTACCATATGCATAGTATAACAGGATCAGTATAGACAAAGTGATATTATTGAAATGCATATCAGGGTTACTAATGATGCTGACTGGTGATTTTGTATACTTTGTGACCTGTTGTTGCTGGCATTTTAAACATGTCATGGTCTATATTCATGTCTTTGTTCATGATGTGTTATACTAACCATTCTTTGATTAGCTTCACTGTGGCTCAAATGTCGAGATGTGACATGTTATGAAAGTACTGGAAAACAGCTTTTTAAAGTGAGGGTGGAACTATATGTCACTCCTAGATGGAGCATCTACTACCACATTCTAATGACCTTTTATATATTTGATGTCAAACATAAATTTTGAGATGTATATTCCAATTGGCAAGATTTTTGTGTTGAGTATTTATCTAAGGCATTTTGTAAAGCATATGTCAGAGGCTTATGTTTTCTGTAGATGACTAAAGCAGGTGACTGAGATGTATAATCAGTCCTTATGCTATATAGTTCTACTGGGCTTTGTTCCTATTAACCGAGTAAAAAGCTATAGGGTGTTCTCTTCCATCTTTAATTTGTCGCAGTATTGTTTCAACTGCAACAGCAGAAGCATCTGTTGTCAATGTCAGTAGTCAGTATTGCATCATTGTTGAATATATAGCTTCATTTTCTACAGTTCACTAAGGCTTCTTTTGCTTGTTCAAAAGCTTGAATTTGTCCTGCTAACAAAGTTACATGCTTATTTTTATCAGGTAATAGTACAATTTTGCAGCTAAGTTTGATACAATTACTGATTGTCTACATAATATCAGTTCTATAATGGCAGTGAATGCTAGACAAGCACTTCACAGATGAATAGGAGACTTGAAGCAATGAAAATTTTGTTCTACAGAAGGATGCTGAGAATAGCATGGACTGAACATGTGTGCAATGACAAAGTTTTACAGAAAATGGAAACAAAAAGGACACTTATACTTAACATCAGAAAGAAACAGTTAAAGTTTCTAAGGCACATAATAAGGAAAGAGGGCTTGGAAAATTTAATACAAAGGACATTGAAGGCAAGGGAAACAGGTAAACAATGCATAACCTATCTAGCTTGAGTAAATGGATGGCAGGGTTTAACAAGAAGACAAAATTTATTAAGAGCTACAAAGGACAAGAAGTTGTGGAGAGCCATGATTTCCAACACCCTGAAAGGATATAGCACATAGAAGAAGTAAGCAAGGCAAGCAACTGAGAAAGATGTGGTATGTAGTATTTCAACATTCCTACAAAATGTTGAAGTTGACAAACAAGTCAGTAATGGAAAATTCTGAATGTAATCAACTTTTTCTTTTATTGGTGATATTCCATCCTTGTTTATTGTGTGTCCAAGGAAGTTCTTCAGCTCCTAGAATACACTTTTCTGGAATTATATGGAATTACATTACCAGCTGTTCAAAAATGGTATGCAAATATTGAATAGGTTTGCTTTTAGATTTACTAGTTATTAGCACATCATTCATATAAACAAAAAAAAAAAAAAGAGAGCATAAAAAACCATCTCCATGAATCTCTGAAAAGTCTGTGTGGCACTTTTAAGTTCATAGGATGTTCAGATAAATTCATATATAAATTGCTCAAAGGGTGTTCAGGTATATTTAATATATATAACTGCTCAGAAGACATTGGACAATGTATGTTCAGATTCTCCCAGAAAATCAGAAAAATAATTGAAACCATAGAAAAAAATTACTGCCTAAATGCACCCAGTACATAAATATATATACAGTGAATGTCTTTATGAATATATATACACATTTGTGTTTATGTGTTTTATATATACATTCATCTCTCTCATAATGTGATGTGTATTCCTAAGAAGCAAGGTATGAATTGCTTACCACATAAAAATTCTGTACAAATTTTAAAATATATTAATTTATTAAATAAGATGTAATATTTATTTGAGTTGTATCATACAGCATTTTAAGGAAACTCATTGATTTTTCAAAATTTCATAAAATTAAGTGTGGGTAACAGATGTAAAAAAGAAAAATATTTTTACCAAGATTTTCTGAAAAAAAAAAAAACCCAAATAATTTAATTAATTTGTGAATAAGTCCTGAAAATTTAATTAAAATCCAATAATTATTTGATTTATGTAAAAATTTCCAAAACAATGTGTTTTTAACTCCAAAAAAACACTAAAATTTCCAAAGTTAATCTTTGGCCCATCCACTGATTTAAGACAAACAAGATTTTTAACCAAAATTCTGAACATGCTAGAAAAGATTAAAAAATTTAATAAAATAATCAAAAATACTTTGGTCTTTCCTTTTAATAATAGCATAAATATTTTAACAATAAAACTTTGTTTTTATCAAGTTTGGGGCCCTTTTTTCATCATGGTATGCTCTTTTTTTAGAAAACTTTTGGAGGTATTTAATATCATGCTACTACTTTTCATTTATATGTTTAATTGATAAAAATTATCATTTATTTTTAACTAAGATCATACCAGTGTTAATTAATTAACCTAACATATTTCTCAGTACAAACCACTGATAAGGCATATATTATACTTGTATCATGTTTTCATATAGGCATACATGTAAAAGACTATCTATGACTTTGTATAAATGTGTAAATAAATCCAGGCTGGAAAGTATAATTGTTTTTCAATGACTGCACACGTATATGTGCAGAGCTGCAGTTATTGATTTCAGGATCAAAATTCATTGTCCTTGACGTGAAAATAAAACTGAACAGCCTGTCCAGGCATGTTTGCGTGTCCACCATTTCTGTTTGTTTACACTGTTGAGCATCATGTCATTTTGTTGGTTATTTTCAATTGTTCTTATTTCAAGCATCTTTTGGCAATGCTACCTAACATTTGCTGCCTGTATATTTTATTGACATCATCATTTCCCTTCAACATCATCACCACCATCAAAATATTCACAATTGCCTGTATCTTCATTGACTTCATTTTGCCTAATCTAGAGCAACGGTTTATGTGCTATACTTGAAAACCATTGCAAGCAGGTTTCAACATGTCAAGTTGATCTTTGAATTTGGCCTTGTGTCAGAATTGTCTTGGTCCATATTCACCTTGAATTAATATCCTCATCTTTGTTGTCTAAATTGCTCTGTTTCAGCTGATATTGTTCTTCATCAATGTGCCATGTCCCTTCAGGATGTTGTCAATCATAGCTCTCCACAATTTCCTTTTATAGTCCTTAATACATTTTGCTTTTAGCTACATCTCATAAACCCTGTTCTGCCATCCATTTACATAAGCTTGTTAGGTAGGTTATGCATTGTTTTCTTTTCTCTTACCTTCAATATTACCTATTAATGTAAATTTTTTCAAGCCCTCTTTCCTCTTTATGTGTCCTAGAAATTTCAACTCTTACTTTCTAATGTTAATTATAAGTGTCCTTTTTGTTTCCATTTTCTCTAAAACTTTGTTGTTGCTCACATGTTCAGTCTATCGCATTCTCAGCATCTTTCTGTAGAACCACATTTTTGTTTCTTCAAGTCTCTTCTTCATCTGAGAAGTTGTCCAGCGTTTATTGCTATATTGGAGGACTGACCATTATATAACAGTTCGGTACTCTTTTCTTTGTTTCTATTGAAATTTTCCTGTTTCTTAATTCTTTGCTTAGCTTTTGAAAGGCACTTTTCGCTATTGCAATATACCTTAGGATTTTGGTTTCACACTTTCTGTCCTTTATTAAAACACTTTCCAGATATTTAAATTGTTGTACATGCTTGGTTTTGGTATCTCCAATTTGTAATTTGCATATTGGGCTGTTCCTTTTTGTTGTCATACATTCTGTCTTATTGCAATTGATCAGCGATCTTAAGTTATTTTTATAAGTTTATATCCTCAGTGACATGTGATAAATATTTATCTAAAACTTTAAAAAAAATCTAAATGAAAAACATAATAATAATGATGATACTTTGCTTCAAATCCTCAAACAAGAAAAGTTTAATTCATTAACTATAATATAATCATTATTATCACTGATATCTCTTCCTGAAATAAACAAAAAAAAGCTTAGTGACAAAAAGTGTTCATTACATTAGAAAATGGTCTATTATTGCACTGTTATTTTGTAAAGACTTAATGGATTTATTTTTAATATGATATTTTTATTACTTCAAATATTATTATAGTGTACACTTCTTATTTTTATTTATTAAACAATGTGTATCACATCTATTAGCCAGTGCATATGCATTCGAGAAATCTTAGTAAAGAAAACGGGTTCTCTGACAGCAACTGAACCTGCATCTTCCTTTGTGAGGGACACCACACTTTCTTCCAGTGTGCTTTATCATTCAGCCGTGAAGAACATCACAGTAAGCAATACTCTATTTCTGTTATATAGGAATAAAGTGTCTCTGCCGACACTGGAGTATGAACACAGATCACCAGAGAGCAAACACAGGTGATCCTATTTTGACTAAGTAGATCACACGATGGTAAAGGGAATATATGTATGGGAATTAGCATGGTCTCTAAGAGATCACTATATGGATTACTATTCGAATCACTATTCGGTGGTTACTTTTCAAGTGAGTATTATTGAGCAAGTACTATTAGTGCGAGTGTTATTCAAAGGCATCTGACATCAGTATTGTTCAAAGGTGTTACCATAGTTTTATCTGTGATTACAAAGTCTCTACAACAATAAGCATTATGAAAGTGACAATGAGTAATCATTCATATTACAAAAGTGGCACAAGTGTTCATTGACATCACAAAAATTTCCATACCTGCTGGAGAACACATTTTCTTTACTAAGATTTCTTGAATGTACAGAGATAAACATAATACATACTGTTTAATAAATAAAAGTGGGGGTGTCTATTTCAAATATAGAATGTTCACTATAATAATGTTTGAAGTAATAAAAATGTTGGATTAAAAATAAATCCATAAAGTCTTTAGAAATTACTTTTTTTACAGTTTGAATACTAAACTGAGCAGATATAGGCTCTCGAGAAAAAATAATCTGAGTAAAGAGAATGTACTTTCCTTAAAACAGGAAAATAAATCCTTGCTTACTGTGACATTCTTTGTAGCTGAGCAGTAAAGCATCCTGGATCAAATGGTGGTCTCCCCTACAAAGGGGGATGCAGGTTTGACCCTTGCTGGAGAACATATTTTTCTAAAATTTCTCAAATGCACAGGCTGATAGACATAATACATACTTTTTAATAAATAAAAATAGGGCATCTATTTCAAATACTGAGTGTCCACTGTAATAACATTTGGAGTAATAAGCTTTTTTCATCTCTTTTGGAAGAGGAGCCATATTTCCAGGTTTTTGGAACACTGGTCAAATGGGTCATTATTTCAGCTTTTTTGGAAGATTCATCAGTTATTTTCATTTCTTTTGGAATACTGACTAGATGAGTCATATTTCCCATTTTTGGAAGACTCATCAGATATTTCTAGCCCTTTTAGAAAACCAGTCATATTTTCAGCTTTTGGAACATTGATCACATATTTTCAGCTATTTTGGAAAACTGGTTAGCTATTTCCATCTCTTTTGGAAAACTGGCCATGAGTCACATTTTCAACTATTTTCAGTAGACAGTCATGTTTGTGTATAGAAGAGATTTGCATGAATTTCTTATGCAGCTGGAAGTTATAAAAGGTGATGATGGCTGTGTAATTAAGCATGCTGTATTCTGTGGGAGTTCATAGGAACCACTAGTAGAATGGTGCCTGTCTTGACAGGTGGGATAGAAAATGATTTTGTTACAGACCATTTTCACCCCTTTATGCTGACCATGGTTCCAACTGGCAATGGTTTGTTATGGTAAATTAATTCAACTATCAAGCATACATAGAAACTGGGCCCAAGAACATTCAGCTGATTTCCAGGAATTCCTTAACATGCTTTCCAGATTTAAACTAAAATTGAGTATGTTGGTATGGGAATGAGTACAAAAAAACTTTCCCCTCCCCAGTTTATAGACAGAATCACACAAATGCATGCTGGAATTTCTTCCTAGCCAATAAAATAGGCCATTTCTTGGTTTCATATGACTTAGTCCTGGTCTGTCCTTGAAGTCAAAATGCTACATTTGTTTATCCAAAAATGCTCTTGTGTGTCAACCCCAATTCTTAGTTTGTGAACTATATTACTGTTGCTTTGTTACTGTTAATTTTCCTTGCATATATTGTTCACTTGCTTTCAGTGACATGCAGAGGTGGGGTAATATTTCCTGATGCCTGTGGCCAACTCCTTAATTGTATACCCCTGAGACTTAAGTAGGGTGGCCTGTAGAGCCTAGTACTGAGAAATGTGAGAATGGAAGACATTTTAAATATGTAAAAACAGATGAAATAAACACTTTATTCAAATTAAATATAAACTAGATCTTCGGCACGCTTATTTTTTTTAAATTTTCACAAGGAGAAAAATTAAAAATGTAGAATAATGAGTTTATTACAATATACAACTTAATACAAGCTAAAGGAAATATTCATTATCCTACCTAAAACATTATTCTAGCCTTTACATCTGCAAATCTTTACATGACACTTTGAACATCAATTTTCTTTACAAGATTATTTTCTATTGATAAAATAGCCAAAGAATTTAATCTGTCTTGATTGATGGATAACTGCAAGTATGTTTTTATAAGCTTTAGTTTTGGAAGATTCCAAAAACATGACATGGTGACATGATGGCGCCATCAGCCTTTATGGCACTCTGGGTGACAGCTTGGGTTGCCAGTACCTTGAGCCAGCACTTAGTAAAGAAAGAGGATATTATACATATATCAAGTGTGTTTTTTATAGATAGATAGCTACAGAGAGAGTGAGCTATAATTGAGTGATAGATAGTGAGCTTCTGCGGTTTCAGCGGAAAAAAAAGCCACAGAATAGAGCAATGCTAACCTGTTAACATCATCCTTCAAGAAACAATGCTGACCTGTTGACATCACTCTTCAAAGAACAATGCTGACCTTTTGACATCACCCTTCAAAAAACAAAGCTGACCTGTTGACATCACCCTTCAAGAAACAATACTGATCTGTTAACATCACCCTTCAAAAAACAATGCTGACCTGTTGACATCACCCTTCAAAAAACAATGCTGACCTGTTAACATCATCCTTCAAGAAACAATGCTGAACTTTTGACATCACCCTTCAAAAAACAATGCTGACCTTTTGACATCACCCTTCAAAAAACAATGCTGACCTGTTAACATCATCCTTCAAGAAACAATGTTGAACTTTTGACATCACCCTTCAAAAAATATTGCTGACCTGTTAACATCATCTTTCAAGAAACAATGCTGACCTGTTGACATCACCCTTCAAAAAACAATGCTGACCTGTTAACATCATCCCTCAAGAAACAATGCTGACCTGTTAACATAACCCTTCAAGAAACAATGCTGACCTGTTGACATCACCCTTCAAAAAACAATGCTGACCTGTTGACATGATCTTCAAGAAACAATGCTGACCTGTTGACATCACCCTTCAAAAAACAATGCTGACCTGTTAAGATCATCCTTTAAAAAACAATTCTGACCTGTTAACATCACCCTTCAAAAAACAATGGTGACATGTTAACATCATTCTTCAAGAAACAATGCTGAGCTTTTGATATCACCCTTCAAAAAACAATGCTAACCTGTTGACATCACACTTCAAAAAACAATGCTGACCTGTTAACATCATCCATCAAGAAACAATGCTGACCTTTTGACATCACCCTTCAAAAAACATTGCTGACCTGTTAACATCATCCCTTAAAAAACAATGCTGACCTGTTAACATCACCCTTCAAGAAACAATGCTGAGCATTTGACATCACCCTTCAAAAAACAATGCTGACCTGTTAACATCATCCATCAAGAAACAATGCTGACCTTTTGACATCACCCTTCAAAAAATATTGCTGACCTGTTAACATCATCTTTCAAGAAACAATGCTGAACTTTTGACATCAACACTCAAAAAACAATGCTGACCTGTTGACATCACACTTCAAAAAACAATGCTGACCTGTTAACTTCATCCTTCAAGAAACAATGCTGACCTGTTGACATCACACTTCAAAAAACAATGCTGACCTGTTAACATAACCCTTCAAAAAACAATGCTGACCTGTTGACTTCACGCTTCAAAAAAACATTGCTGACCTGTTAACATCATCCTTCAAGAAACAATGCTGATGAGTTGACATCACCCGTCAAAAAACAATGCTGACCTGTTCACATCATCATTCAAGAAACAATGCTGACCTGTTGACATCAATTTCAAAAAACAATGCTGAGCTGTTGACATCACCCTTCAAAAAACAATGCTGACCTTTTGACATCACCCTTCAAAAAACAATGCTGACCTGTTAACATCATCCTTTAAAAAACAATTCTGACCTGTTAACATCATCCTTCAAGAAACATTATTATTATTATTAAAATACAAAAATATAATGCGGAGGGTTATTAAAATACAAAAATATAATTTGGAAGGTTTTTGAGGGTTATTAAGCTACAAAAATATATAATGTGGTGGGTTATAATGGGTTATTCACCCTTTCAGCTCTGACCACTGTTTTACTGGTGGTAGAGAAAAATGACTTAATGCCCAGTCACCAGTTGAACGGTGGATAAACACTTGTGTCGTGTTTTTCTATTCTTGTGCATCAAGAGAGGCAGCACCTGCTGGTTAGTCTGGCGATAAAGTGAAGGCATGCAATCATACTCTTTCCCTGCTAAGTATAATGCTTATATCTTTTTGCAACTATTTTTTATCTACCATGAATACCAATTATTTGATAATCTTGACTCAGGAGCTTAGGTAGAAGGGTTAAAATTGTTCAGGAATGCAGGGCTCAAAAGGGTTAAAATACAAAAAAATAATGTAGAGGGTTATTAAAATACAAAAATAATGGTTATTAAAATACATAGAAGTAATAATTAATTCCCTTAACATTACAAAGTATAATTTATAAAATCTAATTTCAAAACATATATTAAAAATGACAGTATTTTAAAATTATATTATTTTCAACACTTTAAATTTTGCATTTATATATTAATATGCTTATTCCTATCTACCTGGATGTGCACATAATATAGCAATTATCAGTGCAGAAGGTGGTAATGACATGTTGAATTCAAATTCTAGATGGTGGTTAATAGCAGGATAGAATGGTCTCTTCAGCCTTGGTTGGCAACCAATCTAGGAGAAAGGCAACTAATTAAAAACTGGCATGTGGCTAGCAACTCCATCCTATAAAGATATACTTGCTACAGAAATCACATCAGCAATGCCTAATGTGGTGAGTCTGTGGCACTATATTCAACAGTGGAGCTTACAGGATTTACATGAAACAACTACCTTCCTAGCTACAGTTTCCAGAATAGATCTATTTCTCATATATTGCTGATAATTGGCAATTTCCTTTGATTGCAACTTGTTCCTGATTTCTCATTTATCAGGTATTCTCCTTGTCAAAGGTCTTCCAAAATGTGAATTGCTTTCAACAGATTCTTGGCTAAGTTTGAAGTGCTGATTGTTAGTTAACTATGTGCACTTTCCTGTGGAGTATAGTGCCAGTCACCACACTAGGTGGTACTGCTATGGTTTCCATAGTAATTATTTTTTTTACAGGGTGGAGTTTCTAGCTTCATACCCAGCCAGTTTTGAATTCAGAGTTTTTTATCATTTTAGCCCAAGCAAAGAAATAAAGCCACTAACACACAAGGGAGTTACTGAGTGTGAGAGAATATGAGAAAAAGAAAACATTATTGAAGAGTGAGAACAATAAAAGAGCAGGAATTAAGAAGACAGATGTTAAAGATTAACATTGCATTTAATCTTTTAAAGATCAAACTTAACTAGAAAGTAAGAAGCTGTAGAGAGTTACACAAGCACGAAGTGTTTGAAAAGAAACATAGAAATTAAATTAGAAGCATAGAAATTATGGCTACATCTAGCCATTTGAACTGTAAAATGATGAAACCTTGCCGCCAATCTAGTAGTATGCTGAAATTCATAAAGTCTAAATACCAAAGAGGAAAGCTTATCAGAACAATTACCATGAAAGTAATTATAGAAAAGCACAGGGAATCTATGTTATAGCAGTGGGAAAGTGATTGATGCTGAGATGCCAGATCAGGATCAATAACATTGCAGTATGTTATCAAGAATCTCTAAATATATAGTAGAAACACCAGACCAGATATGATAGTAATATTCAAAGCATAGATGAATGGTAGGCTTAAATGTATAAGATAGATTCTGTTGAGAAAAATTGTCCTTCTCCTAAACCAGGCATGTGAAATTCAGGGCATATGGAGGGCCACATCAGCCATATCTGCAGCCTTGAGGGCCACACATGCTTATATTAATCACAGCTAGTGGTAATTAAACTTTAAATACAAAATACTTACAATACAAGGTAATACAATTTAATTATTTTTATGTTGTCCTGATGACTGACATCACTTTAGACAAACTATTCTTGATATATCAGGTTGGAATGTCTGTGTGGATCCCACTTTGATCAAAGATGACAAATGTTCATCAGTTATTCTGGTTCTGTGAGAAATTTTTGTGGCCTCCATAAATGAAAATAATTGCTCACAGACATATGTGGAACCAAACATCACCATAATCTTTGTGGTAAACTTTCTGAATTTCTTAAATGTCTGAGGAAGGTATGAAAAAAATCCAGGTACCCCTACTTCTAGGTACTTTCCCTTCAGTGTTGAGTCAGCCTGCATTTCCAGTAGTTCCATCTGTAGACTTTCCTCTGCCTAAGCAACATCAAAAGTGAATGGTACTGGGAATAATAAATAACCCTCTATGGGTTATTTAATGCTGAAGTCTACATATTTTGAACACAATTTTATGGCTTCAACTACAAATATTTTGTACATAATTTTATACTTTCAGAGTAAAGATATTGTAGATCATAAAATTTATTGTTGGTAATTTTACTATAAAAATGTATCTTTATATTTTTTTAGTATGGCACTGATAGTTATTTTGCTATAAAATGTATTGTTGCTCATTTTATTATAGAAATGTACTATTGATTTTTCTTTGGGGATTCACTGTTTTCCCATAGCTGAGACCCTAACAAGTGCTACCACTCAGGGTTTCAGTGGATCTGAGAACAACAGCAGTTAAGAGGTGGTTCCACACTTCTCAAAACCTCTAGTCTCCCAATCAGAGGCCATGTGGCCTTGTAGTTTATCGTCATTCCAGGATACAAATGTTGATTCAACAGCCACAGTTCATCACATGTTTGTTTTTTTTTTTTGTTTTTTATCCCTGATTGATTTATTCTGAGACACTTTACAATCAACAGTCAGTATCAAGATTTAGTCCAGTGTGGCTGGGGATCCTATATGGTATTTTCAATCCCCCTGCTCCCATTATAAAATTGTGCTTAATTTGGATTGTCAACCATTTATTATCCCTCATTTCTTATTATGACTCCAGGCTTCTTTGGGTTTTTTATGGTTTAATGTAGAATTAAATTAGAGAGAGACCTGCTCAGGATCACTCTCTTTTTTCTTCTAATAATCAACCAATATCAAAGCAAAAGAATGTAAATATAAAATTGATGGGATGTATTTATGCTCATACCTTTTTCTATAGTCCAAACCTTGATTGATGCAAGTTGCTCATAGGCAGATTCAAAGTAATTTAATCATTTACAGGATTATCATAAACAAAATGAATTGATCTCAACATCTACTTCAAAGAAATTGATCCTTGTTATTTTTACTATTATTGTCCCACATAACATCAACAACTTTGTATAAAATTTGATGAGGTTCCTGCTTAGACAAGCAGAGGTAGAGTCAATACAAGAAGTGATTGGCTAAGTGGCAGCTATTGAAATCTGTGATCTATTTTTAAGTCATAGATCAATCATGACAACTGATCATTTATCAGTTGGATCTTACCTAACTTCCCCTGGCTTGTTGTTTAAGCATTTTGTTATAAATGTATCAGTTATTGATTTAGTTGATAAATTATTAATATATTCTACCAATCAACTATATGAAGCAAGATTAATACATATGTCTTTTTTTCTTTTAAAAGAACCAGTAATTAGAAAAGCTTCAGAATATTTTTCTTCTATGTGCTGTGTAACTTCAGAACAATTGCGATCATGGCTCTCCACAACTTCCTGTGCTTTGTAGTCCTTAGTAAAGTTTGTATTTTTGTTATATTTCCTATCTCATTATGTCTGTCATTTACACAAGATTAAGTAGGTCATGCATTGCTTTCCTTTGTCCCTCTTGCCTTCAGTATGTCATAAGATTGTCTTTTCTTTACATATATCATCTTAATAAATTAAATGCTTCTAGAGAATTTAATAATTAGACACTGAATTTCACAATTTTATGTATGCTACCAATTGAAAATCAGAAAAAAGAAGGATTATTGATAATTAGAAATTAAAGCAAACATTACTGTAGAATAGAGAATATGCATAATTTAAAAGCATTACTAGTGATTTTACTATGGGAAAGCATTATAAATGATTTTACTACTGTATGCACTGAAAATCAGAAAGAAAAGGATTGTTAGTAGTTAAGAATTTATGCAATCATTACTGACATATTAGGGTTATTGTTGACATAATAAATATTTACTGTAGAAATGGATTGTAAATAAATTTTCTATAAAAATGCACTGAAAATCCAGAACAAATAGATCATTACTTGTCATGAATTAATAGAAAAGGGATACTATATGTATGATGCAATGATTACAAATCATTTTATCATAGAAATAAATTGTAAATGATTTTACTATTGAAATATATTGAAAGTTAAAAAAGAAAGGATTTTAGTAGCATAATATTAGGGTATTTGTAGTACCATGTCCCTGCATGTATTTCTGGTAGGCAACCCTGAGATCATACTATACGTTAGTCTTAGCCATTTTCTGGCCAGTTTGTATTGCCATGGATAATAGATAGTGATAATTAATTTGACCTTTTTCTTCTTAAAACTAATATTTTTATGACAGATACAATGAAAAGAAATAGGCATAAACCATTAAAAAAAATTCCCCTGCCCCCTTCAACCTTTCTTTTTCCAATATTCATGGCTTTTGTCCTAATTTCTGTAGTGTTGAATCTTTTCTGATGAAATAGTCTCCAGATATCTTCACATGTTGTCAAACTAATTTAAATTCCATTGCTACCAATAAATTCTCTGTTCCAAGTTATCTTCCTCTTTGCTGAAAAGATTCTAGCATACATATGCATAGCCTCGGTGTTTATTTTCGAGAAAATCTCCCAATTGCAAGGGAATTGTTTTTGAGTCCCTAGATGATTCTTTCATGTGCTTTCGATTTTTGTTATTACACTCTATTAGCTATCTCTTTTTCCTTTATCGCCTTCCCTACTCTCAGGACTGTGATATATTAAACAAAATTTCCGATAAAATAGAAATGGCTCTTTCTCTAGATCTACCTGCAAATATTTTTGTGTTTGGTGATTTTAATGCTCATCACATCAAATGGCTTAATCATTCTGATGTTACTAATGTTGCCGATATTCAGACTTTCAATTTTTCCATTGATCAGTCTCTCAGTTAAATAGTGAATTTCCGTATTTGTTTTCCGAATAAATCTGTTTAACATTCTTCTTTACTTGATTTATTCCTCACCTCTAAATACCCTGATATTATGCGACTGATGGTCAGAACAGCCTCTCTGAGCACGACCAAAGATTTTGGGTTCCTTACTACCAATCAGGAGCAGCAACCAGAAAACTGCCAATTTGGTAGCCTCATAATGAAAAGTTGTAGACACTGATCAGTCAGATCACCAAAAAATCAAGACAGTTAAATCATTATGGCCATAGAAGAAAGAGCAAGTAAACCATATCGTAAACATGAAACAAGGGATACACATCTACTCCTGTTCAATAAACGTGGAAGGAGTACTGACCGCACATGATTGCTGGGCACTTTTATCGAGACAACATCTTTAGCTCTTGTAGAGCATCACAACTCTGTCTTCTTGGCAATTCGGATCACAATAAAAACACCCAGCCTCATGTGCTGTAAATAGGTTAATAGGAATACATAGGTTCACCTATTGCCTGGTCAGTACTCCTTCTATGTTTATTGAACAGGAGTAGATGTTTATCCCTTGTTTCCTGTTTAGGATATGGTTTACTTGCTCTTTATTCTATGGACATAATGATTTAACTGTCTTAACTTTTTGGTGATCTGATTGATTAGTGTCTACGACTTTTCATTATGAGGTTACCAAGTTGTAGTATCTATTGATTTTTTTCTATTAGAAAGGAACCTCCTATTCATAAGATTTCTTTCTGTTACTAGCGTATTGATTGGGATTCATTTTGTGACTTTATTCAAGATGCCCCTTGGATTGATATTCTTAATTTTCCTATTGAGAATTGTGTCACAGAGTTTTCTTCATGGGTTAAAGCCGACATTTATGCTTTTGTACCTTCTTGCAAATATCAGGTGAAACTACAATTTTATTCTTGGTTCACACCAGCCTGTTCAGCCGCTATAGACGATTAAATTCTTTAAATTCTACACTTGACTCATCTAGAGTACCTTTGCCTGACTTTCCACTTAGAACTGAGTCCCTATTGAGTGATATGCACATAACTCCTTTTATGGTTTCTGCTATCATTTCTAAATTGGGTCCTCACAAAGCATATGGCCATGATGGCATCCTTGCAATAGTCCTTAAGTAATGTGAGCCTGAACTATCTCCTGTTCTCTCTAAACTCTACAATAAATGCCTTGCTGCTTTCCTGCTTGTTGGAAATCCTCTTCTGTAGTTCCAGTTCAAGCGAACCATCTGATCCTTCTAACCATTGGCCTATTAGCCTTCTACCTCTTTTTGGCAAAGTACTAGAGTCTCTAATTAACTCTGAATTGGTTAAGCATCTCACATCACAGGGTCTTCTTTCAGATAAGCAATATGGCTTTCTTTTCTCTGGGTCAACTGCTGATGTGTTAACAATTATTGCTGAAAGAGTCTATCAAGCTTTAGATAAGAATGGTGAAGGGCTGTTGCTTTGGATATCTCGAAGGCATTTGACAGGGTTTGGTATATTGGTCTTCTTCAGAAGTTCAAAGGTTATAGTATTTCTGGACAAATTTTTGAACTGATTTAGTCTTCCTTATCAAATCGCTAAACGAAAGTTATCTAGAATGTCCACTCTATTTTTTGCATAAATGCAGGTGTTCCTCAGGGCTCTATCCTTGGACCTACGTTGTTTCCAATTTTCATAAATGACCTTCCTGATGCCATCCATTTTCAACTTGGTATTTAAGCTGATAACAAAAATATTTAGTCCTATCTTAAGAGTATGTCTGATCGGTTCGATAAGGTCAAATTGGCAGCTGATCTAAAAAATGACATACATTCTGTTGTTAAATGTGGAGAGAAGTGTCTTCTTAATGTTAGCACCTCAAAAACGAAATTGCTCTCTTTTAATCATTTAAGAGAACCATTTTTACCTTCTTCAGCATGGCTGATGCTAACCCCCAGGAGAGTTACTCATTGCACCTTCTCGGAGTAACATTTTCAGTTGACATTTTCAGTGGAAAAACTATATTGAATCAATTGCTAAGTCTGAAGAAATTTGATTCAATATGTCGTGCTAGACAATTTTTCTCGTCAGAATCTATCTTACATATTTACAAGCCTACCATTCGTTCATGCTTTGAATATTGCTGCCACATCTGGTCTGGCACTCCTGCTAAATAGTTAGACATTCTTGATAAAATCTAAAGAAGAATCTGCAATGTTATTAGTCCTGGCCTGGCATCTCGGTTTCAGTCCCTTTACCACCACCATAACGTAGCTTCCCTGTGCCTTTTCTATAAATATTTTCATAATAATTGTTCTAATGAACTTTCCTCTATGGTGCTTATACTTTATGAATTTAAGCGTAGTACTAGATTGGTGGCAAGGTCTCATAAGTTTAAAGTTGAAATGGCTAGATCTAACTGTCAGTTCTATGTTAACAGTTTCTTCTATCGTACTTCTCGGTTACGGAACTCTCTTCTTGCTTCTTACATCCCAGTCATCTTTGATCTTCAAAAATTTAAATGCAATGTCAGTCGTTATCTTCCGTCTTCTTATCTCTTATTCTTTTATTGTCCTCTCTCCTTAACAGTGTTGGTTGACTTATATACATAAGCGGCCCAATATCTGTAATGCCTTAAGGGGCTTTTAACTGCGGGGCAGTTCCTGATAAGATGGCAGCAACAAAACTTATATTAATACACACGAGTCTTGGAGTTATTTCTGCTTAACATGGTGTCAGAGGGACGAACTGGACGATAAACTGAGTGAGTACTACTTTGTTTAAAACAACAAAAAATGATGTCAATCAAGTATCAACCCACCCCAAAGTTTTGACTGGACAGTAAGAAATTTGCACAAAGCCTTTAACGAGTGGCTTGAAGAAGTGAACCTTTTTTTTGAATTTCAGAAATTTGAAGGGGAGGGTAGAGATAGTACTGCTAAAGCTGCAAATGTTGAAAAGAAGAAAAGGAGTTTGTTTATTTACCTTTTAGGAAAAAAGGGCCAACAAATATACAAAACCCTAACAATTAAGAATGCGAAAGAAGAAACGATTGAAAATGACGACGAAAAAAAAACTCGAAATGGTTATGGAAGCATTTAAGAACTACTGCAAACCGATGAAAACATTGACTGTAGACAGAGTTGAATTCCTACGGAAAGAACAAAGTGAAAATGAAAGCTTTGAGGACTATTTGTTAAATTTGAAATCGAGTTCTGAAGATTGGGAATGGAATAATCTCACTGAGAACGATATGATAAAATTACAAATAATAAAAGGAATATACGATAAAAAAACGCGAGAAATTCTGAGGGAACCAGATTTAACCCTGACACAGTGTATTGACTGATGCAGAGCTGCAGAACAAAGTAAAATCCAGTCGCAAAAAATTGAAAAATACGACAAATTAAATGTTGAGGACGACACATACGAGAAAGATATCAATGCGACTGGAAGAGAAAGAAAACAATATGATTGCATTTATTGTTAGAGAAGACATGTAAAAGGAATAAGAAACTGTCCAGGAATGTTTTAGATGCAAAAGAAAAAAACATTTTGCTACATCAGGAATTTGCAAGGGTAACTACAGTGAGCAAAGAGTTAATGAATGTTTTCACGTTGAAGGGGAGACAATTCATAAGGGTCATGCGAATCTAAAATTAAACGGGAAGCCCATTAAATTCATGATAGATTCCGAAGCAACTGTAAATGTAATTCCTGCGGCATTCGTTAAGGACAACAGAATGGAGCACTTACTAAAAAAAGCTAAGAAACTTGATATTTCAGTATACGGAGGGAAAAGGGTTAGAACCGAAGGAACAATGAGGGTAGAACTTATCAACCCTGTCAACAGAAGAAAAGTGACAGCCTCAGTCATGGTTGTGAATGAGAAGGTACAACCAATTTTAAGCTGTAGTCTTTGCCAAAAGCTAAATTTAATACGGTTCAACCTAGATCAGTTTGACTCGACAGTTTCAGCTGTAGAATGCAATGTCCTCAAAGAACAAGCCCTGAAAGACATCAGAAAATTAGATATTGATGATTCCATTGATTTTACTAGAATATCCAGACGTTTTTGAAGAGTGAGTTGGTGAATTTGAAGGTGAATTAACACTCCAAATAGAGCCAGGCACAGTTCCTATACAACAACCCATAAGAGGTGTCCCATTTGCACTGGAAAAACAATTTAAACAGGAACTAGAAAAAATGATGAGGGACAATATAATTGAGAAACTGGAAGGACCTAGCTCATGGCTCAACAGCTTTGTGATTGAAAGAAAGCACAGTGGAAAACTTCGGATATGTTTAGACCCCAAACGATTAAACAAGGCACTGATTAACAACTACCACTGCCAGGTACCAAGCTTGGAATCCATCACACACAGATTTGCAAATAAAAACGCAATAAAATTTAGTAAATTGGATGTAAGAAGTGGATACTGGAATTGCAAGCTGAACGACAAGGCAAGAGAACTGACCGCCTTCGGCACGCCTCAGGGCAATTATCGATACAAAAGATTACCCGTGGATATCACACCAGCCAGCAAGGCATTCCAAACAAAAATGATCGAACAATTCCAAGGGATAAACAGGGTTAGCATTATCCAAGATGACTGTCTGGTTGAGGGATTTGGAAACAACTCGGACCAAGCCATCAATAACCACAACCAGAATTTGCGAGCATACTTGCAGAGATGCAGAGAAAGAAACATTAAAATTAACCTTGACAAATACAAATTCCTCGCAGAGGAAGTTACCTACATGGGTCATACACTGACTAACACAGGCTTGAAGCCCAATGAAGAAAAAATACGGGCAATCACAGAATTCCCAGCACCTTGCGATCTGCATCATCTAAGGTGCTTCATAGGAATGGTTAAATACCTCTCGAAATTTGATCACTCACTGACGACAAAATGTGAACCTTTAAACAGGCTAACACGGAAGGACCAGATTTTCCAATGGGCGGAGGTGCAACAAAGAGCATTCGAAGACATAAAGAAAGCTATAGCAAACACACCTATCTTGGCTTACTACGACTTGGAAAAGCCAGTCACGATACAAGTCTGATGTAGGTGTGAGAGCTGTCCTCACACAGAATGGGAAACCAGTGTCATACGCGTCAAGGGTGTGGAACGACTATGAAAAAAACTACGCACCAATTGAAAAAGAGATGAGAGCCGTTGTGTTTGGACTACACAAGTTTAGCGACTATTGTTACGGAAGACATGCAACAATAGTCAGATCACAAACCATTAGAAGCAATCAGCAACAAGCCTGTTAAGAATGATGCTTTCAATACAAAATTTTGATTACAAAATAACATACAAAAAGGGCAGTGACATAATTATTGCTGATGCTCTTTCACGAGCCCCAGTAGAGGATGACAAGTTCCAGTTTAATTTCAGTGAAGTGAATCTATTAGAATTTCTTGCTGTAAGTGAACAGACCAGAGACAGACTAGTCAGTGCCACCAAAGAAGATAGGGATCTACAGAAGCTCATAAAACTAATTAAACAAGGCTTCTCAATGCGATATAAAGCCCTTGAACCTCAGTTGAAGCACCTTTATAAATTCAGAGACTACCTGTCAACAAAGGATGATCTAATATTTTACAAAGACAGAGTCTTTGTATCTGCCTCAATGAGAAATGACATGAAGAAGAAGGCACATACAAGCCATTTAGCAGTTGAAAGTAACATGAGACGTGCCCTAGACACAATCTTCTGGCCTGGAATGAGGCACGAACTACAGGAATGTTATATCAACTGTGGACAGTGTAGCAGATATTCTGCAAGAAATAGCAAAGAGACACTAATCATAAGACCAGTGCCGGAATACCCATTGCACAATCAAGCTGATAAAGAAATACTTCATGAGATATGGCGTCCCAGAAGAAGTTGTAAGTGATGGGGGTCCTGAATTTGATAACAAAATGACGAGAGAACTGACCCATAAATACGGATTTAGATGGAATCCCTGCTCACTAGTGATGCCAAACTCCAATGGAATAGCAGAATCAGCTGTAAAACAAATAAAATGCATCATAAAAAATGTAATAATGAAAACAGCGATCCTTGTCTGGCTATACTAGAATTCACCAACACATCATCAAAATCCACAGGAATATCCCCAGCACAGAGATTCTTTGGAAGACAATTGAGAAGTGTACTGCCTACGATGAAGAAATTTCTATCCCCATTTAATGCGGAAGAAACAAAAACTAAAATACGAAAGGCAAAACAACATCAAAAGAAATGCTATGACAAAAATGCCGATGACCTGATAGAATTAAGAAAGGGCGACCAGATGACTGTGCAGCCATATGGCAAGAACCAATATTGGAAAAAGGCAGTTGTCACAGAAAAGTTTAAATACCGACGATACATGATCGAACTGGAAAATGAGAAATAGTGAGAAATAGGAGACACCTAAGACTCACAACCAGACCAAAACACAGCAACACGATGGAAACAAACCGCAAACAAGATGTCACCAACAATGGCAGTGAAGAAAACACCAAACAGCAACAACCAGACATAACTGAAAGACAACCACGTCTGAAGAGAGTCACTGCAGGCAAGACACCCAACCGATATGGTGAATGGCAACTCACATAAAATAAACACTTTAGACTTTTGTATATATGGGGGATGTTGGTTGACTTATATACATAAGCGGCCCAATATCTGTAATGCCTTAAGGGGCTTTTAACTGCGGGGCAGTTCCTGATAGGATGGCAGCAATAGAACACGTAGACACGAATCTTGGAGTTATTTCTGCTTAACAAACAGTAGTTTTTTTTTTTTTTTCATATTCTCTAATACTCAGTAACCTCTTGCGATCTAGTGGCTTTATTAGTTTGCTTGGAGTGAAATGATTTTTTTAAAAAAAAGAAGAAAACAAAATGAGATTTGACGTTCCCACTTCTCCTTTTAGGCTTTTTTCCCAATAAATTCTTTTATTTTCACCTCATTGTTAACCAGTAGCATAAGAGGCATTTTTAACAGAAAAATGATTACCAAATTTAAATTACTTAAAAATTTAAAATTATAACAGGATTAATTTCATGCGAACAAAACAAGAAAACGTTTTCGAAAATTCAGTTTTGCTAAACCTTTAAAAATAGAGGTTGCAAAATTAAATTTCAGTGCAAATTATAAACACATTTAACCGATTATGTCAATAAAGTATTGTTTTTAAACAAAATTTCTAACCTTTGCAACAGAAATTCAACCAAACCGAATGATTTACTGCTGATGTCGATACAACAAAAAACAAAACAAAATTAAATAGAACAAAATGATTAGCGCAGCATAATTCATATAAATGATTTTCATTAAAAATGTTTCACAATTTGAATTAAGAGTAGTTCTTATTACTGTAGTAACAGCAATATATGACTCGTATACCTGATCTTCCATTTAATCCGCTGAATGACATATGGCATAACCGTGGCGTAAAGTTTAACGAATTATCAGTTGTTTTTCTTTTTATACTTGGATAATATTTCGTTTAAGAGTTCTACGCTGTTTCCTGAAACAACACAAGTACTAACAGATGTTTTTTTTCCATGTTATCGATGCATAAACGTGTACATTTGACCATATGTAATTACTCTTGTCAGCTACCACCATCTAACATAGTTTTCAAATTAGTTCTTTGGGTGTCTGTTATGAAACAACTATGGGAAGTTATGCGCATGCTTGAATCAGTTGACTTTACAAATAGAACTTGATGACAGCAGAAAAGGGTTTTCATGACGTTTTCTATTTGCTGCAAACGACTGCATATTATTTTAAAATGGGTGGGTATTTCTTGTGACCTAATATCAAACTCAGCAAAGTCTAACTTGGTATACTCAATTTACAAATTCAAAGATGTTATAATACTAGAAAAACCCGTGAAAAATTCACGTTTTTTTCTATTTGAATTTTCTGATAAATCATAATTCTTAAGTTAATTATTGAGTAAGCGTATGGTGAATTCTACAATAAAATATCCGTAGAAATTCCACTATCGCATCGTTAAATATTGAAGCTTAACAACTTTATTTGAGCCTAACAACTTTAACAAAATATTGCAATAACATTCATAAATATGAATGCTGGTCGTTATTCGAATAACTAAAGGGTACAAATGAAAAGATTTGAAGTCGATAACTTTTTCCATTTCACTGAAGCATACGTTAAACAATTCTTATTTTTCTTTCTTTCTTTTTCTCACTGAAACCAAGTTGCGTCTCTGATATATCTTTTCTGATTTTCCGCATGATTAAAACGGAATATTATTTGTGGGGTATTGGTAGGCTGACTAAAGAAAAAAGGGAAACAAGCAAAATTGTAAGATATTAAAGGAGGATTTATCAAAAGAAACGAATATTTAAATTAATATTAATTTATTTAAATTAAATTATTATTATTTATTTATTATAATTTTTTTGCTATGATTCAATTTTTTCGAAAAACTTATTTAGTGAATGTTCGGCGCAGAGTTTTGATATCGCCAAGATTAGTGAACAGCGGAGGAATAAATCTGGAAATTTGTTTTGTTTATTACAAATGAAACGTCAATTTGGATGGCAGTGATATTGGAAATAAAGCCTGAAAATAAGAAAACATTGAATTTAAAAATCTTTATCATAGCTTCGGTTCACGAATAGAGATCTGGGAGAGTTTTCCACGTCGGTTGCGGGCTCATTGGGTGTTAGTGAGGACTACCACTGGGTGGGAGTATGCTTCTGTTACAAAATACTCATCTCTGGTAGGCCAGTAACATAATGAAGATAGAGGACTATCGTCCTTCAAGAACTCTTCCGTTCAGAGAATTGTCTATTCCCGACGGAGAAGTGGAGCCTCATTGAAAAGATACAAATCCTTGAAAATTTCCATGTCTTACGAATTCACAGAGACAGTCGACAAGTTTTATGGAAGCACAGGATTTATCATGTTACCTTCTTCGCCGAAATAATTCATAGAAAAAAGTAGAAGGAAGAAAAAGAGGTACCTCAGCAAGTTCAGAGTATCTTTGACTGCCAAACTCTCTCTTGCAGTCATTGTAGAAAACATGACTCTCGTACGTAAAAATAAAATGTCTTTAGTATTAAGAGAGTACACCAGAAAATAAAACTCAAGGCGCTTGTGCCTTGTCTATGTATACCTTTTAGATTTTTCAATCGGTAAAAAGAGTTACAGTTTTTCTGAAACGTATTATTCAATTGTTACTCTTCACTTCACTTAGGACGTGGCCAAAAGTAAAACAAGGCAATGCTGGAAAGGCCAACAATGTAATATGAACTGCAATGATGATGCTAGTCTGATATAGAATTGTTAAAAGAATTTTTTTTTAATTTTCATCTATCTATCTATCTATCTATCTATCTATCTATCTATCTCAGCCTGTTCATAGCTATCTAATTGTTCGTTTTTTTAACAAAGGCTAAAAAAGAGAGTTAACTGGAAGGAATCAACAACGCTTATCATTCAAGTTTATTGTTGCTCGAAAATAACAATAGTATGTGGATGAATCTGGCATCGTTTCTACAATTAAATTTTATTCTATAAAATTCAGTGACTGGCATGAACACTAGCTAAGTGAACGGCAACTGCAACAACAATAATCATAATAATAAATAAAAGAACTAATTTAAAAAAAAACAAAACATTTCACCCCCAAGCAAGTTGGTAGTATGCAGAGGGTTACAGGGAATGAAAGTGAAACAGAAGTTTGAAAATAGTGACGATTGAAGAAGAGACAAAAGATGAACGAGATTCAAGAAGAGAGAAAATAGAGATTGACGTTACATTTAATTTTTGGAAGATTCTAGTTACCAGGGAATCAAGTAAACGGAAGTTAGCTCCATAGGCGGGAAGTGCGAGAAAAGAAACTATTAGAGTAGAAGTGGCGATTGCATTTTGCTATTTCAACAATAAAAGGATGCGTAATAGACGTCAATGTATCAGGTCATCCCATAAGTTCTGTCCGAATTTTAACTTTTTGTTAAAATGAACGAAATTAAAAGAGTATTTTATAATGTTTAATGGAGCTGAACATTATTTTTTATGTTTAGATGCATTTAAACTGATCAAATTTTATTTCAGAGAACAACAAAATTAAATTTTGTTTAAAACCCTGCCAACATGGAAGTACCCAAGAATCATTTGAGGCACATAATGCTTTATGAGTTCAAGAAAGGAAACTCAGCAGCCGAAGCGGCTAGAAACATTCACTCAGTTTATGGAGAGGAATGTGTGAATGAAAGAACTTGCAGAAGATGGTTTGCAAAATTCAGAGGCGGAGATTTCACACTTGAAGATGAAGATCGAACCGGACGTCCAGTTGAGTTTGATGAAAAGCTTCTTGAAGCAGCCCTTGAAGAAAATCCTGCTTTATCAGTTGAGGAATTGTCAGTGGTTCTCAGTTCAAACCATACAACTGTTCATCGTCATCTTCAACAACTTGGAAAAGTTCCTAAACTTAGAAAATGGGTGCTTCATGAATTGTCTGAAAACAACCTCAAATCCTGAGTTGACATCTGCTCTTCTCTCCATTCTCGCCAACTTGTTTCACCTTTTTTTTGGATAGACTTGTGACTGGCAACGAAAAATGGATCTTTTATCGAAATGTTAAGCGTCGTAGACAGTGGCTTGGTAAAGGGGAAGGACCCCAGCCACAGCCGAGAAGGGAATTTCATGGGCAAAAGGTTCTTCTTTCAATCTGGTGGGACCGCCAAGGAATAATCCACTTTGAATTCTTACCACCTAATGCAACAATTAATGCTCAAATATACTGTCAGCAATTAGAGCGTTTGAACCAAGCTTTGAGGAAAAAAAGACCTGCTCTAGTGAATCGAAAAGAGGTGATGTTTCATCAGGATAATGCGCGACCCCACACAGCAAGAATCACGTCACAAAAGATCGAAGAACTTGGTTGGGAGAAAATTCCTCATCCATCTTATTCTCTCGATCTTGCTCCTTCAGGCTACCATTTGTTTCGTAGCTTACAGAATCATTTGGAAAAACAGCTTTTGTAACACAGGAAGAGGTTAAAACTGACATTTGTGAGTTCTTCGAATCAAAGCCAAAAGAATTTTACAGTAATGGAATAAGTAAGCTTGTTAATAGATGGAAGGAAGTCATAGATAATTAGGGAAAATACATTGTTGAATGAATTTGTAATTAAATGTAACATTTGCTCACTTGTTTTCTTTATTCAAAATTCGGACAGAACTTATGGAATGACCTGACCACTCTTAAATTCATGTATTCGAAGCACCAGGCTAAAAATCCCGTTAAAACAGTTGACATGAAAATATTTGTAGAAAAAACAGAGAGAATCCACGTCACATCGGTGAGAAAGTGACTAAAGTCGAGATGTCGGGTCAGGATCAATTGCATTACAGATTTTTCTTTGGATTTTGTCAATAATCTTGAGATGTACAGCAGGAGCACCAGACCAGATACGGCAATGGTATTCAATGCACGGACGAATTGTAGATTTGTAAATGTGCAAAATGGATTTTGACGAGAAAGATTTTTAGCACGACACAGTGACCCAACTTTCCTTGCAGTAGATGCAACTATTGATTTGATTTAGTCGATCCACTTCATGTCAGTGAGGCCAAGACAGAACTGAAGATAGACAGATATAAAGTGAGAGTATATGTGTAGGTATTTTTTAAATAAATAATATGTCATTTCAGGACGTAGAAGATCATAGCTTTACACAGATTCATTTTCTTCATTATCTGTGAATTGCCATGATTTCTAGTAAACGACTGTGGAGTGATTTTGCGTTGCTATTTCCACGGGTTGGGATTTATAGTAGCTTTTCTTCTACCACTCAAAGCTGGAGAGACCAGTCTACCCCGCTATTTAACCAATGGTTAGAGGAAAAAGAGAACTATATTAGTGCGAAAGTGAACGCAACTTGAACTCGGCTCGCCGATTCCTCTTTCCACACCAATAAACGTCACGCTACCTACGCAGTCCACTCGGGCACTTGTGCAATCTGTAATACTAAGGTGTACAACACATACATTGTACAAGTGAATATTTTTTGCCATGTAGTAAAATCTTAGTATTTTTATTGATTTTTCAATTGTGGAATGTATAAATCATTGCATGTTGTGAATAGATATTTTTTACGAAAAAATGTTAAATTTACAAACACTGAAAATTCTTGGAGATACGCGATTATGTTAAAGTTTTGGCAGCATCAGACATTTTTTTTTAAATTGGAATGAAGGCGTTTTTTATATAACGCGGTTAGAATATCTAAATCGTAGAGCTAAAAGATTGCAGCCAAGCGTTTTCACAAGACAAGAGATAAGACAATGTAGGTCAAAACACGAACGAAAAACAAAACACGCATGCGCACGCACCCACGTACATACGAGTACAATTATATATTGACTTAGCTGAGTCGAGTATATGTCTTATATTAGTGAATAGTTCACCCAGGGTTGAATGAATTTATTTTCACACTATCGTTGTGAATGAAAGGCAAATAACTTAAATTACTTAATTCACTCAAATAAAAAATATTTTTCTATAATGTTTATGGCACATAAAAAATATTGTTTGTAATTCTAACATTGAACCTTATGAAAAGTAGAAAATAACTAATAACTTTATTGTTATTTCTTGTCTGCACGACTTGGCCCAGGAATTGAACTCACAATTACTATATCACCAACTTCACGAACAAACATTTTAGCCAACGCTTTGAAACAAGACTTAGAGTCAGTGGAAGCAAAACGAGCAATAACTGGGATAGTTCTGTACATGGACCACAAAAGGAGAGCAGTCTACCGCGGTAGGGTTCAGTTCCCTGAAAGTTTCTAGGATCGATAAGCATTTTTGATGAAGGTAGGAGGATACAACAGCCGAAACGTTGTGATTGTAAAACTACAAAGATGAGGACAATAGCCCGAGTGTAAATAATATAAATAATGATAATTTACCACATCCCATGAATTCAGACAAAAAAAAAGTATTTCTCTGTTAACTAGAAAATCTCGATTTTGAAAAAAAAAGTTGGCCTCTTTAAAAAAACAAAAAAACAAAACATTGCAGAGAAAGAAAGAAGATGAAGTACAAAACTGGGCAGTATAATGAAAATATTTAATCTCTGATCTAGTGAAAAATTAAAAATCCTACTCTGTTGGATTTAAAAAAAAAAGTATTTTATTGTGTGTGTGTGTAAGACAGAGCGGGAAGTGTCAATCTTTATGGAACTGAGTGTAAGTAAACTGAAAAAAAAAAAAGGTCCAGTACCTTATATTTTGCACGTAGAGACCGAGACACAGAAATGGAATAGAGATGCATTGCCGGTTGAATAAATATGTAGCAATTACAAGAGACAGGAATTTCCGGACTTCACCCTTGACCTTTCGCCAACAGTCTACGCTTCCCTTGCTTCTAACAATTTTGCGACGACCCAGAAGCAAAGTAAAATTTATAAGTTTTACTCCCCCACCCCACCGCTATACACACATACCCAACCGCGGAATCTTTAGAGTTTTAGAGTCGTAATTGCAGGCATTAGTAACTAGTCTTACCGGATTTTAAGCATATTATATTATTTTTAACAGTTTTCTGTTTGTATTCAGTTTTGTTGTTGTTTAGTTTATCTGTCATTGCTCAACATTTTTACTATTACGGAACCCTTAAATATTTTACATGTACTGATAATGCACTTTTATATGTAGTGACATATTTTACTAAGCATATCTTAGTAGTCTGTTACTAGGCTACAAGTGTGGGACACTTAGTGAAGATTGGATTCATTGCACTAGCAAATGATTTGCGTGACTAACCAGTTAGTCATTAGGTCAACGACAGGGGCACAAATAATTTTATTGTGCCATCTCCTTTCAGAATGTGATTATGGCTCGCCACAATTTCCTATCCTTTGTAGCTCTGAACAATGTGTGTCCCCTTACTATTTCTCCCAATCCTTGTGTCATCTATATATACAAGCTCGTTATGTGGGCTGCTCGACGTTTCCTTCTGTCTATCTTGTCTTCAAAATGTCCTGTGACTGCCAAATTCTCCAAGCCCTCTTTCCTTTTTATGTGTCCCTTCCTGATTCAAAGTACAATTTTTATAGTCGCTGTATTCCTATTTACAACTTTCTGCTTAAAGGAAAGAAAAACAACCCATTTTATAAAAGGACGATCATAGGGAATGAAAAATGGATTGTTTATAACAATGTAGAGCGAAAAGAAATTTTGTTTGTGGGGGGTACGAAAAAAGCCACAGTTAACTATTCCAAAAGCTGGTTTGCATCCAAAGTAGGTGATGCGATGTATGTATCTATTAGGATTGGGAGGGCATTGTGTATTCCAAGCTCCTTTCGCAAAATCAGACGTCGAATTCAGACAAGTGCTGTTCCTAATTGGATGAATTCACGGCAGCAATTAATATACACACGTCCAAAGTTGACTGGAAAGCAAATATCCATGGTGGATTTAATCCATCAATTTGTTTTTGTCAAACAGAAATACCATTTACCGAAAATCTGCTGCGAATCGTTATAATAAAAAGAGCAATAAAAAGACGGCATTATTTAATTAGAAAAGCTTTTAATTGCTTTTATAAATAAAATATTAAGAACACAATTGTCTTAAAAAAGAATTTTTGATGAATAATGAATTTTTACAAGTATTTACATTTTTTTAAAAAATGTTAATTAGAATAGTTTATAAAGTTGAAAATATTTTAAAATTCTCTATTAATTTGATCCTTTTAGATGATATTATTATTAAGTAAAATCATATTTACTAATCATAAATAGAAAAGTTTATCAAACACCGATATGTTTAAAAGAATTTTGAATTGCTTTTGTATGTGTATAAACGTGCTGATTTTTGTAGGTACGGTTGTTCATACACGACATTATCAGTAAATAAGAGCGGCAACTATAGTAAATTTAAAGCCAAAATATCTAAAATTTAATATGGAGAATATTTTCCTAATTTTTTAAGAGTACTGTGTACTTAAAAATGATATAAAAAAGGCGTTCACGTTATTTTCTTCAATATATTTTTACAAGTGAAATCCCCGTAGAACACCATTAGATAAACACCCATCTGTCATCACGCTGTCGGCACGAAAACACCTTAAATAAACAACTATTGTCGGATTAAAAATGCATTTCTGTGACATTTTAAAGTAAATAATATTTGTCTCAAATCAGATTATACTTTAAATCAGTTAATATTCTTCAAATAAAGTTTCAGAAAAGTAGAAGATAATTTGGGTAGTATGTGTATCAGCGACTACCAACAGCCATCAGCGACCTACAACAATTAGTAGTGACCAGTAACGATCATTAGCGACCACCAGCGACCGACTTCCGCCGATCACGTCTACTACCAATCCGCTCGGCTATTCAGGTTTCACTCCCCGCTGCTCATCATCTCGCGAATCACCGTGGTTTCAACAGTTTACCCTCGGCTAAGACTGCCGATTAGTACCAGCTCAACGCGCCAACTCTCTATCGACCCTCGCAGACTGCCTATCGTCCTTCGACACCTCCCAAGTGGTTTCGTCTTCATCTTCTGATTACCAACAACCGTCTGCCCTGGGCTACGTTTGCCAGCTACTACCAACCCAATACACCAACTGTCTATCAACCTTCGGTATCACCCCGGTCATCATCAACTGTTGACACATCCTTGGCCTGAGTCACTTCTTCAATCTTAATGTTTGCGGGGTTCGTCTAACATTCGGACCCCCACAACGTTCATCATTCTCGACGATCTTCTGTCAGCGATCAGCCAGCATGCGAATCTATCCCAGTCCGCTGGTTTTTGAATAAAACAACTGTAAACAAGCTTCCTTCAAAATAGCTGCATCGCTACTCGTGGAAGACGTGCGCCATTAAGCGGAATAGGCCACAGCCACTCGGAGTAGCATCAGGATTGGATGGTGGATGTGGAAGTATCTCAACACCGTCCATCTGTTTCAACTTCTCTTTAGTTAACCTAGCAATATGTGACCTCGCATTGTCTTGCTGAAACAAAGCCCGAATTCGATTGACCAAAGCAGGATACTTCTTTAGTTTGTCGCACATGCGGTCTAGCTGCTGACAATACAGTTTAGGGTTGATGGTGCGCCCGTGTGGAACAAGCTCGAAATGCAGTACTCCTTGGAAATTTCACCAGACAGAAATCAAGATTCGTTGTTTTCTTTTCGCTTCCTAAGTGAGTCAGGACTTTTTGGCCAACCTAGTATCTTCCACATAAATGTTAGGATTCAATGTTCTCCAGCAGAACGTTGTCCAAACCTTCATACTAACTCAGCTTATTGTTTTCTGACAGTGCATCTTAGCTTCTACGGGATAACGATACACACTGTTTCATCCTATTCAGGGAAAAACTGAGATTCACCAAATCAGGCAACCGTTTTCAATATACAGTTTGCTTCCAACGCTTGCGTGCCCACCGAAAGCGCTTTCAACGATAAGACATTGATTTGCATAGGTATTTTATTTTTATTATTTTAAACGTTATTTTTAGTTGATACTCATATTCGAGTAGACGCCCCGTTTATTTTAAACAATATTTTACTTCGTCTACCGACCTGAACATTCGAGAAAATCTTATTAAAGAAAATGTACCCTTCGATAGGATTTGAAATTACGACTCCATTTTGCAGGAGAAACCTTAGTTTGATTCGACGTGCTTTGACCAACTCGGCTACGAAGGTCGTTGTGATTAAACAAAAGTTCAAGTTTGTCTTAAGTGCAACTTACTCGGTGAGATATTCGAAAGTTCATAACTTCTTAATTTTGTCTCAGAAACGTAAATAAAGCAATTTCTAAAGAAATAATGGATTTTTATTTACTAATCTAACATATTTTTATTACTTAGGTAATACATAGGTATTTTATCTGCTCTAGGGCTACACGGCCACATATACAAGTATCGAAGTATTTCATGTGGCATATTCCTTTTTGTACATTCATTAAAGCTGTCTACAATTTATGCCAGAGTAGCCATTATGTTGGTTTGTAGCTGGAGAGAAAACCTCTATTCACTTCTCAGATAATTAGGTCTTGGCTTCCTAATTTTTTTTTTTTTTTTTTTTTTGCCGACAGCTGTTAATTTTCCCCTATTTGGATCACTGCCGATAGATACTCATCATAGCTAAACTTGAGTACTCCACAAGCGCTACTGTTTCACAAATACGCTGATCTAGTCTTCTGGTAATAACATTTTAGCCATCATCAAAGCCGATGAAATCTTTTTACTAACCCTTCACTGTGGTAATCACCACATCAAAACGAAGTGCACGAAGCCGGCTTACCTGTTTATATATCTCTGGCTCTGTTATACATCGCTGTTGTGAGATAGCAATTGTTATTCTTGCTGCATAGCTCTGGTTTGACTAAATAATTGTAATTAGTTACAATTTATCAAAAGCTTCTTTTGAGTGAAGAAGAAAAAGAACGGTTTAATAAAAGAGAAAACTCACTCATTTAAACATATTCGATCGTTTGTAAACCTATCACGTCAGACTCGATTAAGGCTAACTCGTTCAAATCGGGTCGGCTACGACTCGGAATTACATTGGGTGATTAATGAGCAATTTCCGATTTCAGTCAATATGTGTCGTTATGGCAACTCCACACGCCAATCGCTGTTGCTTTGATACCGTTGAATTATCCCCACCCACTTCTACGCCTTAATGTATATTATTCAATATATATCAATATAAAAAGTCCTTTATTAGTTGGGTTAGTGATGCAAACTTAGTTGGCAGCACACTGTTGTCTTTGAAGCATCAAGTGCATGAAATTACATAAGATAATAAAGTTGCAATATAAAAATATAACAATAAATAAATAATAAGGTATATAAAAGTAGGCAAACGTTAGTCTTGGGAGATTTTGAAATCTGCTTAGCTAATCCCTGTTGCAGACGCTTGCTCGGGCACATGTGTGTTTTATCCACAGTGTACACCTATGGCTTGTACTGCAAGTATGCTAACCGGACCACAGTTAAAACGTGTGTGTATGCGCGCGCGCGTGTGTGTGTGAGAGAGAGAGAGAGAGAGAGAGAGAGAGAATAGTTTGGCATAATTTAAAGAAAGCCAATACACACAAATCTTCGGGTACAATGACTTTTGACTTTATACTAGCAGACTATTGACAGTTTCCGAAGTGATTTGTGTACCCAATTTCACTCACAAAACTTAGATTAACTTGTATGGTTTTCAGGCACTTTCCAACCGTGTCGAATCCTGGGGTCATTTCCCAGATTGCTATCATCAAGAAATCCCCTCCTTTGCAAATCGACAATGGTAAGATCCGAACCCAGTTCTCATGCTCAGAACGATAACGTTTTAAACACGCGCCCTTATGATGATGCATATAATAGTATATTTGAATCGTAGAGTTAATTGATAATTTCAAGTTAGTGTAAAATGGAAGTCCACCTCTCCGAATGTGTCATTGTAAACTTTTGCAGTCATTAAATTAATTCTGAAGAAAATTTGAAAGGGCTAGTATTAGGCTGGTGCAAAAATAATGACGTAATAATGTCGTTTTTTGACGTATTTTTTAACGTCAAAAAACGACATTATTACGTCATTATTTTTGCACCAACCTAATATTTGTGAAAAGTTATTTTTTCTATTTTTTTTTTATTAACACCTTTAAACTTTTTAAAAAAAATGGATCTATATTCTATAATAATGATCCAGTTACTGTATTTATTGTAAAATATCAAAAACGGTAACTCGTTGTGCATTTTTTGTTCACACAATGCTGTTCAAATGCTATCACTCTAGGAATAAAACAATTTCTAATTCAGTCGGATCACATGTTAGTAATTATTAATTAAGTATAAATTGACAAAAAATTTTTCTATGGAAGATAACTCTAGGTCTATCAACAGTTAATTACAGAGCTGTTTGCCTTGAACTGATTCCATTCCTATTCGTCAGCCATAGTGGTACAAAGATGACGATGCTTCAATGGTATTTATGATAATAACGATTAGTGTTAATTAGCATTATCAAATAAATATAATATCAAATTTATAAACAGTAAGAGACTTGACATTGAGAAATTCAAAAGGAAAAAGCTTTTTAAAAGCTTGAAACTAAAAATAAATTGCTTATGATTAACTATTTCTAATCTATAATTCAGGACCTTGTTTATTTGTATTTCATTTTCAAGGACCTAATTATATAACGTATGAAATGATAGAGCTGTTGCATAAAGCCGAACATTTATTTTCTTGTCGAAGGTATTAGGCCATTTGTAAAATTGTGTGTTGGTCGCATCAACATTGTTTTGCCAGTTGGTCACACCAACATTGTTGTTTTTTAGTGTGTGCATGTGTATGTATGTATGTATGTATGTATATATATATATATATATATATATATATATATATATATATATATATATATATAGTGAGATTATGTTTCGCCTCACATAAAAGCGTATAACTCCAAGTCGAATATTTAATAGTTATTTTTATTTGTTGTTTTATATATATATGTGTGTGTGTGTGGTGTGTGTGTGTGAATAGAAAACAAAAGGAAAACATATCTTAGTCGACTAAGATTTTATATTTATATTTATATCTTATATACAAGAGAAAAAATGTTATTGATTTTTCAAAAACGTTTTGGTCTATGCGTGCTCATGAATATTCATCAGGTTAGCGGAAAAGTGAGGTGATACAGTTTAAAGTTTTTTTGAGGTGATTCAGTTTCAGATTTTTTTTTATATATGTATGTATATGTAAATTAGTATTTAAATTATTTTGGATTGGGATTGATTTATGTGTTACGTTTTGAATAACATGATGTTATGGATATAACCGTTTTCTTTGAATTTATTTTATATTTTTGTGGTCATGAATGTTGGCTTGGGATAGTAATTATTATTTCATGAAAGGAGATACTGGGAAAAATCCGTTTTTTTTTTTTAAAACCTAATAAAATGTTTCCTCTTGTATATAAATGCTTGTCACAAAATAAAATCCTTACATTGATAAAGTCCCCCAAAGGACAAAACGCGTAGACTAAGAGAAGTTTTCCTTTTGTCTTTATTCATATTGTCCTTTTACAGATATACTCTATCTGAAATTTTTATACACATACACATGTATATATATTATACATGTACCCAATTTAAAGTATAACGACACATTAAAGGTATCACATGTATTTTTTTCATTTTAATGGTCTTAAGCACTTATAGTTTAACCCATAAAAGGGAATGCCCTGAAATATATATATATATATATATATATATATATATATATATATATATATATATATATATATGTAGCAATTTCAACACTAAAACGATGAAGAACTGAGAGGTCGAGTTACCAAAGAGGAAACCTCATCAAGACAATCACTATGAAAATATTTATAGAAAAGACACAGTGAAGCTACATTACGGCAGCAGGGAAGTGAGTGAAGCCAAGGTGCCAGATCAGGACTGATAACATTGCAGGTTCTGTCAAGAATTTCTAAATGTATATTAGAGGTACCAGACCAGATATAGCAGCAATATTCAATGTAAGGAATAATAATATAAAAGTTTAACACAGCATGGCACAGTGGACCAAATTTCTTAGTAGCAGACCTAGCAATTGATTCAATATAATCGTTCCAATCTATATCAGTGGAAAACGTTAGACCGAGAAATTGGAATGAGTACCTCTCCTGTGTGGTCATGAAGCCATAACCTTCATCATAATGCAAAAAGAACACACACACACACACTAACACACACACACACACACACACATATACATATATGTGTGTGTATGTGTGTGTGTGTGTGAAAATATATAGAAAATAGGAAAGAACTGGTTAGGTAAATGTATGTAACTCTATACTGATACAAATTATTAACACCCTGTGCTCCTTTCTATATGAACAATCGCGCTGGCTGTTACCATGGAAATTTTGATTTCAATAATGAATATGCTATTAAAACACGTAAATTTCAGAAATAAGTTATTCCAAAAAAAAAAAAAAAATTCGCTTGAAAATGGAACAGAGCTTACTTTAATTCAATTTAATTCAAATAATTATACTGAAGTTTTCGGCTCTTCTTTTGAAACATGAGAACTCTTATGTAGCGTGTTAGAATAATATTTTTAAATAAATAATTATATATATAAGTTGTAGCCTCTCTCTGTCTGTTTGTTTGTTATCGAACTCCTCCTAGGGTTTTGGAAATAGACCCCCATAACCACATATAGTCAGAAACTACATTACCCAGGGTACTTGGATAAGTATATTTCACTTTGAACAAAGGGGATTTACCGGGGGTAAGGTGGGAGGGGGTTACACAAAACCCCCACTGAAATTTTTTTCCCTTTTTATTTAAATTAAATTTAAATTTGAACAAGGGAATGACTCCTAACTAAAATATAGAAGTGGAAAGCCATCGGCAAGATCAAAATGAGACAATATGGACGTCAAGCTGAGCAAGAAATCATCAATATGTGGGTAGTGCTTTATAACATATATCTGTTGCGACAATTCAACTGTCATATCAATGTTGAAATCTGCACATCAATTCATTCAATCAAGTATTGCATCAAATACATATCAAAGGGGTCAGATCAAGCTGTTTTTGCACAAACCCCGCACTGAATTCATTTTTTTTTTTGTTGTTCGTATGTATCCAGTTTTTTTTTATTATACGATCTCTGCTCAATTTTGTTGCAATTTCTAGGATGAACAACGCTTAAATTGCATAATAAAACCTCACATTAACAAACAATTTATTGTTAATATTTCTAATAAAACCACATATCATATGCTGAAATTCCCTTTGAGTTGAATTAAATTTAAATTTGAATAAGAGAATGACTCTTATCCAAAATATAGGAGAAAGTCAAAAGATAAATGTCATATCGTCAAGATCATTAAGTAATATTGAAATGCATCATTTTTCTCCAGAAATTATAACAATGATTTACAATCATCATTTTCTTACAAAAGAAATGTGTGTGACACACAGCAAGACGCTGGTGATTGGGCCAGTTATTATATGGAATTATATTATTATATAGTTATTATATAATTATGTCTGAAACGAAATATGAAGTGTGCTAGTGTGCGTACTTGTTGCATGCAGCTAAATTTCTCGATTTTCAAATTTTTCCTTAAATATTGAAAATCAAACTATTTGATGAATTTTGTGAGGTAAAAATAAGTATCAATAAGGAATTCTCTAAATTTCCTATAGAACTCATCATCATCATCATCATCATCATCATCACGAGTCCCATGACCAGGTGTGAGTGTAGGGTCGGCCCGCATCTGTGTATCTGACGAGTGTCTGAGTCTGTGAATTGTTTCAATTTTGTCGTGAATTTGGGTAAGCGTGATAGTGGAGATAATCTATCGATCTTGTTACCACTGGTGGGCCTTACAGACCGTCCTGTCGGTTTTAATTAGGATGGGGATGACAGTCAGTGATAAAGAAATATATAATTACTGGATATGAAAGTATTAACAGAGAGAAAACTATAAATACGCTGCGATAATTTTTAATCCTGAGAGCGATTCCTAGGAGCAGTTTCGAAAATTAGGAGGAGGTAACCCGACAATACTCCCCTCTAGATGGACAGAATTTTTGTCTTCCCATCTGGAGGGGAGTATTGTCCCTCCTACCTCTTCCTAATTTTCGAAATTGCTCCTAGGAGACACTCTCTGGAATAAAAAATTATCGCAGAGCATTAACAGTCCTGAGAGCGTCTCCTATGAGCAGTTTCGAAAATTAGGAGGAGGTAATTCGACAAAACTGAGGCAACTACAAGAGAGAGAAAGGATTTTTGTCTGCGCTTCATTCTTCCAGGTATGTAAAATTGTCATTTCTGAATTAAATAAAAAGAGCCGCGAAACTTCATCTACGACCGGCTATGTTCTCGATCTTCATATATTGTCAATCCGTTTTTATAGATTCATATTTTTTGTAAATAAAAAACGAAATAAATTCCATGTCTCCTCTATCGTACCCTATGTTGTATTTTTCTCACATTTATTGATTAGAAAGTCAAAAACTCATGGTTCACATCAACTCATATCTTTTCTTCGTGGGATCTTTGACTATCGCGACTTGTCCACATCTTTAGGATGTACTCAAGCTACGGTATTGTAATGCGACACCGTATAGAAGCAGAAGTCTGCAGGTATGCAACATGGAAATTAGTTACAATGCATAAATAATATGTATAAAGTTTTGCTTGAATAAATCCAGATAAAACATGAAACTCTAAACGCACACACGCACACAAACATAATCATCGATTCTTTTGGTGTAGATGATATAATTTTAACTGAACGGTTATTACAAATTTATTATCTGTCTACTTTTTTATCATTTCTGCCATTGACTTTTCACGCGTGAATGGAAATTCAAGCTACATGGGATTCATAATCAGAGAACGAAATGAAAAAATGTTATTAGCCGATAACAGAAAACGAAGATGACATATTTCATCATTGTTGCTACATTACTACAACTATAGTCTATAGATGAGTACCTTGATCGCACTCGACTGAATGTATCTTTATTAATCATCATCATCATCATCGCCTATTCTCGTTATTGAGAACGCGTCCGGAATGTTGTTCTTTGGTGAATTCGAAGTCCAATTTTTTAATGGCATCTTGTTCCACACAAAATGCATGAAAACTGTCTAGTTATTGGCGGGTTGCTGAATCTTTCTTGTTATCGCTGTTTACTCCTTGGCTTTCTGCATCTTAATTCGAACTCAAATTTATTCACCCCATTTTCTCCAATTCTGTCGTTCTCATGCAAATCTTTCGAAACTGAACAGTTCAATCTCAAAAGTTTTGAAGAGTATCCTTGATTTGTCTTTGTCAATGTCCCAATCCAGAAACCAATTACTTCACGGAGCGAAATATCCCACCATATCCCCGCAAATTACCTGCTGATAACAGTCAATATACTATGTCAGATTTTATCATTCGAGTCAATATTATCACCATATTAACCAACCAATCTTATATTTATCTGATAAATATGCGGTACGAATTTCAGCATATGATATGTGGTTTTATTAGAAATATTAACAATAAATTGTTTGTTAATGTGAGGTTTTATTATGCAATTTAAGCGTTGTTCATCATAGAAATTGCAACAAAATTGAGCAGAGATCGTATAATTAAAACAAACTAGATACATACGAACAACAAAAAAAAACTGAATTTAAGAATGTGACGTAAGGGGGTTTGAGAAAAATTAAAATGGTAGTAAGAAAAGTGGACTAGCAAGAAAATATCTGAAGAAGCTGGTGTTGTGAGTGTAAGCAGACGGAAAAAATGCACAATATTGAGAGCATTGGATAAAGATATATTAACCAAAATGGAGATGTGTAAATTGGATGAAGAATTGCATGAAAACTGATGTTTCAACAGTGATGTTTCTTGATGAATGTAGAGTGACATTGGATCGTTCTGATAACTGGGACAGAGTTTGAGTTCTTCATAGAAATAGTCAATCACCAGGACTTAGAGACAACGGTGAGGAGATTTGGGGCTTGTATGGTATTCAGTAATATTATAGGTCCCTTAAAAATATATCATGGTATCAAGATAAACACAGATAATTATTGTAACTTCTTGAACAAGACATTTTTTGAGTGGTACAGATCACAACCAAGAAGTTTTACGCTAAAAAGAATATTTATGCAAGGCAATGACCATTCACATTCAGTAAAGTTGCTTATTGTCTAGTATACCAAAAAAGGTTTCAAATATATAAAATTAACGAAATGGCTCCCAACATCTCCAATAGAAAACTTTTGGCCATCATTAAATGGATAGCAATATTCGAGTAAAGAAGATTTTTTTAGAAGCAACAAAAACTGCTGCAAGTAATGTTAAAATTGAACCAGTGGAATAGTTAATAAAAATAGATAAAAGATGGTTTTAAAATGTTCAAGACTATATTAATAAGTTAAATAACAAAAAATAATTTATTCCCTCCTATAGACAATTCATTAATCAAATTTGTATCTATGGTTTTACATTTATATATAAAACCATAGCTACTATATATTATTTGTTTAATATTTTACATTTAGTTATAATTAAAAAACGATCTTGTTAGCTTCCTTAATAAAATCCGAACCCTCCAAACAAGTAACTATCAATATATATATATATATATATATATATATATATATATATATATATAACATCCAATGTAGACCTGTTCAAAAGGTGTAATATTGGAGGAATCGAGACTTTCCTTATACAGTCCTAGTTGCGTTGGACTGGTCATGTCTTGAGATTGTCTGATGATAGGATAGCCAAAATCCTAATGTACAGCCAGTTAGATTAGGGCTACAGGAATGTAGGACGCCCATAGCTTAGATACAAAGATACTGAAAAGCAACATGATAGCTGTCAATATACCTCATAACACCTCGAGCATTTAGTATTGGAGCGGGTAAAGTCGAGATTAATGTGTTCTAGAGAACTCAGCGGTTTTCAATCTGCCAGTCTGAATCGTCTTCAAGAAGCGAGAGCAAGATCTAAAAGGTTAGCCAATCTAACAGTGAACTCATCCCACAATCCTCATTCTTGCTCCATATGTGGCCTCCTTTGCAAATCACTTGCGGGTCTCAAGTGCCACTTAAGATTATCACACAAAATTCATAACTGAATCAATTGGTTAAGTTGTCAGGCCCTCATATGTCGAAACCGACGGGAGAGTCCATTATATATATATATATATATATATATATATATATATATATATATATATATATATATATATATAATAATGCACAATGGATGTTGATGGTAATAAAAGTGCTTGATATAAAATAACAGACCTAAAATTTATAAGATTAATAATAAATATACTTTTTTCCTCACCGTTTGCCACAACTCTGTATTGAATGCACGCAGCAATCTTCGGGAATTGAAGATTTTACAACGGTCAGTATATTCAGGTACTGACTGTTGTAAAATTTAAATAATAATAAAATAACTACAGATAAAATAGTGGATCAGCCTATTATATATATATATATATATATATATATATATATATATATATATATATATATATATATATTATTATTATTATTATTATTATTATTATTGTGAGACCGTAACATACCTACAACATGGACTCTTCCAGGACTATATAAAGTATGCGACATAACACTCTAGGAGAGAGAAGAAGAAGAAGAAGAGGAGGAGGAGAGAGAGAGAGAGAGAGAGAGTATTCTAATACCGTAGTATCAGCCGCGTACGACTACCAATATTGGACACTAGCACATAGCAAGCTCCGCTTACACTTACACTATCTTTGTAACCTTTTGTTTATTATATATTTCTTACTTCTAATCCGTGTTCCGTGTTTTTCTTCCGTGGTCCCGACTTTGGCCCCACATTAATTATGAAATGGACAATTATTTTAAAGGCATTTTTTATATTTATACGTTCTTCTTATAGATACAAATATTTAAGCAAATTTTCTGTTTATAATAAACAGTATTAACAACATTTACCGGCCTGAATGTCCGAGAAATTTTCATAGAAAATATGCGTCCTCCGACAGGAATCGAACCTGTATTATATACGGAACCGTCATATAGCCTGACGTGCTTTTACCGATTGTAATTTATAAATTGTATCTATAATAAGAACGTATAAGCATTTCATAATGTGTGACGTCATTTGTTTACATTTGGATATACATCGAGCAGATATGAATGTATGAGAGAAAATCACGGAGAATCGTAGTTTAAAAACAGTAAAATCGATCTTGCTAACTGAAACTCTCCTCTGTGGCTCAATCGGTAAAAGCACGTTAGGCTCTATGACGGTTCCGTATATAAGAACGTATAAACATAAAAATGTCTTATATATACACTGCGTGCCAAATTATTATCGAGATAACTTTTTTTATAATATTTCAAAAACCGTCCAATCAATTCACACAATGTTGGCAACACTGACCTGCGCAATCACTGAAATTTTCGTACTGATCTGCGCAATGTAAACAAACTGGAGCCATATTTGTTATCAGCACGGTGATTTAAGCGTGCCAAATTATTATAAAAGTGTAAGAATTTAGTGAAAAGATGGGTCGTAAAAGCAGTTTAAGTAATGCTGAAAAGAAAACTATCACCTCAGAACTCTCAAAAGGTAAATCTACCCTAGAAATTTCTAAAATGATAGGGAGCTGTCATTAAACAGTTAAAAAGTTCACCGCCGACCCTACACAAGTACACAAAAAGGCAGATAAAGGCAAGCCGAGGGTTATTTCACGTCGTCTCATGTCACGGCTTAAACGAGAGGCCACGAAGAACCCTGGACTTACCAGCCAAGAGCTTTTCAATCGCATTGGGGATCCTACTGTGTCTAAAAGTACTCGGTGTCGGTATCTGAGAGAAATAGCAACAACAGTCAAACCTGTATCGAAGCCTCCGTTGACGAGAAATCACATTAAAAATCGATTGAAATGGGCGGAGGACAATATGAAGATTGATTTCTCTAAAGTTTTGTTCACAAACGAAACTCGAGCAACACTTGATGGACCAGATAGATGGTGCAAAGGCTGGGAAATGAACGGACAGAATCGCCATCAGAGTTTGTGATGCCAACAAGGCGACTTCTTCAAGTAATTTCAAAACAGGGAAAGCACATTCCCTACTAATTTGCTTATAACTGTGCCTTTGTTTGTATCTGTTATTATTTGTTTGATTATCTTATTTATTAGCTTCTTTTGATCATAAACATTCACGTGCAATATTAATAAACGCTTTGTTTGCTCAATTCTGGGAATTTTACTAAACCTTTCTAATAATTTGGCACGCTCAAATCACCGTACTGATAACAAATATGGCGCCAGTTTGTTTACATTGCGCAGATCAGTACGAAAATTTCAGTGATTGCGCAGGTCAGTGTTGCCAACATTGTGTGAAAATTTTGTGTGAATTGATTGGACGGTTTTTGAAATATAAAAAAGTTATCTCGATAATAATTTGGCACGCAGTGTATATATATATATATATATGTGTGTGTGTAAAACGTTTCATTGAAACTATATTTGATTTCGCGTTTCGTCTTTCTCAGCTTCATCAAATCCAAAAATGTCAGGTTTCTATATTCTATTTTAAACACATATTGTCGACACGGAAACACATGGATACACGTAAAAACATATAAATCTTTTACTTTCACTCCTAAATGATTGAATGAAAATTTGCCTTGGATTAATTTCAGAAAAGGCTATTTGAATTTCTTGCTTTCGAGCCACTCTGAACATGAGATGCGGATTTACCTTTAATTCGATACAAAAATAGGTGGGAAAAATATATTAAAACTTTCGACATGAACTATGAATTATAAATAAAAGATACAGAATTAACAGTTTTTTTAAATGTCACTCATTCTTTTTCTTCTTTAATCACGAGAAACACCAGCTTAAGGAAAAAGTACTAAGATTCATTATTTAAGCATACACACAAATACATATACACACATTTCTTTCTTTCGTTTTTGGATATAATGAAGCCTAGAAAAACGAAACGCGTAATCAATTCTTCTACCAATTGTCTGATGTGAGAGACTGTGTGAATAAGTTCATTTTCTCGGGACAATAATCATTAAAAGCAATTACAATACATTTTTTATTAATTCACCATCTATCAGTGGCTTGCCCTCCCGAGCCAATTTTTCAGCTATTAAATAGCTAATTTTTGTGCATGTATCAGTTCTAACATATTTTTTGAGAATGTTTGGCTGAGAACTAAACTCCTTGTTTAATTCATCTATTTTCATTTTCCCTCTTCGTTTAATTTATTATATTCTGACTCATGTTTGACAGCATAGTGACGCTTAATATTATATTCCTTGCATACAGCAATTTTATCATGACAAATGAGGAGATAATATTACTGCATGTTTCAATTACGAAATATTTTTCTGTCTATAGAATATTGAATTTTCTCTTTTCTTCTGTTATTTTTCTTTTCTTAGTATTAGATGTCGTTAACAGATGTGGGTTTATTAAAATATAAATTTAAAGTTAACTAAATAATTATGAATATAATTGGAATGTGTTGAAAGTATTTAAATTATTACGTTAGCAAAAGAAATGTATAGATAGACCTATGTCTGTATTATATACCTGAAATTAGAAAGAAATAAAGAATAAATTTAAATTAGCCCCTTCCACTTAGCATTAGGCCTAACCTAGAGTCACAAAAAATGCCTGACATTCTTTTAAAAGAGTGAGAAATGAATCTTTTTCATCCGCTTGAGTAAAGGTTACCATTCTTTATTACTAACGGCATAACTGGACACTGATACTACTTTTTCCGAATCACTTTGCATGGGTTCGAACTCACTATCCCTTGACATTTTAAAAAGGTTAAGATTCATCAAATCGTAATTTTTTTTTAAATTGACAGACCACACCCACAAAATTTTTCATTGGTTAGTCCAAAATCGTCACCAATAACGTCATTACGACATCAAAATAATTTTTATCTAGCTCTGGTTCTTGCCCCACACACCAGTCGGCGTGTCTCGGCAAAAGACTTTGCATCTTTCCCCTTTTAGTGCAAAGGGTAAGTGAACTTACTAGCACTATCTGAGAATCATTTTCTCGACGTACATCACTAAAGTAAATAAAAATATACCTAAAGATTTTAGGGTGCAGCGGCCTCATGAAAATATTAAGTGGGTCGCAGTGTCTGAAGTAAGGACAAGCCTTAATTGGAATATAAGCCAACATTATAACATTCCCTATGCAGAAAATTGGTATGACCACAAACCAGCACCAGTGCTGGAAGGTGCAACCTCTATGGGATTTACTCAGGGGTGTATTATCAGTTTAAAGAAAATATAAATATTGTATACATTAAGAATCACTTAACATCAGAATTTGTGCAAAGAGAAAGTATATAATTATTACCCTGTTTTACCACAGGATTCGAGTAATGATACGGTAAGTGACTGTACTAAATAGGAAGCAAAAGAAGAATATAATAACAATAATAATAATTCCCTACCCTACCATGTCTTTTTTAAAAATCAATTCACTCCAAGCAAAACGATATTGCCACTAAGACTCAAGGGGTTACTGGGAGTGAAAGAGGATGAAAACCAGAAAGAGTGTGAACTGGAACTGATCGAGGAGGAGTGTGAACCGAACGATATGAATTTACATATAAACATGACAGGCTAAAGTAATACTTGAATTGGAAGTTATGCCAACATTACAAACTTCCCTATGAAGAAAAATGGTATGTCCACAAACCAGTATCAGTGCTAGTAGGTGAAAGAAAATGTTACAGTATTTTGGGGCTTCATCCTACATATCTCCCGCAATGCACAGGTCAACAGACCAGATATAATTATAAAACACTTCCAAAAATGTAAGTGCTATCAAATGTACATAGCCATATCGTCTGATAAAAAAAATACATCTCAGCAAAAGAATTTGATAACTATTCAAAATATAAGAACCAGGAAATAGGAATTGCAAGATCGTGTTATTTAAACACAACTACTACTTCAATTTTTCTACTACAATTCTGTTGGTTTCATAAAAATAATTATAATTATTAAGAAAATGTTTGCTTACTTACGTCCAAATGAGTTGGGAAAGATGGCGAATTCACAGGTGAAGCTGGGTTTCTGTTTTGTTTAGATAATAGTTCAGTTTTATAAACAGATAAATTTTGTTTCCATAAGTTTAAAATCAGGGCTAATACCTCTTTTGGGACAAACAACTATAGACAGATAATCGTATATCTCTCTAAATTTGTAGAAACGTTTTTCTGTTTTTCTTTTCTTTTTTCTTCTTTTTCCCGTTTTATTTTTATTCTGTTACTTCCTTTTCGACGTCGTAGCATTTGTCGGCGTCGTCCTTGTGAATCCCGAAACACTTGAGCTATTCGCCCTCCTAGCAGCTGCCAATAACTTTCGCCTGTGAAAGCTAAATTATTTCTTCTTAGTTCAGCGCCCAAAACCTAGCTGACGTCTTCCTTGTGAAAGACAAATACCTTCTCTCTGTCAGACAAATCAGACTTCTTAAATAGCCGCAAATCGACTCCGAATAGGATCAGAAATGTAATACTTTGGGTTGGTAACTTACTTCCCCCACTGGTTAAAAATCACAAATATTTCTCTTTAAACTATGCTTGTTTTTAGATCATAAGACTGAGCCACTTAATTTAAGAATTTGAAATCTAAATTTTATACGTGTACCTTTCATTATAAACAGTCAGGATTCATTTTGGCGGTATTTTTCAAACATCAGTTTGAGCTTCACATATACAAATCAACTTTTATTCCAAACATTCTGCTTCATTTTTATTTAAAGAATACGCGTTAATAAATTTTTTATATTGATATATAAATTATTTTTTAAACACCCTCCCCAAAAGGAATGTAATAAGCATACGCAGACTATTGTATTATCTTTTTATTCACTCTTTAATTTTATATAATTTTACTTTCTTTTTTTTATAATATAAGTTGTTATAACTATATATATATATATATATATATATATATATATATATATATATGAAAAATTTCTGATATAACTAAAAATATATCTGTAAAAAGACAATATTCATGTATGTGTTGGTCTTCATTTTGTGTATTTTTAACATACCTTTGAAATTGCTAAAAAGCGACATTATTTCTTCTTACAATAAGCATTATGTTTTAGTGGCTACACATGTTTGATACTTTGACTAAAAAGCGGTGGCCTTGATAGAAAAAAAAAAGAATGCAGGTTCGATTCCTCTCGAATGCAAAATTGTTTTTATTCTCAATTTAGGTTGGTTGTTATTAATTTCACTGTTTACGAAAAAAAAAAAAACTAGGATAGCAAAGACGTGTACTCACTAAAAAGTTTTTGTTTGTAAAATTATTTCATTCTGATTATTACTCTAACTTTGATGGGGTAATCGTTGCAAACGATTCTTTTGATAATTTAAAGACCTGTTGGTCTCATGAAAAATGGATACAACTGGTTGACTGACTTAAGTAAACTTTTCTGTCTCTAGCGACGTAACTAAAACTAAACATCACCTATCAATGAACATATTTTCATCTTTATTCGTTGACGCCATTTTATTTCCTATCAGCTGCAGGAGCTCTTTCCTCTTGCTTGTCCCGATTACTTCCTCTTACGAGACTCTTATGCAATAATTCATATTTTGCTTTAAATCTGATATCGATCGTTATTAAGTATTTAAAATCTGTGCTTGTCGTAACTCGTTATTTTCAACTCTCCTAACCACCTGCCATTTTATGACTGACAATTTAATAAGAATGGAATGTTCATTTATGTAGATTTTTTGCGGTTTATCTGAATATATATGCGTGTTCAGTGTATGAATGCATTACAAAAAGAAAAAAAAGAAAACAAACTATTTTTACTACAAAAACGTGAATAAATGGATTAAAACACAGAACTTATAAAAACTTATTTTAGAATATTCTGGATTGATTGATGATTTTTTTTTACGGTTTATCAACCCTTTTCAGGTTATTTAAAGCCAGAAAATATTTCTAGATTGTAAGAATATTTTGGAGATAATAATTATTTATTGATACAAGCCCTACTAATTAACCCATAGCCGGAGAGAGAAGAGATGGATTCTTAGCTTTCCCAAGAGTATTTGCGTCTAATTGAATATAACGAATCAGGCTGGAATTGGAACTCGCCTCTGCGATTTCCAATAGTGAACCGTTATCCATCACATAACCTGCACATCAAAGCTTGCAGCATCTGGTAAATACCAAGGGGTCACCCATGTAGGTACTGGTGTTTCTTTATTTCAGTGGTCATACGAGAACCGGTATTTCAACATGATATGGGCGTAAGCCAGGATGTTCTGGAATTAAGAGTAGTGAAAATATAAAATAAATCTGTCCAAAGAATGTTAACGAATAAAGAGATTCTTTGAAGTAATTATATGGAGCAGGAGGAAGAAAATACCACAGGAATAACATATTTCAGATTAGTTAGTCATTGAGCTGTGAACGTGTGTAAGAGTCCATACTTACATTATGTCTAGGTTCACAAGTTCTCGAAGCCCATGCGCAAGCATATGATCCAAGCAAGGGTACGCGGCCAAAAGAGAGAGAGAGAGAGAGAGAGAGAGAGAGAGTCTTTTACACTATTTATTTTGTTCGAACTGTTGTTTTCATCTTTATTCTCATATTCACGACGTTTCAGCCGTTGTACACGCCTGCCTTTTTCAGGTGATATACATTGGAATTTCGAATCGAACCCTTTATTTAGTCCATGGGACTAGATTTTTCAACGTGCCATGCCTTTTCTGGATGATTCAGTTTTCAGTTAATTCCCTTTAGTAACTCAACTTTCCAAATTTTTGTTATCTCTGACGTGGCCGAGTATTGAACTTAGGGCGAAGATTCACTGACCGTCTTTGTTGTGGTTGTTGGAGATAACTCGTTTGAAATTGCCGACATATGTTTCTTTCAGCACGCGTTGTGGGGTAAGGAAAAAGCTATGTAGCCACGTTTTCTCTTCGGATTGGAGAGAGTCGCATCTCTGCTCTCTGAAAGTCGAAATCTGTGGGTTTTTATAAGACATTTTTCCCGAAAGTAGTCTCGAGAAAAATAGAGTTTTAGTTTACTCTGATTGGTCAAATATTTCACATGCTGATGTTAATTTCTAACCAACCAGACACTTTTACTTAAATGGTGTGTGTTGTATTGCAGAATCTTTTTGACATGTTTGTAATATTGTCTGTTATTGGATAGAAAATAAAGTTTTGGCATGTTTTCATATGGTATGCATGTGGATATGTAATGCCATGTTGGAAATATGATTTGTTTCCAATACAACTACCACAATGTATTCATCTGGGATTCGTTTGGCACAAAACCAATAGTAGGTGAAACTCTGTGAGGATCAAATTCACAGTATGAACAGTGTTCTTTGGAACTAGATACGAAATTTTCAAATATGTGCATGCACGCACACAAATATATTCAATTATTATACTTGTCTTAGGGCGATTGTTAATAAACTAGACTGATGCAATAATTAGTGACAAACTACATGGAAATAATACAAAAGGGGTGAATGAAGGTTTGTATGTGGAGATGTCCTTTTTCTTATGTACGTATGTGCAAAATTCATATTAATGACTGTGTGAAACTCATATTTTGAGAAGAGTTCTTTGTTCGTTGGTAGAATTATTAGACATGTCTGCATGTAGTCAATTAAGCTTAAGGCATTTGCATATTGTGAACTACCATGTTGTGTTCTATGCGACATTTGGTTAGGCAGAGACCAAAGGCTTCCTCGGGTAGAAAGTGAGACATGTCATTTCTAAGGCATACTGGAAAAGAAAGAGATATATACATTTGTACCTTTATATATATACTATTTGGCAACGCCATCTAGTGATCGTCAAGAGAAGTTTGTTGGCAAACAAACAAGGTAATCCTACAGGAGTACTACTAGAGCCATTTTCGATTCTTATGATAAGGGATTAAGCGAAGTAAAGTTTTACCTATACAAATATATTAAACACTACAGATGATATAAATTAATTTAATGTTTAGATGAAGTGACGTTACAAAACTGTAAAAACTGGGTTATTTCGTAGTTTTGTTTAATGATACACGCCTGTAAGCTATTGTTAATAAGTACAACCTGTGATAGAATTCGAATTTAAAGTTGGAAAATTTGTCTTGTCTCATATATACTTCATACGTCGTATTTAGGCGTCTGTCGTAGTGTAATGATTAGTAAACTAAGTGAATGTAAGTAAGTTCAGTCCTTAGTTCCTGACCCATAATTGTACTAAGCTAAGTAGTTATCAACACTAAATAGATATCATGGAGCGATTATTAATAAGTAAGTATTGTCAACTGTTGCTAGGGGAGACAGTTCGATCTTTCCTGGATGCTCCATTATTGAGGCTACATATCAGATTTACTGATGTGTAGTAAAACATTATTTATACGGGTACACATGAGCAATATCAAAATAATTTCTTGTAATAAACTCACCTGATTTTAGTGCTTAAAACGGCAGGCAGAAACTGATGTTTCATTTGAGATCAGTGGATATCATCAATTGATGATTTAAAGTCACGGACATTATTCATTCGTGATTTGCGTGTAAATGACTAATTGACAACTCTAGGATTCATGAGGTTACTATTTACAACGATTCGTGAGGTTATGTCATTTCGTGGTTTATTTGTCTGCAAATAAAGCTAGAATAGCAAACTGAAGATGGTGCTATATCTGCATGCATACTTTTCGAAGAGAAAAAAAAGCAGAAGAATGCACAAATCCATTGAGCCTGGAATGCTTCAAGGTGTATCATAATTTTATTTTACAATAATGTTCACTCTGTGCAAGGCTCAAGAGCCACTCGAATAGAGGGTTACAGATTAAGAGGCACAGTTTATGGGGATATATGAGGAAGATAACGGTTAAACCTAAACATGAACAGTTTAAGGTTATAGTGATCGGGTAAGTATCCCCTTGGGAATTGGTTTTACAAAGCATTTAAAATTGACATAAGTGAAAAAATGGACAATTATTTTGCATTTTGCTTATTAAATCTTTATCTCAGCCTAATAAACCGTCCAAACATTTTTTAAGCATTTCACCCCAAACAAGGCGAGAGTGACATTAGTGCGCAAGGAGTTACAGAGAGTGAAGGTCAGAAAAAAGACTGGGTATAAAAGGGATTGAGGAAAGGATAAAAAGAACAACGAGGATCAAGGCAGTAGAAGATGACAATTGACATTACATTTAAATTTTTGAAGATTGTAGTTATCAGGGAAGCAAGTAAAACGAAGGGAGTTCCACTGTCGGGAAGTGCGAGAGAAGAAGCTTTTGGACTAGAATAGGCGGTTACATTTAACTGTTTCAACAGTAAAAGGGTGGAACCTAGATGACAACTTAGTAGCACGTTTAAATTCATGCAGCTGGGGCACCAGGAAAAATATCTCGTCAAAGCGGTTGCCATGAAAATATTTGCAGAAAAGACTGAGGGAAACCACATCACGTCTGTGAGAAAGTGACTGGAGTCGAGCTGCCAAGTCAGGACCTATCAAATTGCAGATCCATCTTTGGATTTTGTCAAGAACCGTGAGATGAACAGCAGGCCATATATGGCAATAGTATTCAATGCATGGACGAATGGTAGATTTGCCGATGTATAAGATGGATTCAGACGAGAAAACCTGGTACAACACAGAGAACCAACTTTCCTTGCAGTAAATGCAGCTATTGATTCAATGTAGTTGTTCCACCTCTGGTCAGTGGAAAATTTAAGGACAAGAAGGTGATTTCGTGAAGTTGAGCATCAACTATGCTGATAGGGGACAAGAAATTTTCTTCATGGTGTTTAAATGAGAGCAGTTTCGTTTTGGAGGCATTAAAATTTATAGGGCATTTCCTGTCCCAATCAACAACTGATTGAAGGTCTTTTTCGAGCCCAACAACCAGATCAACTTTGTTATCATTGCCGTATTTACTATTGAGATAGGAGTAAATGGTAGTGTCGTCTGCATAGATTCCTACTTGAGAACTGATGACATCAGGAAGATCGTTGATGAAGATCAGAAACAGTGTAGGGCCTAGGGTAGAGCCTTGGGAAAAACAAGCGTTCGTATGAAAGGAATTGGAAGAGAGCCCGTTCAGGACGACCTTCATTTCCCGATTTGATAGGAATGATTGGGTTAAATCATATAATCGTCTTGTAATACCGTACTTCTGAAGATTACGTAGAAGGCCAGCATGCCAAACCCTGTCAAACTCTTTAGAGATATCTAGAGCTACAGCTCGGACTTCGCTGTTATTATCAAGAGCTTTGGTATACAAATTCAGTTATGGCCATAAGCACATCAGCAGTAGAGCGGACAAAGCAGAAACCATATTGTTTGTTAGAAGAAAAGATTATGGGAAGTAAAATGCTTAACCACTTCAGTAATGATTAAAGCCTCGAAGACTTTGTCGAAGAGTGGTAGGAGACTTATAGGGCGGTAGTTAGAGGGATCAGAAGGTTCTCCAACGTTCTTAAAAACAGGGACGACTTCCAACAGGCTGGAAAGCAAGAATCAGCGAGGCAATAGTTGTATAGTTTGGAGAGAACTGGACCCAGCTCAGGAGCACATTTCTTTAAGACTACTGCTCGTATTCCGTCACCATTTCCTGCTTTATTAGAGTCTAATTTAGAAATTATGCCCGAGACCAACGACGGGTTATGCGCATATCCCCTAAGTAGAGCCTCTATTCTAGGGAGGAAGTCAAATGTACGCACTCCGGATGGGTCAAGTGTTGGTTGAGTTGGACGAGAATTTCTTAGCAAACCATTCAGCCTTATCGGCTGTGGATGTCACGACTTCGAATTGATTGAATAGAGGAGGGGTTGAGGATTTGCAGTTGTTCAGCACGCTCTTTCAGAGACGCCAATAATCTCTAGAACCAAATTTGCGAGATGCAATTCTATCCACAAACAGCAACTTCATTGAGGATACGCTTGCACTCATTACGAGCAGAGTCAAAAAGACGTCTGTTGAAATCAGAGATGTTGCTCCGGTACAGACGGAAGAAGTGATTCCTCTGGGCTATAGTAGCTGAGTAAGCAGCTGAGAACCAAGAAGATGAGCGTGATTTAATTAGGTATTTCCTCGCTGAAGGCATCGACGCTGGCTTTTACTCAGGAGGAGAACTCAGACGCGCATTTTTGAATGGGATCATTAAAAACTACATTCCATGGAACGTCGCGAAGTAAATCACGGAACGAGTCCCAGTTTGCGCGTTGATAACAGAAAGATATTCTGTTGCTAGGAGGTCCATGACTGTAAGCGGAGTCGAAGGAGATTTTCACAGACACTACCGAGTTGCTAAGAGAGCAGAGCTGCGTAACATGACAAGAGTCAGGAGTGGAGGTAAAACAGAGACTGAGTAGGGAGGCGTTACCACGTAGGAAAGTCAACCACTTGCGCGAGGCATTGAGTGATTGAAACGTTAAGGGTTTGGGTGCCATCGTGGTCAGTGACAGGGTGTTTAAGCTACTTGGTGTGGTGAGCGTTAAAGTCACCGAACATGATTACGTTTGCAAACGGGTGCAGAGAGATGGCCTTGTCTATATTATCGGGAATACTATCAAGCACACTACAGTCTTGAGACGAAGGGGAACGTTAGAGAAAGAAGATATAAATTACTGAATTAAGGGTAGATAGACGGAGACACATGTACGAATGGTCAGGAGGTTCAAAATAGAGTTCCCTCGCTAGCAGGAGATGATCGCGGATGTAAACTCCCAGGCCCACGCATGTGGACTCTAAAATCCTTTCTAAGGAGAAGAAGGTTGCCAGGAATCGAGAAACTGATAAAAAATATTAATTTTGGGAATGCAACGTGTTTTATTTAACTTTTTCTTTGTTTTTATAAAGCTATAGTGTTCAAATACCATTTTTATTGGTTTTCTATATAATTAAAGTGAAAATATGCATAAAGCCGCCGTTTAAGAATATATTTTCGCGCGTTTTTTTTACCGATTTGACGTGAAAACTTGTGCAAAAGGTTACCGCCGTTTAAGTGTAAAACGCGTCTTTGCGTTAAATATTTAAAAAAATTAATGTCCATGCTTCAGTAGTTAAAATGACAATTTCGTAACTACAATATCCATTGATCAATCCCAGTGCTTTTACAAATATGCATGTGAAATGAATCCACGCACATGGAAATCCAGGAGTCAGTAACCACCCCGAGCAGAGGTTTACCCCTTGTTTGATTGGGTTTCCGGTTCCTTCTAAATTCTTTTCCATTCTCCTTCACTCCCAGTAGCCTCTAGCATCTTAGTGGCATTATCGCCACAATTATGTGAATTGATTAAAAAACTTGAATAAACAAACTTCAAACTGTTTTTTTATCCAACGTAAAACCAAATGGATTGTTAATTAAAAATAGAGAGGGGTGAGAGAGAGAGGAGAGTGAGAGTCCGCATAAGAGAGAGAGAGTGAGTTTGGTTTGGTTTGGTTTGTTTTACGGTATATCAACCACTATGTGTTATTTAATTGAAATTCCGACAAGATTTTTATTCGGTAATATTTTTTCCCAAAAATGTATTGCTGGCAATAATTTTTTTCTTCAAAAATTCATTGCTGGTAATAATCTTTTACAAAAATGTGTTGCTGGTATTAAAACCTATTTTTACACTTTCATAGTGCCTTGACCCGAGTTTGGAGGTCAACTATTTGCCCATAGCTGGGACCTTAACAGGTACTACCACCTGGGTTAGGGTGGACTTGGGAAAACCAGCAATTAAGATGTGGTTCCACGCTCCTCAAAACTTGATCAGAGACCTTGCTATTGGATGTAGTTTGTCGACTTACCCAGGACGCGGATGTAGTTTGTCGTCGTCATACCCAGGACGGGAGAGAGTGAGGATAGGTATTTGTGGAGAGAAATAAAAATTAATTTAAACCAGAAGTAACGAAAATCTATAACCGAAAAAATGATAAAAAGCTGACATTATAAGCGCATCTCGTTTTTTATTAGACTAGTGTTTCTGACTGAAAGATATATTTGTTGGACTAATTTACATTCTACAGAAGTGTTTCTGATTCAACAGATATTTTTGGACGAATTCGAATTCGTAATAAAGCCCCAGTGAGGCTCAGCAAAAAACGCATTTATTAACATACAAATTTTGACGGCAAAATACCATTTATGCGCATACACTCACTTTCTCAAATATATATTCTGAATGAGAAAGAGACTACTGGAATTTCTTATCCAAATAATGGAAAACTTAACCCTTACAGTGGCATATCAAGGGGGAGACCGATAGGGGAAGGCAACAAGCTGGTGAGCTTGTGTGAATGGATGACAGAACAGAGGACGTTTGTTAAAGGGGAAACATTACCAAGGACCACAAGGGATGGGAAGTTGTACAAAGCCATGACCATCCACGTCCTGAAGGACACGACACATAGAAGATCCACGAAATCTACCAACTGTAATCAATTAAGTGTATCAATCTATATATAAATTCCACTTATTCCTGTACTACTACTAAAAACTTTCTATTCTTTGCGTCCCTTTTAAAGACATTTTCCGACAGTCGTTTTTCCCTTTTCATTTACTACACTTTTTGTTAGTTGCTACTAAGAGGAGGGGAAAACTAAAGGTACAACACCAAAACATCACTTGCCCACATTTGAAGAGCCAAGTTATTGCTGACCGAGTCAAATTGTATTCGATACTTATTCGTACTATAAAGTTTTTAACCGTTATTTTGAAATTCAGAATAATAAATTGACTTATTGATTGATCCGTTTTCTACGGATTATTAACCCTTTGCAGGTTATTTAAATCCAGAAGATATTTTTAGATTGTAAGAATTTGGTGGCAGGGGGAGATAATAATAGTTTATTGATACAAGTGCTACTAATTAATCCATAGCTAGGGGGGAGAAGAGATGGATTCATAGCTTTCCCAGGGGTATTTGAATGTAAGTGAATATAATGAACTTGGCTGAAATTAGAACTTGGTTCTCGGATTAACAATTCCGAGCAATTACCCATTACATCACTTGCATATACAAGCTTACAGAAGCTGGTATTACCAAGCGGTCACCGATATAGGTACTGACCAGGCTCGACGTTGCTTAACTTCGGTCATCATACGGGACCGTTGTTTTAACGTGATGTGGCCGTAAGCAGAATAATAAATTGTAGTTGATCCTACTTCGTTCTTAGCTGCTTTAATATTGATAACTCAAGCATAGTACATTGCAAATTGTTATCATTTTATAGCATGAGTTCAGGTTAATATAGCATGAATGACCAATTGAAAGAACTCTTGTTTTAACATCTGTCTATATTTCTGAGATGATGTATTGTAATTATTTACACTATTTACATAGTTCGAACTGTGACGTCGTCCCCTGGTCGTAGCGCCAACCGTGTCGTTGTATCCCAGTCTACCACGGCACGAACGGTGACGTCCTACTTTGATTCCCAGTCTGCCTACCCACGTTAAATGGTGCCACAATCCTCCCCTAACCGATTTGTCATTTACCCGTAAATGACACCTAAACCCAAATAGACCATTTAACATGCATCATGCATTTGTCCCATGCAATTCTATACTACTTTCCTACATGCAACGTAATGTTCTCTTTCAAGTTCTTCTGTTCTACATGCAATGTAATGTTCTTTTTCATCTTCTTCTGTTCTACATGCAATGTAATGTTCTTTTTCTTCTTCTGTTTTACATGCAAGTGTAATGTTCTTTTTCATCTTCTTCTGTTCTACATGCAATGTAATGTTCTTTTTCTTCTTCTGTTTTACATGCAAGTGTAATGTTCTTTTTCATCTTCTTCTGTTCTACATGCAATGTAATGTTATTTTTCTTCTTCCGTTTTGCATGCAAGTGTAATGTTCTTTTTTTCAAGTTCTTCTATTCTATATGTAATGTCATGTGTGCGTGTGCCTGTGGGTGCAGATGTGGTTACTATGGCTTGTTCTTCTTGGTCAATGTTTTCCTCTCCGCTGTGGGAGGTTTTTCCGCCGCACGTGGCGGTCTCACGCCAGCCTCCTCCGCTGGTCTTCCTGCAATTTCTTCGCCGATTCTGTATGAGTAAGGAACACTGCTCGGCATCTCCATCTCGAGTTGCCGCATGCTGGATTGTCGTTCGTTAATCTCCTCTTACTCTTAATCTTCCATACTACTATACCCCCGATGGCTATAACTATGAATGTACCCATCACTATTGACCAACTTATCGCGATCTGCTCATCGCCTTCCCAAGCCATACCTTCATTTCCCAACGCACTTAACTTGTCCCTCAATTGATCCATATCGATCCTTTCTATCGGCTTCATTAGTTCTGGCATTTTATTCAAGGTAACATTGGAGAATCCTTTCACTATTGGCTCCCATAATTCTGTACAATTGACTAAGCCTCTGCCAATCATTTCTATGATTGAATCTTTCTCTTCATATCTTTCTTCTTCCTGGTAATAGGGTGGTAAGGACATAGATATCCCAAATGCCGAACATCCCATGGGTAACTTTAACAGGGATAATGGTGGCCTTACTCTTAATGTCCTTGTGGACTCTCCCCCACACACCCTAGACAAGCTGATAGGTTTCTGTGTGGCTACTGCTCACACCCCGTCTGAAACACTGATAGCTTGTGGTAATGCCGTGTTTGCTAATACCTCTACTTGACAAGTTCTCTTAATTCCCTCTCTCTTCCCTTCAAACAATTCTAGTATGCACATATTGTGGTTACCAGTTATATAGATAGGGCTTAACGAGGTACAAGTCCCTAGAGCATCATCTCTACACTTTCTAGCTTCTTCAGTTGTTAGCAACATGAATTTCGTTCTCCCTGAATTTAAAGCTATGTATTCTGTTTCCACCTTGTACCTTGCTATCATTCGTGTAGCTACCATTATCATCATGATCATCATCAACCCTTTCATTTTGATCTTTCCTGCAACAAGATTCTCCTGTTTTTATTCTTCATAACCATTCAGTTTTGCTCAATTCATCACTCAATTATTCCATAATTTCTTACTAGGTTCAGCTCTTCCCTCCTCTAACTAACTCCTAGCAGATAGAATGGCCCGGACAGGTGTGCGTGGCGCTCACTCCCAAAGGTCGTACTTCATGACACCACTGATGGCCAGTCAGCAATGCCAATAATCTTCTTCCGTCCTTCGTGAGATGCAGCCCGCGACTCCATCCCCTCCATCCACATCCACATCCACCACAGTCAGCCAGCAGGTTTTTTGGGTGAGCCAGTGTCGTTACCTGTCGACACCGAATGTTTCTATTCTGCACAGCCTTCTTTGTTCTACTGAGATTTGGGGTTCTTCACCCTTCTTGATCTCATCTTCCGAGGTGGTCCCTGCTCAACCTCTAACCTTCCCTCTGTGTTTAATTCCCGTCCAGGAGGTGTTTTGTCCTCTTCTTCCTCCCCTGATTCTTCCTTCTGTTTAGAGTCCTCGCCTTGGACGTCTTTAATACGTCCTGACTCTATGTCTAGATCTCTCCTGTTCCTTAGTTTTTCCTTGAGCTGTGAAAGGGGTATTTGATCATCTTCCTCCCACTCGCTGGGCCCTTCGTCCTGTTCAGGGTACCTCCTTTTAGAGCCTTTGGCTGCTTGATTGGATCTCCTCGTCTTTCTCTTCCTTTCCTTTGGGCATGGGGGTGCGATGGCGACCTCGCAGGGTCTTCTCTGCAACGATTCAGTCGACGACTGAACACCGCTGATATCCGCCGAGGGTTCCAACCCCGTCACTCGGATCGCTTCGTCTATCTGGCCAAGTCGATCTATCTCCTCATTTTCTTCGGAATCTTCCCCCGTCTCCATTTCTTCCGGCTCAACCAGAGTTACCTTCCTTGTCCTTGTCTTCTTAGGCCTCGGCTCGCTCATTTCCAGGTTAGCTATTTCAGCCTTCTTTATATCATTGGCATGGACCCTCCTTGCTCGTCCTGCCACTTGATCCCATATTACATATGATACTGGACCCGTCTGCTCTACTATCCGGTAGTACGGTTCCCATCTTTGGTCCAGCTTTCCTTCTCTCTGGTGGATTTTGTAGTAAACAGGGTCTCCAACCTTCAATTCTACTACCTTTCTTTCAGCATTCACTCTCTCATTTCTTTTCTTCTGGGCCCTCTTTATTCTTCTTCTGGCCTGAACAAATATTTTATGTTGTTGTTCTAGCAACAGCTGATGATGATCTTCTCCCATATACTTTCTTCGGGGCTTCAATAGGTTATCAACAGGCAGGACCACGTCTCTGCCAAACAACATAAAGTAAGGAGAAAATCTGGAGGTTTCGTTTATCGTAAACCTCACGGCCGCCAGAGCCTGTGTCAAATACAAGTCCCAGTTTCCAGTGTTCTCTCTGACCAGCTTGGCCAATACATCTCCCAAGGTTCTATGAAACCTTTCCACTTTAGCGTTTCCTTGGGGGTGATATGGAGATGTTTTTACATGCTCTATATTCAAACCTGTCAGCACTTCTCTCATTATGCTGTTTATATTCTCCGTGCCATTATCTGTTACCAACTGCACAGGGGCGCCATACCTAGGGAAGATTTCACTTATTATCAAACCGGCCACAGTTCTAGCCTTCTTGTCTGGTACTGCAAATGCCTCAGGCCAATTTGTTAGCCAATCGACAAAACTCACTATGTAGTTGTTTCCCTGCGCAGTTTCCCCATATGGTCCTGATACATCCATACTCACTTTCTCGAAGGGGAAGTTCGGCACGTCCGTCTCCTCCAATGGTGCCATCTCCTGCCTTCTGCTCTGCGACTGGCACACTACGCAGCTCCGAACATAGTTAGTGACCTCTCCGTACAATTTGGGCCAATAGTACTTTTTTCCTATTAGATCACATGTCCTATCAATTCCCATGTGACCCAACCTCTCGTGGCACTGTTCCAATATCTCTGGTCTTAAACTTTTGGACACATACAACTTGGACTTTGCTTCCTCATCCTTGCCTGAAAGATAATACAGCCTTTCCTCTATTATGGCATACTTGGTGGTCTCTCCTGCCTTAATCTTTTCTCTCAGGGCAGCTATTTCACTGTCTGCCTGCTCCTTCTCAATTCCTTCTGTCCAGTAGGGATCGGTTATTATCTGTGTGTCCCCTTCGTCCGATTCTAACATAGGGCGATCTTTTAGCTTATTAGAGATAATTACTCCTATTCTATAGGCTTTATCATCTACTCCCTGCTCTACTTTTACAGATCTTTCTTCCAGTTGTTTCGGTATTCTTGAGAGTAAATCTGCGCACGTGTTTTCCTTCCCTGCCAAATACTCTATCTTACAGTGGTAGCCACTTAACTTAAGGGCCCACTGTTGAATCTTCTTATTATTTGTCCACTCTGCCTGCAATAGGTACTGCAGAGGTTTGTGGTCTGTTTTTATAGTAAAGACCGCACCATTCAAGTAGTAGTCCAGTTTTTGGAGAGCATACATGATAGCATATGCTTCTCTTTCTATTACTGGCCATCTCTGTTGTGTCTCTGAGAGCTTATGAGAGAGAAAGTATATCGGTACTTCCTCTGGTATGCCTGGCACTGGTCCTTCTTTATCGGGACACGGCTGGGTAAGAACTGCTCCTACACACTGCTCACTGGCATCAGTGTATAGTACCATGGGTTTGCTGAGGTCTGGGTACGTCAGCAGTGGGACGGCTGTCAACTGTTCTTTTAACGTATCAAATGCCTGTTGACAATCCTCTGTCCACTTGAACCTAGCGTATTTCTTCGTCAGGGCTACTAGTGGTATGGCAAATCTCGAAAATGCCGGGACGAAGCGTCGGTAGTAACCTATAGCTCCTATAAAACCTCTTACCTGTCTCACTGTCTTAGGTTCTGGCATTTCCCTTATGACTTTCACCTTATCCATGTCGGGTTTAATACCGTCTCCGTTTATAACAAAGCCCAAATATCTAGTCTCCTCCTTCAGAAACTGACACTTCGATAATTTCAATTTTAAGCCATGTTTTCTTAACCTTCCCAACACTTGTTTTAGATGGAAAAAGTGTTGTTCTACTGTCTCCGAAAATATTAAGATATCGTCCAAATATGCCATGGCAAAGCTCTCGTATCCTCCTAACACTATTGACATCAGCTGTTGGAAGATTCCCGGGGCATTAGCTAAACCGAATGGCATCACCCTGAACTGAAACAGTCCTAGGTGACACGCAAATGCGGCCTTCTCCTTGTCAGCCTCATCAAGGGCTACCTGCCAATACCCGGACCTCAAGTCCAACGTAGAGAAGTACTTTGCCTTCCCTAATAATGCCAATATGTCATCTATTAGTGGCAATGGCACCGCCAACGGCTTCGATATAGAATTCAGTTTCCTAAAATCTACACAAAAACGGTGCCCGCCATCTTTCTTACCTACTATTACGATTGGGAAGCTCCAAGGGGAGATCGATCTTTCGATCATCCCAGCTTCCAACATCTCTTCTACTGCCTCTTCTACAAGGGGTCTTTTGTGAATAGGTGTCCGGTAGGGTTTTAATTTCACAGGGGGGTGATTTCCGGTGTCGATTTTCATTTTGACTGTGTGGGTCTAGCCCAATTCCTTGTCTGACTGGGCTACCACATCTCAATTATCCCTCAGCAGACCTCCCACCCTGGTTCTAAATTGATCCGGTGCTAATATCTCTTCGTCCACTATTCCTTCTGTTTGCTCTACAAGTTTTCTTCGTTCCTCTTCGAATCTCACCCGATTAAGAGTCCGTAGGGTTAGCGCTTTCCCTATCTCTTCCCCTCTCCTAACCTTTATAGTCTTTTGGGCCTGGTTCACCAATGGGCACTAATTCAGCTGCCTCCACCACCGTCTCACACAGAGTTACCTCATTCTCTTCTAGGCCCTTCCCTTCCACAGGGACCAACTGCAGGGGTCCTTTTCCTATTTTCTTCCCTGACATTAACCTACCCTTTCCCGACACCACCGTTCTAGGGGGTAGCTTTACATCTTCCTCCACCACTATTATTATATCTTCTTCCGGTGGGCATCCCAATGGCGTTCTCTCGCCATTTACTATCAGCACAGTGGGGTTGAACTCCATCTGGGCCCTCTGGCTCCGGAGCCAATCTTCTCCCAAGATTGCCTCCGTACACAGGTCGGGGGTTACGTAAAAATTTTGGGTGCTTCTTAATTTCCCAATCCTCACAGGGAGCCTCACCATCCCTTTTATCTTCAGGGGGGCTCCATCTGCTTGCGTGACCTCTATGTCCGCTTCCCGTAACCTACTCTTCCGTTTCACCCGCCTGTATGCTTCCTCTCTCAGCAATGACACAGATGCTCCTGTGACTACCAGAGCTTTCATCGCCTTACCCCCTATCTCTGCTCTACAGGATAGCTCCTTCTCTTGCGTCAGCGAAGAGAACACTTGGGCTTTCCTCCTCCTGGGCCCCCATCCTTGGGTCATCCCAGCCATAGGCACCGGCAGCAATAAATCACCTTCATTATTCTTACGGGGGGAAGTTCTGCGCTTTTCGCACCTGGGCGGGCCCGGCTGGACCTCTCCCAGTCTCCCGCGGCTGTTCCTAAGGATACAGCTTCTCTTCAAGTGCCCTGGTCTCCTACAAAACCAGCACCTTCTTGCCGGACAGTTCGCCGCAAAGTGGCCCACCTGACCACATGTCCAACATTTTGCTCTTTTTCTCTTCAACTGGGCTAACCTCTCGTTTACTCCCGGGGGGACCTGTCCTCTACCCAAGCGGCTCGCCCGACCACTGGTCCAAGCTTTTATTTCCCTTCTTTTTAACTGGGCCACCCTCCCTCTTAATTCCGGGGTGACCCGCTGGATTTTCCCTGGTCTTGTCTCTTGGGCTCGGCCTTCTTTGTTAATATCGGTGGGGCGCCTTTTCTCAGCCCGCACCACTTGGCCAGGTGTCCTTTCTTTCCACACCTGGTGCACCTGTCCTGTTCGAAGTCTGGGGGCAAACCCCACTTCGTCGGACATTCCGCCGCTCTGTGGTCCCCACGCCCACAGGTCCAGCAGACCAGCCCGTATCTACTCGGCGTGGGCTTATAAAATCCATGCCTGGTTGACCATGCCTTTCTATTGGGGTCTTCTTCCCACACCTCAGGCTGATCTACTTCTAGCCTGACCCTCCGATTCCACGCGGGGGGTCTTCCGCCTTTCCCCCTTTTTCCGACCTCTCGACTTAGTATCTGGTTCCTTCCACACATTTTTACCTTTTCCCATATGCGCTGGCTCTCCTTGGCCAGTTCTATTGCCGCCGATAGTCTCACCGGCCCCTCTTTCAGCACGTCGTGACGAACACGCTCGTCACTTAGGGCCTCCACATACAGGTCTGCTAACTGGGCCTGCATGAACCCATTGTATCTAACCACTTCTGGGAAGGCCAATGATGACAGCTTCCCCGCTTGGGCCCCCAATTCTCCAGGGGTTTCGTCCCGCAGCTGTGTCAGCTTTAAGAGGGCCCTCATGGCCTCTATAGCCGTGCCCACGTCGGTGAATTCTTTGGTCAATAGTCCCTTTAATCTTTCCCAAGATAAGTGGGGTTGACTCTCCAAGAGCTCCTTCATAAATTCAGAGGCTTTCCCCTTTGTGGCATCATATGCCAGATACAGGGTCTCCTGATCTGTGAGTTCATATATAATTCGGCTCTTCTCCAGGATTGCCAGCCAGTTTTTGAAATCTTTCCCACTGCCGTCAAATGCTGGGACCCTCGGTCCACCCAACAACTTTCTCAGGTCAGCTGACAACCCTTGTATAAACCCCTCTTCATCCCCCACTGCTCTATCTGAATCATAGTCCGACATATTTAAAGAGAAAGACAATCTACGCAGCAACAATCGAGGTTGGGAAATCAAGCAAAGTGTCCTACCTTACAGACGATTCTGTTCTCGTTCCTCTCGGTCCCGGGTCGTTTTGAGTCCTATTCGAAATTTCTCAGCAACAGCGGTCGATCCAGGATCCTGTCCTGCTGTCACGGTACTAATTGTGGCAGTGGCTGTTCCAGGGTCCTATCCTGTGGTCACGGCACCAGTTGTGACGTCGTCCCCTGGTCGTAGTGCCAACCGTGTCGTTGTATCCCAGTCTACCACGGCACCAACGGTGACGTCCTACTTTGATTCCCAGTCTGCCTACCCACGTTAAATGGTGCCACAGAACTGTTGTCCTCGTTATTATTGCCATATTCATGTCCAGGCAAGTGATTATGATCTCTGATTTTATCATATCACTTTCACAAACACCACATCAAATACATGGTTTTATTTCAAAGTTTGCACACAACTGCTCTATTGGCTACAGAGAAACAGTTAACAGCTATTCTCACATGTGAATTCAATCCTTCTTCGGTGCTCACTTATTCTTAGCTTGTACCACACTAAACTTCGTGAATATGACTTGACTTTTGTATACTAGCTTAAAGTTAGCACTAGTATGATATATCTACCTATATTTTTTAGATCAGGTATTGTAACTATTTACGCTATTTACATAGTTCGGACTGTTGTCCTCATTATTGCCATATTCATGACGTTTCGGCCGTTGTACGTCCCGGCCTTCTTCAGTTGATATTTGTTGGAATTTCGAACCGAATCTTTTATTTAGTCCAAGGGGGTAGATTGTTCTAATTCCATGTGCCGTGCATTTGGATACATCAGTTCTAGTTAATTCGCCTTGATAGCTCAACTCTCCAAGTTTTTGTTCTTTCTAGTGTGGCCAGGGAATGAACTCACAACTCTTTGAGTAAAGTCATTTTTTGGATCAGTAACCAAGGCTTTTATCCACTGGGCAATGTGTCCTTTTTTCCAACAAATATCACCTGAAGAAGGTCGGAGCATACAACGGTCAAAACGTTGAGAATATAGTATTAAAGGTGAGGACAACAATCCGAACAATGTGAATAGTGTAAATAACACGTTTTGTTTTATCCTACCTAATCCTGATTTTTCTTTTCAAAAACATTTCCTATAAGCTTTGATCATGTAAAAACAAAGTCAAATTTTCCTGGTTTTAGTAAAAAAAAAAATAATAATAATAAATGATTTTTTTCTCCTTCTTTATCCGAGGTTTACAGTCGTACTAATTCTTTGGCATAACTTAGAAAAGCTAGTAAGAACTATACTTTGAAACTATATTGTTCTAGTTTAATATAACCCAACACAATATCCTATGAGTTTTAACACATTTGCATATCTAGAGATCACGTTGTAGGGACATACGTAAATAAAACTAGTAGCTGAGTTTATGGATAGTGTGTGTGTGTGTGTGTGTGTGTGTGTGTGTGTGGATAAATAAAAATATCGCATTTGGTTAAGCTATCCTCGGTGTTCCATGAAGACTTGTATCTTCATCTTCGTTGTGTTGATAATAAGATTCTGGCCGATACGTTCTTCGTTCTGCTTCATATTATTTAAAGTTATGACATGAAATATTGTCATCATTCATTTAATTTTTCAGGCTAATATCCTGAAACAGAATGGAACGTCGCTAGATTGGAAAGGATACCTGTGTAGTTATGTGGACTGTAAATGATTTTATCTGGGCCTGGAGCATGAATAAAATCGAGATGTCAGAGTTTCAAGGGAACCACCCGATGTTTAGAAGTAAAAGTAAATAAATAAATCAAAACTTTCGGGATAAAGTGACACTCGACCGGAAGGTAGGAAAATCTGGTCATATGTTTACATAGTAGGGTCGCTATCTAGAATGGTCAGTCGCAGTCAGAGTCACGGTAAGAGTAAGAAAAGTGTCACTTACCCATCCCAGACAGTCCTAGGAGAATCCATGAATAAAACTCCAATATATCGAAAACATGATTCATGTTTTTCGTCGTGGCAATATTTTACCGCCCGTTTCTTTTCTTAAACTTTCACGTTTTTGCTCAAACTGACGCAAACGGCGAATGAACTACAGTGTGGGATAGAAGCTGATCAGACGGTGAAAAACTATCCGAGAGACACGGGCGCACGTTAACAATCCCAGTGTTTATAGTTTCTATAATTCATTTTTTAGTGTGTGGACGATGTAACCTTTCTTAAATGTTTGTCGCTTCTAGTAATCTTTAATGAGCTTTGAACAAAATTCCATCTTTCGTTTATATTTTTCTACCTTCGCCATCACCTCAAATGGGACAAATCAAGGATTCAGGTGATGAATATTTGTTAATCGATTCGAAATTATTGATATGGCGAATGATGAAAGAAAAGGTGTTAAAACAAGAAATTCTGTTTAAGGATTATCGGATATAAGATAAATGTACTCGAGATTATATAATGGATTGAAAGCAAATGGTATGAACTGATCCTGTATAGATATCATGAGAGTCTGCTTTGATTTCAAATTTGACTCTTGCGTACGCACACAAGCAAACACACACACATACATATATATATATATATATATATATATATATATATATATATATATATATTTGGTGGTGCAAAAATAATGTCGGTTTTTGACGTATTTTTTAACGTCAAAAACCGACATTATTTTTGCACCAACTTGATATTAGGGTAGGGTTATGACTTTCTTGTAACTTTATGTTCGTGTGTCATAAATCGATGAATTTTTGTTCAAAAGTAATGAAAAAGGCATTCATTTGTTTCATTTCTTGAAAAAGGTCACCCCTAAACCGAAAATTTGATTTCATCATATACACAATCAGGGTATAAAAAAAACTCAAAATATTTCAGAAGCATTATTTTTCAATTTGCTAATGATGGAATTGGATAATATTTATCTATTTTTAACATATCTAACCGTTTATACATATAGCATAACATACAAACTTACAAATAAACAAAACGAAGTTCTAGAATGTTCCAGTGAGTTCTAGATGTTAGATATTTCGTGTCGGGTTACAATTAGATTGGATTTGCACCTGAAGATTGCAGCAACTGTATGAAACTCCGAGTCGTCCTAGCGACGTTGGATATTATGTATATTCGCTAATATATACTTTAGAGTATTGTGGCAACAGTTGATGAAGTTTAGAACGGCTCATGATCAAACATAATAGACATTTGTTGTCTGTTATATTTAACAATATATGTTTGAATAATATATACTTATAGATTTGTCTCATAACATTGAGCACTGTATTTATAACACTGGTGGAAGAAATATATTTATACGTACGTGCAATTTTTCGTATGTATATTTTTTATCCTACACATACCTATATATATATATATATATATATATATATATATATATATATATATATATATATATATATTGATAATATTAGTGGTCAATATATATATATATATATCTATATGTGTGTATGTGTGTGTGTGTGTGTGTGTGTGTTATGGTGAAACACACCTATTCTTAATAGTTAATAGACGCTCCCACCTAATATAAGTAGGAGTAGTAATAGAAACGACGGTCAGTCGATGTCGGTCGACAGTTAGTCGAATACGAAAGTATCAGTGACCACAACAAGATTACTCTGCGTAATACCTATTATATCAAGTTCCTAACGTTTTGTACGTCGAACTATTTTAGGACCGATTTAGTACAGATACAAGCCTCCACTGCGAAATTACTCCACAACAATATATATATTGATAATATTAGTGGTCAATATATATATATATATATATATATATATATAAAAGAAAGAACAGTAAGATATATAATCCGATGTTCTTATAGATATTTTTATTTTTACAAAATAGTGCTCAATGTAAATTTACAGAGCATTAATATTATAAACTAATTGATTTAAAATATGGTTTTTCCGCTACACAGTTCTAACCATGTGTCAAAAATGGAAGGTCCGAATTTAATTTTGTAATTAAATTAAAGACATTAGTTCCATTTCATCCTCAAGCGAATTTTGGAGTAACTTTTAAAATTACTGGGTTTTAAAGACACAGCTAAAATCATAATTCACGTTTCCAAGGTGAATTGATTAATTCACTTTTGCTAGACAGGGGTGTTTGCATGTTCTATATGTCTATATTTTGATGTATCCGTTATTAGCTACGTTTTGGTAGGAGGTAGGGATGTATTCTTCAATGAAATTTGACATCGGTTAAATGCATGTCGTCTGGATTTTTTTTTAAATTTTATTGTTAACAGCAAAAATTCTTACGGCATTTTTTCTATTTGTATATTTAAAGATTTTTTTTGTGGGGAGGGGTTGTTCAGGTTAGAATACGTTTTATTTAACTACAATTTGAAAAATATTTTCACTATTAATTTTTAATATACTATATTTCTTTTAAGAACAAGTAAATGTATTAGAATCCCTTACAGTATGTAGAGTTATTTTCACATCAACTATAAGTATGTATATTATTAGGTATCAATTTTTTTTTTCTAAGTAAACTTTATGACAAAGACGCCAAAATAGCTAATTGACTTCACTGATTTAGTAAACTTTTATTTTTTATATAAACTTAGTAATATCTTGTTTCTCATGTAAGTACAAAGGACATGGGTCATTCAATGGCTTACATCTAACTTTTCATATTAAATTCATTTTACTGTAGGTGCTTTATTTGATTCTTTTAAGTGCTTTTAGTACTTGGAGGGAGATCTATAGGTTACAATATGTTTTATTTAATTACAATTTTAAAAGATGTTTAGGTTAGAATTTCTTTTTATTTAACTAAAATTTTAAATACAACTAAAATATTTACACTGTTAATTTTAATAGACTATGTTTCTTTTTTAAAAGAAGTAAATGTATTAGAATTACTTAAAGTATGTAAAATTATTTTTACATATTAAGTATAAGTATGCATATTACCTTTGTTAAAATTTTAATATTTAAATATTATTTAAGTAAAATTTATGACAATTACGGTAAAAATAGCTAATTCATTTCTCTGATTTAGTAAACTTTTCTTTTTTTTTTTACTTAGTAATATATAGTTTCACATGTCTGTACAGAGGATATGGGACATTCATTGGCCTACATCTTATAGTTTTGCATCATAATTTCATTTTTCTGTAGGTGTTTTATTGTATTCCTTTAAGTGCCGGTAGTACTTTGAGAGAGGTGTTTTGGTTAGAATACGTTTTATTTAACTACAATTTTAAAAGATGTTTAGGTTAGAATTCGTTTTAACTAAAATTTTAATTACTACTTTAAAGTATTTTCATTGTTATTTTAATAGACTTTTTTTATAAATGTAATAGAATTACTTACATTATATAAAATTATATTTTTCCATTAAATATAAGTACGTATATTACTAGGTCACACTTTTTTAAAATTTATTTTTATTTTTAAATATTATTTAAGGAAAATTTTTGACAATGACGGCATAAAATAGCTATTTCATTTCTCTGATTCAGTAAATTTTTGTTTTTTATAAACTTAGTAATATATAGTTTCTCATGTATGCACAAAGGACATGGGTCATTTAATGACCTACAAATTCTAGCTTTTCTTATTAATTTCCACTTTACTGTAGGTGTTTTATTTGATTCTTTTAGGTGCCAGAAGTACTTCGATAGAGATGTTTGATTTTTATATTTATTTAGCCTAAATGAACTTTGATGTTGGTTGAATCTTTTTTTGAACTCATGGCTTGTGTAACCTATATACATTTTTATGTTTTCAGGATTTTCAATTGAAGAGATATTGCATTGGTATACTAATGATTCAGTGCGACATTTATTTTGTAGAGGGCAATTTTGGGGGTTTCTACAGTTACATAATTTTTGTTTATTTCCATCAGTTTTTATTTTTATTTTTCCATTGTCTAAATTTTTTTGGTTTTGGTATAAGTGTTTATTTAAGATGTTAGCATTAATAATTTTTTCCAAGTTTTCTGTACAAGTGTAACTCAATTATAGTGTGTTTTTATTGAAAATAGTACTTAGTTTACTTCCGCTAGGAAAATGCTTGACTATTAATGCGAGGAATTTTTGTCTTAATTTTTTTTAACCATTTGGTTGTATGGGGGTTTATACCAAATTATTTTTCTATTTCTGTTTTTTCTTTGGTTTCCATTTTCATTTTTTATATAAGTTAGTTTTGGGTTTTTGTAGCCACTCTTTTTTAGAGCTTTGTTATAGGAATTGATATGCTTATTGAAAATCTTGTCATTTGCTGAATTTGTACTAATTCTTTTACTGATAGATAATGGTATATGTTTAATTACACCTCTCTCAAAGTTACTACCGGCACTTAAATGAATCCAATAAAACATCTACGGATGAAATTATGATGAAAAGCTAGAAGATGTAAGCCATTGAATGACCCATGTCTTTTGTACATACATGAGAAACTATATATAAAAGTTTACTAAATCAGAGAAATGAATTAGCTATTTTTTGTCGTCATTGTCATAAATTTTACTTAAATAATATTTAAATATAAATTTAAAAAAAATTGTGACCTAGTAATATACATACTTATACTTGATGTGAAAATAATTTTACATGCTGTAAGTGATTCTAATACATTCACTTGTTTTAAAAAGAAATATAGTATATTAAAAATTAAAAGTGAAAATATTTTAAAAATCGTAGTTAAATAAAACGTATTCTAACCTAAACACCCCCTCAAAATCTTAAAGTATACAAATAGAAAAAAATACCGTAAGAATTTTTGCCATTAACAATAAATTAAAAAAAAATCCAAACGACATGCATTTAACGGATGTCAGAATTCATTAAAAAATACATCCCTACTCCTAACAAAACGTAACTAATAACTGATACAACAAAATACAGTGATAATGAACACGCAAACACCCCTTGTCTGGATGAATGTATTTCTCTGTATCCTTGGAAACGGGAATTATGATTTTTGCTGTGCCTTTAAAACCAGTAATTTTAAAAATAAGTTACTCCAAAATTCGCTTGAGGATGAAATGGAACTAATGTCTTTACTTTAATTACAAAATTAAATTCGAAGCTTTTAGCTTCCATTTTTGAAACATGGTTAGAACTGTGTAGCGAAAAAACATATTTCAAATCAATATATATTATATATATATATATATATATATATATATATATATATATATATATATATATATATATATATATATATATATGAATTCCCAAGAAGATAGAATCCAGGTATAACTAATGTCCAGGACAGAGTAAGAATATAATATAAAAGGCTCAAACACTAATATTTCATGGTTACATTGGAATCGTAATCACAATCCAAATCATCAGACCTACAAATTCAAAAAGAATATATATATAATATATATATATATATATATATATATATATATATATATATATATAGAGGAGGTGGAGTAATGGATAGCGGCTTGGATTGAAACCTTCATCACTATAATCAAATCTCTTGTGCTGTTGTCGGTTTCCTAGGAACTGATCTTCTTGGCCCTCATACGTCGAATTCGACGGGAGAGTCGAGTAGTATATATATATATATATATATATATATATATATATACGCAAAATGTTACCCTGTAATAATGACGAAATGAATCAAAATTCAAAAAGAATACAAAAGAATACAGAAAGACCTAGAAATTCAAAAAAAGAACACACACACACACACACACACACACACACACATATATATATATATATATATATATATACACGCAAAATGTTACCCTGTAATAATGACGAAATGAATCAAAATTCAAAAAGAATACAAAAGAATACAGAAAGACCTAGAAATTCAAAAAGAACACACACACACACACACATATATATATATATATATATATATATATATATATATATATATATATACACGCAAAATGTTACCCTGTAATAATGACGAAATGAAAGAAAGAAATCAGACATCAGGCATGATTAAGAAAGCTGTCAAGCCCGTTGTAAAAGTGGAATAACATGAATGAAAGACGTGATTTGGAATCCTTATACTATTGTAATTATTTTTGATCTGATTTGTGTGGTTCTACTATTTAAGCCGTTATAATTGAAGAAGAACTGTTATTACTTTTGATCGAACTTCGTATACACCATTTATTCAAATATTTATATAGAATCAAATTTGTAGCCGAATGATGAAAAATCACCGCTTTTTCTCGACAGATATTTATTTTCAGAATAATTTTCTTGTTTCTTCCTTATAAGGGCACTTAAACCAACACTTCTTCGTTAATCATGAAGCTCGGACATCATACAGAGAAAAATTTAGATTATTTTTTTTTTTTTACTAATGTTTACCCAATACAAGAACCAGTGAAGGCAGAGGATTAATGAATGATGTATTTTGGTTTGGTTTGTTTTATGCCATATCAACCTCAGTGGGTCATTTAATGCCAACAAAATTTTGAAATAGATTCATAGAGATGGTTTAGTCTGGTTTGGTTTACGGCATATCAACCTCAGTGGGTTATTTAACGTCGACAAAATCTATTTTTGGTAATATTTTTTTCTTCAAAAATGTATTCCTGGCAATAATTATTTTACAAAATATTTCTGATATTAAAATCTATTTTTACACTTTCATAGTGTTTTGACCCCATTTTGGGGGTTAACTTTTGCCCATAGCTGGGACCCTAACAGATGCTACTACCCCGGGTCAGGGTGGTCCTGGGAACACCAGCAATTAAGAACTGGTTCCACGCTCATTAAATCCTCCCGATCAGAGGCCTTGCTGTCGGACGTAGTTTATCGTCTTACCCAGGAAGCGGATGTAGTTTGTCGTCATACCCAGGATGGTAATGAATGATGTATGAACGTAAGTAAATGAGGTAATGTGCAATTTAAGAAGTTATGTAGGAGAGATAACAATTAACCTAAACTCGAAGAGATTAAGATTGTAGTGATCTGCAAAATATACTCTCGTGAGTCTGTTTCACAATATACTAATACTTGGGAAGAAGCTGTCTGAGTGGAAATTCCTTAATACGAATGGAATGAGGATGATTCGTTCCAGTGTACGTAGCATGACGAGTCTTACCTGTGAGTGTTACAGTTAATGGAACTAAGAAATGTACCATGTCAGAATATTTGCCATGGAAATAGCGACAGAATAGCGAAAGGCTTGCAACGTTTTGTCGGTGGGACAGTGTTTGTAGAGTGGAAAATATTTAATCATAGAGGCATTGGAAGTCTATCAAGGCAGTCAAGTGTGGACTAGCAGTCCCAGCCCAGTAATACTCCGTTTTTGTTTGATCTGGGTCTTGTGAAGATAGTGCATAGCAGGAAGAGTCAATGGTATGAGGCGCAAGCCATTTCCCCAGCAACTTTACCAATGGATCGTATATATGAGTTCTGAGGTTTAAGCTGAGCTTGAGTCCCAGTAGGCGTTCAAAGCCTCTTTGAGAACGGCCATTTATCATTATAAGTGAAAAATTATGGTCTGCTCGGTGATTTGCATCAAGCTACGGACATATTGATCCATATGTCAGAATCGACTAAGGGCACTTATAAAATATAAATACATTTTTGCATTAAAACAGTTGACTTGAAACATTTTCTTTCTTAATGAAGCGAGGATCACTTACTTAATAGATAGATAGATAGATAGATAGATAGATAGATAGATAGATAGATAGATAGATAGATTCTGGGGGCGCTGAAAAACTTCCCCGTTCGACCAAATAACAGAATGAAGCCGCGAAACGTACATCAGTTATGTGTCATGCGTGATACACGCTTAGGCGATCAAGTATCTTTCGATTCATGACTGACGATGCAGACTTTTCCGTAGTAGGTTGCCATTTCTTTCTGCGGTAAACCAGTTGCCATCTAAGTCTATAGAACCCGGTCCGTCCTGCTACTTCTCATAGCTGGGGGAGAAGAGGATTCATACTTTGCCCAAGGGTATTAGCACGTAAGTGAATGTAATGGATTCGACTGGAATTCGAACTAAGCTATTCCATAAATTCCTCCTGCAATTTAACACGAATGTCAAGTCGTTTCTCAATTTGCTTTAATTCTTCCTACCAAAATTATGAAGTTTGATCATTGGGCTGCTGATTTGTGCAAGATTGATTGAGCGGAGAACGTTTTAGCACCCCTCATGTATTTGCACACACAAACACACACACGTATATATTTAGAGTTTGCATAAGATATAAATAGAATACAGATCTCCATTCTACCAATAAAACCCAGTTTGTAAACAAATATTGGACAATGATGATTGTTATAATAGGAGAAAAATATATGCAGGAAATATCATAAAAACAGAATGGTACGTGCGGGTATTAATGTAAATATTATGTTGGTGCAAAAATAATGTCGTTTTCTCACATAGTTGAACGTCAAAAAACGACATTTTTTTTTTGCACCAACATAATATGTAGAATAACTGAATAGGGACAAATAGAGATATGCAATTAAAGCAAAAGATTAGGGTGTTTCATTAATACGGATTATATATAAGGGTGTTTCATTAAGACGGATTATATATCAGGGTGTTTCATTAAGACGGCTCAAAGTCAGCAGTAAATGAATCAGTGTTATTGGTGAAAATTTATTTATTTCTCTATTGGATCATGTTATTTAAGTCATGGCAATTATGTGTGAAAAATAATATTGCCCAAATGTCTGCCAAATCTGAAAGAAAAAGAAAAAATCATTAGAGGCTTAAACTTAATTCACATTAAAATCGGTCCAATGTTCTGATACTGGAATGCAAATACTATTACTACATTAATAATAAATGGTGATAGTCGATTGATTTGAGTTTTTACGGTTTATCGACTCTTTGTGGGTTATTTAAAGCCGAAATATTATTTTGGACAGTGAATTTTTTTTCTTTGTGAGCGAATATTACATTAGGAAATTTTTGGATCTAAGAATTTTTCTAAATACAAAGCCTACTATTTAATCCATAGCTGGGGTTGGGAAAAATGGATTCGTACATTTTCCAGATGTATTTGCACACATATGAATGTGACGAACCCGACTGGAATTCGAACTCGGTTCACCAATTTACCATTTCAAGTCATTACACCACCTGCATACCCAGTGGTGGTTAAGTGAAAATTCAAAGAGTATAAAAGAAATGCCGGATCATCGATTACCAGAAGATTGGTGATGCATATGCATTTACTAGCTTGCTTAACCCTAGGTTTCGGTTTACGCCAAAGAAAAAGCAAATAATAATAATAATAATAATGGGAAAAGGAAAATATAATGATAATAGACATGGAGATAATGATAACAACTGCCAACTGTGTGTTAAAAGAAAAATGACATTGTTTGTATTCTCAGATGTCTACTTACTATATTTGATTCATTGCTAAACATACTAGGAAAATGGTCGATTCCCTTTACCGCTCCAGCAAGTACCTGATTCTTCCTGCCATCCTCTACATTGACAAGACTCAAATCAGGTCGAAAATGGAATACTGTTGTCATATATGGGTAGGAGCTGCCGATTCTCCACTTTTCAGTTTCGATAGAGTTCAAAAGCCTCTCCACATCCTTGTGGGCGATGAATTATTTTCCACCCTACAAACACTTTCCCACAGACGAAACGTCACAAGCCTTCCGTTACTCTATCGCTATTTCCATGAAAAATGTTCAGAGGAACTACATTCCTTAGTTCCACCATTCCTAACCTTCACGGCTAAGACCCGTCATGCCACGAACTTTGTAGCGAACCTCTCTAATTTCCTTCGTATTCCATTGGTAAGATGTAAGTTTCACTCTGGCAGATTCTTCCCACGAACCGCTGCTTTGTGGAATCGATTCCCAAGAAGATACTTCCCCGAACATTAGAATTTTAATCTGTTGAATCTGTTAACCGTTATCCCTCCCACATATCTCGATAAACTGTACCACTTACTCTGTAACCCTCTACATCGAATCGGCCTTGTATAGGGTGATCATCATTGTAAAAATCTATAGACAATGCCCATTTCTTTCAATTACAAAAATAAATCCAAGAAAACAAAAAGGAAACTCTGCCTCAATACTAACAACAAATTAAAAAAAAATACCCAGAAGTCGGTCCTACGATTTGATTCAAGTTTCCAAGTAAGTTCCCTCTTGTTTTCTCTGTCCATCAACCAGTGTCATTTCTGACACGCACTAAAAACGACATTGATTAAAAAACGCTGATTGAATAGATTAATTAATTTTATTGATTTCTTTCTCTCGCTGTAAGACAATTACCGAATAGCGCATTTGTACCCCTCACCAAACGCAGTAATCCTATCCAGTGTTAACGCTGACTGCTGTACGCAATCCTGACGACAAAAATGTGCAGACAGAAGAGACACGAGTGAACGTGTCAGATCACCTGCTGTAGAGTGATTGTTAATGTTTCAGCTCTCAAGCCGTTGTCAGTACGAGGGTGGGTTGAAAATTTCATAGGCTGGCTATGAAGGAGTGACACTAGAACAGTGAAATCTTGCATGCATTAATTTCAATTCTTCTCATTAATAACTGCATTGGTATTGTTGTATTATCAAGTACCAGAAGAAACAGGATTTAGCTCTCAATGACATCCATGCTGACATGCTACATTAGGGGATGAAACATCAGTTTTATAAACAGTTCAAAAGTGAGTAGCTGAATATAGGAAGGGAAGGGAGAGTTTTGAAAATGACCCACGATATGGACGTCCTGAAATTGACACCAATGAAGAAAACATGGGTCGTGTTCACCACATGGTAATGGATGACAGGCGATGGACTATAAATCAAATGGCCAAGGCTATTAGCATATCCCGTGAGAGAGTTGAGAATATTCTACACAATGAACTTGGGATGACGAAGGTTTGTGCTCAGTGGGTGACACCTGATAAAAAGTGACTGATCACACCACGGGAAAATCTAGCACTGTTTGAGGCAGATCCAGCTGGTTTCCTTGAACGTTCCTCAAATTAGAGTGAGTGCTGGATTCATCACTTTGAGCCAGAGACAAAGAGACAATTCATGCAGGGAAAACCTCTTTCCTTACCTCCAAAAAAAAAAAGGCCACGGTTGTTTCATTTGCAGGGAAGGTGATAGCTTCAGTTTTTTGGGAATGCAAAAGGCATTGTGTTTATTAACTCTCATCAAAAGGGCCACACCATCAATGTCAAGGCAGTTATGAAAGGCTATCAAGACTAAACAGTTAAAAAAAAACTAACAAAGGGGTTCTTGTTTCATCAGAACATTGATCCATCGCACAAGTCCTTGGTTTCAATAGGCGCTGTGCGTGACTATGGTTTTGAACTGGTTGATCACCCTCCCTATTCTCCTGATTTGTCCCCATCTGGCTATCATCCGTTCCTCAACATGAAAAAAAAACACTTGGTTGGGAACAAGTATCACAGTGATGATGACGTCATATATGTTGTTGTCGGTTAAAACGCTTCAAGAGATTTGCTGTTATTCAATAAATCTAAAACGACAAATTACTAGGTACTTAGTTGTTGAGATTCATATTACAGGTCTTATGCGGTGTAATCTAAATATTCCTTTTGGGCCACAACAAACTTTTATCTGAGAAGTTTCATACAGATGACGCTGGTGTTGTAGAGTTGCAAAGTGGCTCCACTAGCTTGAAACTCCATCCTTCAGAGATATTATTTATGTGAATGTTTACCGATGGGATAAGTGAATCAATCTTAATGGCGATACATGAAAAAGAAGCATAATAATGATAGTAACAGAGGCTCAATGTTTTATTTGTATGATAAGAAACGTGTTGCATCAGTAAATAAATGCACATTACATTACGGCCATCCTTCGTATTAAGATTCAAATGCTTATCTGCCACCCTCTTGAAATGCTCATTTTTTTTTTGTCAAATATGGGATATCTATCTTCCTTATCCTCTTAATCTTCACTCCCTACCACCTCCTCTAGTTTGTATCGCAAACCTCGTTCATCGTAACCATTGTAACCTTGAGAAGCTCTTGTGGGGTTCAGCGTACCCGGATTAAAAGGGGAATTTAATACGGGATACCCTTCCCACAAAATACAACGCAAATTTCAAGAATGAACAACACGATAAGAAACGTTTTTGGAAAATAGAACATTGTATATTTATTATCTTGTAAATAGGGTAAAAAAGATTAATGCTTTAGTTCGTTTAAGCAAAGATGTGATTTTTACAAAAATGTCTGTGTTCGCTGTCTTTCAACAGAGTAGCAGAGTAATGTCTGTTTCTTTTGTTTTTGTATAGGTGTAAAAGAAAAAGGGGCGATCAATTTAAGTTGAAAAAGAGAATGTGGATGAGGAATAAAAGATAAAAGGAAAATGTACTTATGAATTGTTTTGGAGTCAGTTGTAAATTTGTTGTTGTTGTACTTTCCTAATCCACTTTCGGCTCTTAGTGTCGGGTTGAGTCAGTGATGGAATTTACTGTCAGTCTTCTATGATCTCTGCGCCCTTCTGACTGGCGACTGACTTGAAACTCTGTATTTATTGTTGACTTTTTTTTCACACTGGCTCGTTATCTTTTTTTTTTTTGGTTTAGCAAATCGCCTCCTTTCATTGGTCAGAAAATTAATTTCACACCTTATTGCGAAATCTGTTTTTAGTTTTTTTCATCCGATTTTGCGGGTGTGCAAATCTACTTTGTGTTTTTTAGTCACTTGTTGGAATGATATAGGATTTGTATCCTATACTCTCGAGTGTTGGATGAACTTTATATACTAAAGTTCACCCAACACTCGAGAGCTTCTAAAAAATAAAATAAAATAAATAAATAAATAAAATAAAATAATTCCCAAAATTTCAAAATTAAGATACGTTCAAAACAATTCTCCCCTCAATTTATTTTCCAAGGATGTAGTTGCTGTTTAAATGCTAAATTTTGTTTTATATTTGTATCTATAATAAAACTTTTCACTGCTTGCAAGATCATTTGTTTAAACGAATTTCAATCTCCGACACACGTACTCTCCCATATATATATATATATATATATCACAAAATACATTTGAATGCTTGAAGGTGGTCCTCAGTGACGAAAGCCGTCTTCCTCGCTGATTCCGGGATTCTTATTCATCATATCAGCTCCGACAGCCACCCCCGACCTGTTATCTTATTCAACAGGTCGCCACCGTGTAAAGGATTGTGCCAGTACTCATGACAGAATTTACACTTTCTGCTCTTTAAAAAAAAAAAAAAAAAAAAAAATTAAATAAGATAAAAAAATAAAATAAAATAAAATAATAAATAAATAAATAAAACAAACAACCAACGGAAGCGTCCAAAATTGCTTGCTCTGTCCCAATCAAAATATTGACGTTACATTTAGCTGTTCACTAAAATGGGGGCGTTTTTTTTTGTTTTTTTTTTTACCTTTCCCTCCTCTCTTTTTTTTTTTGTTTTTTCCCCCTTCCAAACTGAATTATATAAATTGCTTGCTTCGCACCAATTAAAAAAAAAAAAAAAAAAAATGTAATCTTTTTCAAAAATAATTTATACTACTTCATTAAAACTTCTTATTATCGTATGGAATGGATTGATTTTATGTATTTACAGTTAAAATATATATATCAATGGTACCGGTAGGGACGGATGGAATATTAAATTAAACTATATAGGGACGGATGAAATATTGATTGGAATAAATTAACAATTTATATGGTAAAAACGAATTAATTCTAAATTATAACGGTTAAAATGAATTGATGATATTGTGGCGTATGGTAGAAATGAATTTTATTAATGTTAATTTGTTTGGATTGATTTTAAATTATGTTACATTAAAAAATAACATTATCGTATGAGAAGAATAAATTCTACATTATGTTACAATATTTCTGTTTTATAAAAAAAAAAAAAAAAAGGGGGGTAAAAAAAAAAAACTACCAAGAGTTTGTGCGCTAAATTTAACTAATAAAACCTATAAAAACTTATTTATTCGCAAGCAATTTAAATCCAGATTAGGGATTGTTTTCTATTGAATTATTCCCCCACTGCTCGGATCCTTTAAGCCATATCCATTTAGAAGCCGTCAGAGCTTCATTTGAAATTTTCTTAACGGCTTTGGCTTTAGCTGATCCTACGATGCCTATTTTCCTAAAAGCTTTGCATAATGACTGGCCTGCAAAGCCACGACATCCTACTTCCACAGAGTCATATGTGACCTTCCAGGAATTTTGCTGACACTTTTCGATCAATTCTTGATATTTTGATCGTTTCCTTTCATTTGCTAATGTCAGGTATTCTTCCCAGGGGACCGTGAGCTCCCATATTATACACTGTTTGGTGGAGTTGGAATAGATAATCAAGTCTGGCCTTAGTGATGTTTCCGCTATATGTTTGGGGAACTTTAGTTGTGTCTTCAGGTCTGTATCCAAATCCCAATCGTTTGCTGACGATAACAAGTTTGTTTTGGGGATCGTATGTTTTTTTTTCTTCGTTCCCTCTTTAACGAAGGGAATTAATATGAACTTCTTATTCGGGGTGTATTTAGAAGTTCTCACTGCTTCACTGACTTCATGTGCTATTGCCTTTAGGACTTGGTCGTGGCGCCAGCGGTATCTACCGTCACTCAAGGCTTTAGCGCATCTACTTAGGATATGTTGCAGTGAAGCGCGTTTCCCACATAATTGGCAATTTGGGGTATCCCTTTTTACCCATAAATATAAATTGGATGGGCTAGGTAGCACATCGTATACCGATTTTATTAGGAAACTTATTTCACCAAAGTTTGACCGCCAGTAGTCTGACCAGCTGATCTTTTCCTGTTCGACACCCTGCCATTTTGTCCATGCTCCCTGTGAACTAAGTCCCACCATCTTGCAGTATCTCGTTTCTTCAATCCCTGCTCGCACTTCTTCTTGGATTAATTGCCGTTTTTCTTTCCCTTTGTCTCTGTTTATTTGGGGACAAGGAAAATAACCGAGACCCGCTCTACCTTTAGCGATAGTGCCAAGAATTGCTTTATGCCGTAATCTATCCTCTGCCATCTCCAACTCCTTTTCTGCACTCCATTTTCTCCCCGTTCGAGATTGAATACATGCTGCTACCACTATATATATATATATGATAAAATATAGTTTTAATGTATGCTATATTTATGGGTTAAAGTGCTCAATATCAGGGATAAAGCGTATGTAAATATAAAGTGGACTTTGATGTCAACATCTAGTCTGTTTCATACTAAACACAATATATATATATATATATATATATATATATATGGAGGTGTTGAAAAGTTTTCGGACCCACCCAGTTCTTAAAATCTGATTAAACAACAGATTATTTTTAAACGGGCTTCTTATTTGTCTCGAGAACTTTTCAGCACTCCCTTATACTGCATAGCTTGATTTGAGTATTTTCGTTGCATTGGTAAAAATGTGTTTATTTAGTAGAATTTCTGACCCACTCACACACATAAAACCTAGGTCTATCTATTACAATATAGATTCATTAAAATTCCAGTAAAAGTTTCAGCCACTACACAAATGTTTGACAGTACTAATTCAGTATCGGCAAGTATCGTCTCCAGCAAAGATTTTTCACTAAGATCGATTTTTAATTTAAAAAAAAATGATTTAAACGTACATGACCGTAGAATCTATAATTGATCTTGAAGCAACGATTTCTACAACAAGCTGGTAGAACAGGGAAGTTATTGATAAAAGAATAATTATATTAGCCAATCAATAAATAGTATTTATCACAAGTGGATTTAACTTAGTTCATTAGTTTGAATTTATCATTCCTCTATCTGTAAAGTTAGGGAAACGATATTAAAATGGAGGGTGGGTTTCGCGAAGGCACGCTTCATCGCACGTAAATATGATAAAATAAACGCGTATGCATCTCCATAATTTCTTTTTAAAAATCTTGTATTTGGTTTAAATTTTATGATAAATTTTCACACATTTTGCATAATTCATTAGTTTACTTAACATTCGTTTCCCAATTTTTTCCATTAAGAAATCTTAATGTAGACACATGAAAAAAGGTTGACTATGCAAAAAGATGGGATATCAGTAAACCTTACATAATCGGAGGACATTTGCAGCAGAACTTTCTGATACTGAATAGTGGAAAGTTCCGCTGCAAATGATCTTTTTTCGAAATTAATTATCGCTTCCTCACTACTATCAGATGTGTTTCATTATCACAAAACAGTGCATCTATAGACATCATCACTTTTGACAATCAGACTCAGTTCATAAAAATATATTTTTTAAAAACAATTACGACTGAGTGGTGAGTTCGATCCTCACTGGGTCCCCCATATTTTCTGTCCTGCGCTTAGAAAATCAACATGAAAATTAATTTTTAACTAATGGGTTTTCGCTGTGCCTAGCTGGCTCCTGAAATTCTATTATCTAAAAGATTTAAATTCAGGAAACTTCTCCATCAGCTGTGTGTCCAAAGTGTCCAAACAGTCAGCTTGTGTTATGTTTTCACACACACGCACACACACACACACACACACACTCTCTAGTTCTCCCTCCCTCCCTGTTAATAGTTAGTTTTCACATACATCAACGCAACTTAAAGATCACAAAATAATTTTCCCGTTCGATTCTCTAAAAGTAAAAATACGTGGAAAAATTGCAATAATTTTATTGTCATAAAATCAATCAATGAAAACAGACAAGAATTCTATTCTTGATAACGCGATATTTGAAAATGAAATAACTGACATAGTACAAAAACCTTTGATAATGGTCAGTTATAGCCGGAAGTACTCAGACAGTAGAGAATTATATTTAAATATATACCGGAGACCAGGAAATGATCCGAAATATAGAGAAAATAAATTTAAAAAAATCTTTAACGAAGAAACGTTCATTATTTAAACTTATATATATATATATATATATATATATATATATATATATAGAGAGAGAGAGAGAGAGAGAGAGAGAGAGTGAGAGAGAGAGAGAGAAACAGACAGACAGAAAGACAGGTACAGAAAGACAGGTGAATATAGCATCAATCAGCTGACAAATTTTATATTTCTATTAATCATATATATATATATATATATATATATATATATATATATATAGGGTGTATCGAAAAACTTTTACAAACGTTGAGGACGGGTTCCTCACACCAAAACAAGGACAAAAGTACATATATACATATGTCCGCAAATCTTTAGTTTTTGAGTTATTAAATTTAAAGTTTACGGTAGACGCTGTTAAATGTACAATCCAAGACACAATCCAAAAATACTTGTACAAACTTTGGAGGCGAGCTCCTAACACCAAAACAAGGTAAATTTTTTTTTCAATTAAACGTTGAAGACAGACAAGCCACAAACGTACGCGAATGACAAATGTAACCTAGTTCTTATGGGAACACGGCACCATCTACCCTAAACTTTCTTTAAACTAAATAACTCAAAAACGAAGGATTGGGGAAATGTTTATATGAACCTTTTGTCCTTGTTTTTTGGTATTAGGCACCCACCCCCAAAGTTTGTAAAATTTTGATACACCCTATATATATATATATATATATGACATCAAAATATGAACAAAACTCAATCAGTTCCTTGTTTTCTAATCAAATATTGATTATTATCTATAATGTTTTTATTTTATTTATAATTATTAGTATTAAATTATTGTTATCATCATCATCTTCATCATCATTTTATAACTATGATTATTCCTTAGCGTGTACGTTATGCTCTGCCATACGTCATAAATAATGGACTAGGCTGTTTTGATTGCGAAAAAGACAGAAAGAAAACGATATATCAGAGACATTGTTTGGTTTCAGTGAAAGAAAGAAAGAAAGAAAGAAAGAAAGAAAGAAAGATAGAGGAGGTGATAACACTTTCATGTGCTTGTCATCCGCATCAGTGAATTCATTAAATATACAAAAATAGAAAGGGGTGTAAGACAAGGATGTGCATTCTCAATGGTTTAATTCAACCTATTCAGTGAGATGATTTTGAAAGAATTATAAGTCCTACCAGGATTTATTATTGACGGCCGCAATCTTAGCAATATAAGATATACAGATGACACCGTGTTGATAGCAGACACGGAAAAGAAACTACAAAAACTCCTACGGAAAGTCGTGAAGGAAAGCGAGAAGAAAGGACTAAACATCAATTACAAGAAGACAGAATGTATGGTTGTTAGCAAAAGAAACAGTCCCACATGCAAATTACAAATTGGAGATACCAAAATCAAAGAAGTACAATAATTTAAATATCTGGCAATTGTTTTAACACTGAAATCCGAATGCGCATTAAGATAGCAAAATTTTTTTCCAAAAGCTAAGCAAAGTATTAAGAAACAGTAAAAAAAATCGTTAGAAACAAAGGAAAGAATACGAAACTGTTACATAATATCAGTCCTCCTATATGGCAGCAAATGCTGAACAGTCTCTTCACATCTGAAGAAGAGACTTGAAGCAACAGAAATGTGGTTCTACAGAAGGATGATAACTATACCATGGACTGAACATGTGAATAACGACGAAGTTTTAGAGAAAATGGAAAAAAAAGGATATTTATATTTAAGACCAGGAAGAGACAGTTGAAATTTATAGGGCACATAACGAGGAAAGAGGACATGGAAAATTTGATACTCACATGACAGATTGAAGGCAAATAGGACAGAGGAATACAATGCATAACCTACATAGCGAACTTGAGTTAATGCAAGGCGGAACAGGGTTTAGGAGAGATAACAAAAAGACAAAATGTATTAAGAGCTACAAAAGATAGAAAATTGTGAACAGCCATGATCACCAACGTCCCGAAGGGAGATGGCACATAAAAGAAGAACTTAAGAATTATCATTCATCAGAAAATTAAATTAGCAAAACCGTGAACGATTCACGCGTAATACTTATCACTATTATTATTACATTTCATTATTTAAGAAGATTTGTCGCTTTTGAGTGTTTAAGCCATAAAAACAGTTGTTGGAACAGTTTGCAATGCTGAAAATAACATTTATTTTTTGGTTGGAAAAGACGTTAAAAGAACTGTTGTTTCTTGCTATGTATGAAAGGTCGACAGCAGTTGAGATGATGTCTGCGAAACAATAGCCTCTTGTTACTGGCCTTTCAATAAAGAAGCGTTTGGTAAATAACAAGTTGTGGTTATTCACATCCTACATCATCACAACATTGCCACTGCCACTATCAAGAACAATGTCAGTGTTGGGAGTTGTTAAAAGGGTGTGTGTAGAAAGGTCTGTGATGTTGGGGACGATTATCATGGTTTTTAGTTTATCATCACCAGCAGCACAATCACTGATGAATCAAATAACATAGAAAATATTCTCCGACATTGTTCTGCTAAATATCGCTATTTGCAGCTAAAATGTTAGTTTTTAAACTCATAATCAACATTTGTTCTTTTTAGTGATTTCCATCCTGGCCACTAGTTGCCCTTTTTTTTCTTTTTTTTTTTTTTTATTGCAACATATCTTTCGATGCAATATTCTTCCTTTCGGTTATGTTTTTCTTTCCTTAAACCAAACCGTTCTCATTTTTTTCCCTTCTCTTTTTCTTTGTCCGACATTTTTTTTTATTTCTCCTTTTTCCTGTACGTTTTTTTTTTTTTACATTAACTTTTTTCTTTTATTTCCTCACTTTTTCTTTCACTCGTTTCTTCTTTTTACTTAGCCCTTAATATTCATTGCCTTTACTTTTTCCCCCTTTCTTTCTTAATTCTTCCAGTTTTTTTTTTCCTTCTTTCAACTAGTTTATTTCTTTCTTTATTTTTTGTTGTCCCTTTTTTGCCTTTTTGTATTCTTTTTCTTTTCCCACCATCACTTTCTCTTTTCTTTTTCTTTTTTTTTTTTTATTTAGTCTCATTCATGACCTCTTTCATTTTCTTTTTATCTTCTTTTTCTTTCCCCCTGCTTTCTCTTGCCATTGTTTTCCACTTTTCATCTTACGCATTCATAATTGTACTTCACATTTTTAAAACGTTTCCTGTCAGCCTTTACGACAGACGGCACAATAATTCCTATGACTTTTTAACATCTAAAAACACATAACACTTGTCATATCTGGGAGTAGCTTTAAAATTCCTTCTTATGGCCTGCATCTGTCTCTCTTTTCCTCTTTTAGTTCACAACAAATTCTAGTAATTTTGAATCACAGAAGAGCGCTCTTTTGTTAAAAAATGAATAACGTTACAGAATTTACTGAACTTTGACCTAATTTTACTTTTGACATATATAAAAGTCATTTTGGCTTAGAAACAAGTACAAAATTTATTCTTGGCTTTCTAAAGACAGCTAGATATAATGTAAGACAAAAATGAAAGTAACTGTATTTTTCACCTCGAGTGAAGAAATTTTATCTATTTTTAACTTGTAGATTTAAAAAAAAACGATTATGTTAAATACTTTAATTATGTATAACAATTTTAGACAATGTTGAAAAATGTGTGACAACGTTGATATTATAATAAACAAATACAAAATTACCATGAAAAAAGGCAATATCTTATAATTGTGCTTGTCCCTCTCTTTGTTAGTTTGGACGACTATTACGCCTTGCCAATCAATACCAAATAAATAATAGGCGATTCCGTTTTGATCAGGTGGAAATAGGGGAAAAACATTACTTGAAGAAAGAAAGAAAGAAATAATAATTCTGCACAGGGCTAATGCTTGCTAACTAGAGATTACCAGGCACACATACTGAACATTTGTGTTAATCCCAAATGCAAATTCTGTGATAAATATCCATAAAAATTAACCATCTTGTACCAGGTTGCATTGTGTTAGAACCCACTGAATATAAAACTTGGCATGATAGAGTGGGCCAATATCTGCGCTGGAAAATATGCAACTTTTACGGGAACGAAACTGCAAGAAATTGGTATGAACATCACTCAAACCCGATTACAGAAATAGGACCTGTAACGATTTTATGGGACTTTACAATACATGCAGACAGAAAAATCAAAGCTAATCGCTCAGACATCGTGATTAGAGACCGCAAAGACAAAAACTGCCTCCTTCTTGATATAGCAGTCCCTGCAGACTGTAATGTATCTTTGAAAATCTTCAAAAAGCTATCAAAATTCAAGGGCCTTGAAATCGAAATCTCAAATGGTAACACATAAGAACATCAAAAATTCCAGTTGTAGTTGGAGCCCTTGGATAGATTGGAAAAGATTCCAACAGAGTCATCGAAAGGATTCCTGGTAGCCAATGCCTTAAAAAAATACAAAAAAATTGTTCTCACGAGTACAGCCCACACCTTGCGAAGGGATTTATCTATGTAAAATATATGTGATTTTTTTTTAACTACTCAGTGGAAAATGTCATGATGCCATTTCTGACCTTAGGTCTCTGGTCGGGACCCGGAAAGAAATGAGTACATACCAGAAATCAAATAATAATAACAATAATATATCGACCAAAATATATTGAAAGGAGAACAAGAAAGAAGAGTAACGTCATGGCATGGATAGACTACAAAATGCATAAGATATGATCCCATAATCTCTGATAATTGAATGTCTGATGGTGCAAAAATTTCGAGACTTTGCGATGAGCTTTATGACGAAGGCAAGAAGCTGGAAATGGAAACAACCTGCAGGAGGACAATATCTAACAGAGATCAAGAAAAAAAGTTATATTTCAAGTATTATTTATAGTTAGAAATTCACAAAGTCGCTAGAAAATGTGAACTATCTCTTGTACATAGGGGGAAACTGATTAAGAAACTCTTATACAAATGATCAGAATCTTCAGGCAAAATATAGGAATGGAATCTGGCATTGAGAAATGGGAAATGAACAAGGGGAACGTTAGAAGGATACAAGAGAAGCGATAGAAGGAATTGAATTACGCAGTAGTGTTTGTGAAGATTTTTTTTCTAAGATGCTATATAAATTAGAATTTGTTGAATGAACAAATTAAACAGATTTAAGTTATAGTGGACACAATTTTAAAATGTATTCTGTTAATCATTTTCCGACAAAATATAAACCGTTTTAATGAAAATTAATAAGATACGATATCCCGACTGAATGGATACTAAATTAAAATAAAAATTAATTATCTTATAATTTATGAAAAAAGATAAAAATGACAAAGCATTCGAAAGATATATCAAATTATTAATCTGCAAAGTTTTAGCTTTTAAGTATGTTTCGTTATTAATTTTTGTCTCGGACGAGGAGTTATGATTATTTACACTATTTATATTCGGACTATTGTCCTCAAAATTGTTGTTGTTATTAAAACGTTTCGACCGTTGTGCCCTCCGGTCTTCCTCAGGCTTATATGAATTTGGGTAACCTACAGCGAATTCTGAACTGAACACTTTATTTTAATCTACGGGGGTAGATTAAATAACCCATGTCTATGGATATCATCTAGTTCTTGTTTTATTTGGTACTGTTATTTCTCGCCCGTTTCCATTGAGGATTGAATTCACAATAACTATTACTTCAGAAACAGCTTCATATTGCGTACACACAGCACGAAATCACACTATCGTAACCAATATTTTAAGTCAAATTTTAGTACATTTTTTATAAATGCCTTTATTTCTGAGATGAGGTATTGTAAATTTTTTTTTTTTTTTTTATAAATGTCTATATTTCTGAGATGAGGTATTGCAAATATTTACATCATTTTTATTGCCATATTTCGGCCGTTGTACGTTCTGGCCTTCTTCAAGTGATTGGAATTTCGAACTGAACCCTTTATTTCGTCCACCGGAGTTCTAGTTCCACGTGTCATGCCTCTTTCCGGAGGACTCCAAGTTTTTGTTCACTATTGCAGTAACCAGATATTTAACTCACAACTCACTGGATCCAACCAACGCTTTTATCCACTGGGCCATGTGTCCTTGAGGACATCAGTGTATGAATTTTTGTGACTTATAAACTTAATATCTCAATTTTCATTTTCTTTAGAGCCCATATTGAAATTTTGTTGTTACTATTGCTTTTCTCTAACACTCCGTATTACTGGTGCTCATATTATATTCATTTCTATGCTTGGCCGGCTTAGGAGATTTATGTGACCTAGCATATATGCTGATTCCTTAAATTTCCGTATTTTCCAGCAATGTTTTCTGTCTATTATTTTCCCCCTTATCCCACCGGGGGGAGGGGGGTCGCCATATGTTGTCAACTACGCCTGATTTTTCTATTTCCCTCGTGTTACGGCTTTACGATGTTCTTGCTGTCTTGCAGTGATGGGGACGACCTGTTTCTCCTTTAAAATTCTTACTACAGCTGCACGGGATGGCGTACACACAGTCCTTAGTCATGTTCTCCTCTATGGGGGATCTTAATTGGAAGAGGTGTCTGCGAAGTGTTGAACCATTTTTGAAGGTGGTCCTGATGTTATATGGACCACAGATCTGTTGTATTTTCTCCGATAATCCCTTCACATAAAGTAGGCAGACCGAAGCTGTTTTCTGAGTATTGTTATCCTCTTGTACTTTTCTATCCCAGTTTGTCGGAGCTACTGCCATGTACCCAGGGTAGTTGTTACGTTGTAGGGTACTGCTTATACTGACCATTTCTTGTTCATATGTCTCTGGGTCACCACTTATGACTTTTACTCGATGTTGTAAGCAGCAAACGATCTCTTTCTTTACACTTTATGGGTGGTGGGTGTTGAAGTTGAGGTATTGTCCGGCGAATATTGGCATGCAGTATACAGATAAAGATGAGGACAATAGTTCGGAGAATGTAAATAATGTTTTATAAATAACATTTTTAACTATGAAAACAAGAACTTCCAATTTCTTACATTGATGCGAACGAATGAAATGAGTTTCTGTCAAATTTCAAGTATGCACGCTGCGTATTTCACACGGCCTCTTTCAGAGTTTGAAAGAAACACAGATGTTTTTATCTGCTGATTGAGAAGTCTTGCTAAATAATGTGTTTAGTACTAAGTCAGTGTAACACTCTTTAAACGAACAGTGACCAAATCACGCCATTTATTGACTTCCGTTCTTCAATGAGATAAATCAACTTTTTCGAGAAGTTTTTTCGAAACGCACTTTTGAGAAGCAACTTTCTCTGTGCATGGCTATTTAAACATATTTTTACATTCACTGCATATACTTTTAGCAACATATTTCGTCAACAATTTAATTTTACAGAGCATACGAAGTTTTTGTAATAACAACAGTGGCCGTGTATATCATTTATAATAACATTGAATATTTTCATAATTTCACTGTGCTGCAAACAATACATGTAATTTCCTATCAAGGGAACTTTATTGGAATTTATTTAAATATTTGAATTGTAAATAATTTGTGTTTTATCGCTAAAGAGATTTTTGTTAAAGCTTGATTTGTATTTTTATATGTCTCTTGTGTAATACACTCGTTTCAAAATATTACTCGTGTTTTGGAAAATATTAAATAGATTAAGCAAATAGATAATAATGTTGGATACATCATTATTTTGTACGCGCGTGCACACACGCGCATAATCATAAAAGTGGACATTGAAGTCAACACCCAGAGGCGACAGTCTATTTCATGCTGAACGCAATCGTCGGGTCATGTGCATTGTGCTTTTGCTCGACTATTTATATATACAGGTCAGTGATGCATTGTGGGTAGTCTATTTCTGTTTTCTTCCTATTTTCTCTATTTTCCTTCTAGCATGAACTGTCTAAACCAGTGTTTTCAACCAGTGTTCCTCGGAATCTTAGGGTTCCGAAAGAGGTGGCTAGGGGTTCTGCTAGAAACCTTGATAAATAGGCTAATACATTTTTGAACAATTTTTGTTTAAATTTATATTATTAGTTTTACTATAGACGTATCGCATATTGTTGAATAATTCTTGGTTATTATAATAAAGGCTTCAATCTTTTATATTAAGGAAATGTATGTAGCGATGTCTATATGGCGTCAGTGTAAAACCGTCTTCATTGGTTAGTGGACAGGACCGGTACGTGGCGGATTCGTGTATCATTGAGTGACTAATTCGAGTACAGGATGCCTGCATGGTGTCCATATATTATGTTACTACGCGAGTTGCGATGCAGGAGTTCCCTGAGGCATTAAACTATTTCAAGGGTACCACAAGGGTAAAAAGGTTTAGAAACGACAGTTTAAACTGTCAACTGTATACAATCGTTTTCTCGGATCGATGATTAGAAATTGTTTCGAGCTAATGAATACTGTAGGTCTTAGAGAGGGTCATATTTCTTCGAATCTCGTGGACTAGCGCTAACGAATCACAAAGAACTTTACATTATAACCGGAACGACATCATTTGAAGACTTTCTCTACAGTGACAAAAACTAAAATGAATAGCACTTGTAACTCGAAGAGAAAATAAGGACATAATCAAGATGTTGACTTTTCGCACTACTTCAAAGAAAAGGTTGAGAAGGAACTTCTCTAAAGCCACACACTCACTCGTCGATAATAATTTTAAAAAAAATCAAATTATCAATTATTATTAACTTGTTTACCCATAGCATAAAAAAAAAATGACTGTATATGAAATTGTAATTTTGTTAAGAAGTCCTTATGTTTTATAGATCTTTAAAAATATATTTTTCCAATTATTATTATTGCCTTTTTACCTACATAAACATCTTGGAAAAATTCGACATATTGCTACCAATACAAGAAAGATAATTAAAATGTAGTAAAATGTGACAAACGTCCCAGACAAAAATTATAAAAATATGCTTGGCGTCTACATTTTTCTCGCGTATTTCTTTCATTTTTTTATTTTGTAACTCCCACATCGTTATTCTACGATTGTTAGTAAGCTGTTTTAAATAAATAATAAACACTGACATAAAGTCTGTGAAACAAATATATTTTTGAAGTGTAAGTGAATAATAATCCTACGTGTTTTCGTTTTACGTTTAAAGCCTTTAATAATAATATTTTGTGTATACCTTCTTCTGTTATGAGCCATGTCCCTTCAGGATGTGGGTAATTATGGCTCTTCACAATTTCCTATCCTTTGTAGTTCTTAATATTTGTTTTATTTTTTACTCCTCCTCCCACTCAAACTTCTGCCATCCATACACGAGCTCCCTGGCTAGGTTACTCGCTGTTTCACCGTCTCGCTTGTTTGTTTTTTTTTTTCTTTCTTTTTTTACTAATTTTCGCCCAATACAAGGCACAAGAGCCACTCAAGGTAGAGGGTTATTATGTGGAGTTATATAGCATACAAAAATGCGTTAGGAGTAAAGCTTATTTCTAGACTTTAGAAGGAACCGGAAACAAGGTATAAAAAAAAACAATACTCCTGTTCAAGAAGAGACCGGAAACCAAATCCTAAACAGGGATCAAGAGATAAACCTCTACTCCTGTTCAAAAGACTGGGGAGGAGTGTGAACCGGATAATAGGCGAGCCTATCTATTCCTATTGTCCTGTGCTGTGAGGGTCAAAATTTTCAAGCCCTGTTTTCTTATTACGTGTTCCAGAAATTTCAACTATCATTTTCTGAGAAGAATAAGCGTGCTTTTTGTTTCTATTTTCTTTAAAACTTCATATTGCTCACATGCACCATCCATGGTATTCTCAGCATCCTTCTGTAGAACCAAATCTTTGTTGCTCCAATCTCCTTTTCGTCATTGAGAAAATTGTCCAGCATTCAGTCATATAGGATGAACCGTGAACGATATTACATAGAAGTTCAGCACTCTTTAGTTTAATTTTTAAATAAAGAATCTTTCCTGTTTCTTAAGTTAATTAAGTTTAGCTTACCTACAATACGGAGTTAAAAAATGTTAACAGATTGTAGTGTGGGCGATACCATCCACATTGATAGAGCATAAAGAACAAGCATGTAGTTCTTTTTGACCCACTCTTTCATTTTTGTGTGCCCATTGCAAACAACAGTCGGCTGATGTACGTGAACGAACGGTTTATCTACCACAAAGAAGAATTATACAACACTTACGCCCACACACGCAGACATCCTACTTTCTTGAAGAAACGGCTGAAGTTTCAAGTTTTATCTTCCTCGTTATCACACATCTACTTAACAAAAGGAAAATTTTATTTCAAGTCATAGCAAAGTTTCCTTATTTGTATCTACTTGCATCTTTATTATAATTTTGCTTTTAGTTTTCCCCTATTTTCTAAAACTAGTTTTTTTTTCACATTTGCGTAATTTACTGTCCCAATCGACAAGGCTTATTTTCTAATTTTCTTTTATTTTTAGATCAGGTCCAAAGTTCATTCGTTTCTAAGACCATAAACAATGTTAAGAATCTGGGTTAGTTTCTATGACCAATTCCCTTTTCTCTTAATTTTTTTCCGAAAAAGTGTTTGCTTTCTGCTATAAAGCAGATTTTGTTTCCTGTCCTTTCTTTAACAAAAAAACACTGGCAAAACGATTCAATGTTCCAGATGCTAGCTTAGTTTTACTTTCAAATATACATACTCAACGGAGTAATAAATACACCCACTCACACAGTTGTTGTTTTTTTGTTTTGTTTTGTTTTTTTAAAACAGGAACCTTCAAACACACGTTATATTTTTTTTTTTTTTTGTGGCCATCGTTGCGTTTCACCATATCAGTTCCAACTTTTGCCATCTACTTGGTATCTTTCGACCGTCTTAGAATTTAATTTGAGCCAGATTAATAAGCTAATCTTAATTTTTAAAAGTTTATTTAGGAATTCAAAGTGTTTTGAACATATTTATGAAAATCGATATTTTTCGAAAAAAAATTAAAAGAGAAGAAATATTTCTTGTTTTAATATTCAACAATTGATTAGCCTTTTTTTTTTTTTTATTAACAATACAATATACAAATGAAAAATTTCGCAATTTTTAATTTAAATTTTTACAATGATAGAGAACAAAAATACAGATTTTATTGAATATTTTAAAGGATTTTATTTATTTTATCCCAAACAGCTAAAGTATAATTTCTGTAGAAATTAGAGTTTAAAACTTTTTACAGTGAGGTGGAATTAGAATATCTCTCTAAAAATAAAAAAAAGAAGAAAGAATAGAAAAGAAAGAAGACGGAGAAAAGAAAACAGGAAAAGGTTTTCGTTATATAAGCATTTTCAAAAATTATTTCTTTGAAAATTGTCTTTAATCAGTGACTAAATTAAAAATATATCGTGTAAGTAAAACGCTAAGCTCATGTTAATTTTTAAAAGTTATATTCGCTGTTCAGTGTTCACGTGCATTTTTTCTGCGTTAGCATTCATTTGAAAAAATTTCATATGTGAATGAAATTTGAACACTTACTGACGGATTGTTTCAAATAATAAAATAAAAAGTTTGATCTGAACGATATTTAAACATCATTAAAAAATAGAAGTTTTTTTTTCAGCTCCACCTTAAATAATTTTTTAGCAGTTTTGTTACTGGTAAGTCAAGTGGTAATCTAAAATTACTAATTTCATGTGATACCTCATTTTTTTAGCAATATAAATAAATTATAGAAACTACCTGGAAAAACGGAAAATATAATTAAATCAGATCAAATCAAATTAAAAAACTGTGACAATACGTGTTGATTTCTATTCCACATCTAAGCTAGTTTTCTAAATTCTAAGTCATTAATAAATTCTGTTACTGTTGTTAATACACCACAATTGTATAAGTTTAATAAATTTTTAAAATATTGACAATGTTAAAGAAATAAGAAGAAATATTAATTCAAATTAGTTTTTATTCATAAATTAATTTGTAAAATTAAATTTGGTTAGTAATTGGTAGCAATATGAACCCATGACAAATCCTAATGGACTGTCTAAAACACAGTGAACAAAATCCCAGCCTCTTATCCCCAAAGTGGACAAAATCCCAGTTTCATAATAGGATTAGGGGTTGTAAAAAAAAGGCCATTCGACTTTTATTATAAGATAACATATACTCGTCTAAGTGTAGAGGTATTGAAGAATGCATTCGTTTCAAGTGGTCATTTAATCATAATGGAAGACTAATGAACAGATTATTTTTCAATTTCATCTTATAGTCAATTACCTAATATTTTTCCAATATTAAAATTTGAATTTCTGACATTTTAACCTGGAATTTTTAACATTTTAATATATTTTAATTTTGTAGTTACTTAACTTTATTTAAAATGAAATATAAAATCTCATTTCTTATTTAAAAAAAATTATTCAAGTCAATTTTAATATCTCAAATAGTCTCTCTACAGACAATATATTTTTGATACAGTCCAAGGAAACAGTATATCAAGTATGAGTTGTTTGATTTTTATTAGAACAAATTTAATAACTTTACAATTTTACAGTTCGCTCAATTTTTCTTTGTTGCTTTTAAAATAATTTTCATTTGTAATATACTTATTTTAAAACGTAATCATAATTTTAAGAAGTCTTTAAAAAAATCAATTATTTTTTATTAAAATAAGTAGCGCTTTTTCAGACAATAATTATTGAGCCAATGATTTTTAATCACTTTTTCGTTTTTTAAAATGTTTTTAATATTGTATTGTCAGATCAGCTTTAACGTAAACAACAGTTTTTTTTATTAAGTTTCAGACCGATTTCAGCATTTTAATTATTTTTTTACAGATAAAATAATTTTAATAAATTCAAGAAAAAAAGGGATTTTGAAAAGAATCATATTTGTGATTAAACAGTCAAATTCCTAATTTAAAAGAATTAAACCCATTAGCATTTTTAAACCCAAGAAAAACCTGGAGTTTTTAAAATCATCTGGTTTTCAGGAAAACTTTGACAGAAAAAATTGAAGAAAAATAGAGAAAAGAAAGATGAAAAATTCGTTTCCTTTGTTGCAAAACCACGACAAGTTTTGCTAACATCCCCAAAAGTTTAAGGTAGCAGTAAGTGCTTCCAAATATAAAGTTACTACCATTGGGTGGTTTAGAGAAGAAAAAAAAACTGGTTTTATTTCTTAACTGCGAGGATAATCGTGAAATTTTCTCTTTTTTTTAAACTTCATAACCAACTTCACTAAGAGAAACAAATCTTTGAGGAATAAGGATCGATATAGAAGAAAGGAAAAGTATACTGTGCCCTGGGATAATACGGAATGTGTTATGGTTGGTGTCCAAGCGACCAGGGTAGCTGCTCATGTTGCTAGAGGAAAAAGACGAAGAAAAAAGAGGAAAAAAGGCTGCTTTTGTTTTCCCATTCGTCCTTAGTAGCAGAAAAAGATTACATGGTGAAATTACCGAAGGTTGTAATTGTAACCATGCCACGGTGACCAATATAGTGATATTCTTCACCGTTTTCTACCTCACCGACCAATATAACTTCTCTTAAAAAAAAGCTTGTGCCTACCACTGATTGATGTGGGTAACGAGCCAAAGACAACACTAGCAAGATCATCTTGTTTCCTGACCGTTTTTAATCTTTTGTTGTTGTTTGTGTCATTCATCATATCAAATTATCAACCAACAAGTTAAGAACCATCTCCTTTTAGTTTTCCAATGTTCTCCACCTTACTTAGTAATAGTCTTTATCTGTCTTTAAAACTTTATTTACATTTTAAACAAATTATTATAATCTTCATCCCCACCACCACCATATCGATAGATTTTTAATTTATACAAGTCTTCATTTATTTTCTAATTTCCACCTCACCTTCAATTTTTCTTCCTTCCTTGTTCTCAATGTCTATCCTCTTCCTCATCCTTTTTTTAATCAACAGATTTTGAAATAACATTCTCATCTTCATCATCGTCAGCAGCAGCAGCAACCAGTGAATTGGAAATTCTTTTGTCGTCGTCGTCATCATCATCTTTTTACCCCACCTTCTTTTGGATCGATACCTTCCTCTTTATCGAATTTCCTACACGATCCGTCCCATCGACAAACCAATTTAATTTATATACCCGGCTAGTAAGTTACATTCGTCATCCACAAAGTTTCCGGCTGCGAAGCGGAGAGCATCTAAAACATTTTACAAAAAAAAAAAAAAGAAAAAAAAAGTCTTCCTCGCACTACCACTGAGGGGAAGATAGAACTTTTAAATATCGGAGTGACTTTCGGTCTTTTGACAACAATAATCATATCTCGATCTTTAAACCTATAGAAAAAGAAGACTTTTTTTTTTTTCTTGGAAAATAATTTTCTAATTTTTTTTTCTCCTTGTGTCTTCTTGGGAGATGTCTACCCGTCCGGCTAGCGCTCACTCCCGCAAGGCCTGGGACAGTGGTGACCTGGGGCTAGTGGACAGCAGTAGTACCGCTGGCGGACACTCAAGCATCGTTTCCCAGTCTTACGGTATGGAACCCGGCCTTTATGGGAACAACAAAGTTAACCAAAAGCAAGCACAGAATCTGTCATGTTGTGGAAAAGTGATGAAAGCCATCCGTTGTAAGTATAATTCTTATAAATTAGTGTACAATTGTGCATTATATTCTGTGTGCTTAAAGTTTTCTTCTGGTTGGTTAGACATTAAAAAATTGTTTTGTTTTTTTTTAGCAAGGTATTGAAATTCCGGATGATGTGATAAAGATTAAAATAAATTAAATAATTTAAGAAGTTCATTCAATAATCGTTTTAAAAACTTTATTTTTTTAGATCGAGATTATAAACAAAAATAGAAAGTTTCTTTGAATCGAAATTGAAAAATAAATGATAAAAATGTTACTTTATGGAACTTTTTAGTTTTTACTTTATTTGGAACTTCGTGTTTGTTACACTACTGTTGTTACAGCTAGTTAGTAAATATGCCTTATTCAACAAAAAAAACTTTTGACATCAATATTCTTATTTAAAGAAAACTAAGAATTATCGCAGAAGTAATGAATTCCAAAATAATCAACATTTAAAAGTTGTCCTTAGTGTTTTCCTCATGTCTTCAACACTTTGTGTATAAAAAAAAAAAAGTTAAGTTAAATTTACATATCACGTCTTTTAAATGTTGCGATGACTGATGCGAATATTAATTTATCTCATTTTGTTTTTTTTGACACCACCTCCCTTGCTCTACTACAATCATAACATGTTGCCAAAAAAGGAACAAAGTTTGTTTTTTTAACTCAGTAAGGTTAAAAAAAAAAACTTAATAATTTTTAGTTTATAATTAAATTAATACTTTTCTAAAAAGTTTAAACATTATGAATTCATTAAGCAAAAACAAACCAAATTTTAAATGAGATGAAAAAAAAGGAAAACACTTTTAAGGAAGAAATTGATAACCGTTTTTATTTTTGGACACAAGTAAAAAAGAAACAATAAGAACGATCTTTCACCAACCTACTGGGTTTTCACGATTTCAAGAAGTTTTGTTTATACTTTCATTAGTTAGGACTCACTATGATAAAGGAGAATAATATTTTGAAAAAAGTCATGTTGAATCTGACAATAATAATTGAAATAAAAGTAAAAAGAACTTTTTTTATTTCCTTTTTTTTAAAAAAATAAAAATAAAAATTGAATTTTATGCTTTTCAAAAAAAATAAAAGCTGATTATTAATTTAATTTGGGGGCTCACATATATTTTTTAGATCAAAGTACTTAAAAATACACATAAAATAAAGAAAGTATAAAAAATTAGCTGATTTTTTTTCCATCCCAACTCAAACATATTTAGCAACACGTCCTCCTAACCCTATTTGCACCGAATCGCCTCTTTGGTCTGTCTTCACTCAGAAACCAGACTTCTTTCACGTTAACTTTTTTTTTTTTTAACTTTTAAAAAGTTTGGATGGAAACAGTGCTTTTTGTAGCTTTTAATTTATTTTTTGAGTTAACATCCCAGTTGAGTAAACTTTCATTTCCAACTTGTCCGAATTAAACGTGTTTGTTAATTAATTTCCAGCATCGTTTCTCTTTACGGTACCTAAAATAAATTGTCAGTGACTTTGGCTCATGTTTTTAGTTTTCAAGTAGTCGTTTGTTGAGGATGAGAAATCTCATAGAATAATCTTTTTCAGTGTTACTGTTAACCAATTTACAATGGTGGTAGTGGTGGTAAAAAGTCTTTATGGGTAACAGACTATTATCTGACCTAGTATTTTGTGATTCAGATTTGGTTTACGACGGCGTGACTTTGTTTTCACTTCACTTTCGTTCCAATGTTTATGTTCAAAGTTTTAGTTAAAAGAGAATTGAGTGTAGTTATTAAATGTCATTAAGAATGTCTATTAGTGAATAAAACTACATATTCGTAATAAAATACAGAACGGTAAAAAAATAAAATAGATAAAAATGGAAAGTACCAAAAAAGAAAAAAAAAAAAGGGAAATGTTTGACACGCAAAGAGTTTTTTCGGGTTATAGCCAAGAATACATTCATTTGGTTAAAAAAGATAATCTTTTTTCCTCCAAAATGAAATAGTTGATATAAAAAATAAATGACACTTAGTAACACTGTATGGAAAAAAGTACGTTCTTAATTTGATATTATCGGAAGAAAAAGTACGTTACTCAGTGTGGAAAAAAAGTACGTTCTAACCACTAATTCAATTGCATTTTTATTTTTTAGTTTGGAATTACTTTCAGCAAAAAAAGTATTTTAAATTAAATTTTATAAAGCCGAAATGACATCATTACGTTCACGAACGAAAGTCATAAATCTTTTTCTTTTATTTTAAATAAAAAAAGATGCCAGTTAAAAAAATATTTAATTTATCATTTATTTATTTCTCAAAGGTTATTTATTTTTACTTTACAGTTCTTCCTTTATTACTTATTTAAATTCATGCTAGTTAAAGTATCTACTCCAATATTGGAGCAAATTAAAAAATATTGTTAATAAGAAATAAACTTGCTTCTTGTATTTCTTTGATTCGAGCAAAACTTACGTGGTGCTAAAAAGATTAAAGACATTTTTAATTTCTAAAATAAGTAGTTGGTATTGATTGATAAAGATGAAAAATACCATTACATTTTTCTATTTATGAAATTATTTAATTATCATATTCCTTTCAAAAACCTTTCCAAAATATTTTTTCACATACAGTTCTGTCAGAGTTAAATAAATCAAACAAAAAAATGAATTTATTTACATTATTGAACGTTCATCGATCAATTCGTTACTTAAATAAAAAATAATACTATAACAGAAATAGACATAAAGTGGTACTTGCTTTTATGGAAAGGCGCTAAAAATTGTGTCCCTGAGCCCTACGAAATCACAATGTTGATCTGCTATTTTAAAAATACAAGTCAAGAACATTAATTGTGGTACTTCAACAAGAATTTTATTTATATTTTTATTTGAAGGGAATTTAAATTTTGACAATAAAATGTTTTAAAGTAGATTACCTTAAAACTAGAAAAACATATTTTAATTGTCCTTTGAGTTTTTTTTTTGAGAAAAATAATAAAATATGGGCAATGTTTAAGTTAACCATCGTGTCAGCAAAAACCCGCTTTAACTTCACTCCCTGACAATATTTTCAAAATATAAAGTTTGTAAACCAACTACAATGCAATATTTATTTTTTTATTTTATAAATTAAAATAAGTAACTATGAAAACATTTTTTTTTTTAAATTCATAATTTTATAAAATATTTATGAAGTATTATAAACCAAAAAGAAAGAATAAACAGAAACTATGATTTTTCCGGACATTATACATTTTCTTTTCAAATTATTTTTTGTTTTAATTTTCAAATTTTTTTTTTTTTTTATAATCGTGAAGAGTGGACATTAAGCATCTTGCTTGACAAAAAAAAGCATCTTGGCGGAATGTGTTATGAATGATTGTCGAATTGTCAATTGGTTCAACAAACTTTGAAAATGATAAATAAGGATTTCCTTATAGTTGATTCACATTTTTATTTATAATTTATTAGGTTGGTTCAAAAATAATATCGTTTTTTGACGTATTTTTTAACGTCAAAAAACGATATTATTTTTGAACCAACCTAATAGTGATTTTTATAGGTTTATGAATAAAAACTTTTCATATTTATTTCTTTATAAATTGGTAAATGATAAACATTGAATTTTATTAGTTTTGAAGAATGTTGTAAATAAATTATTCTTGTAAATAAACAATCTAATAAATAAAGAGTGTTTAATATATTTTGTTCTCAAGAACAAAAAATGTATAAATTCACTTTCATGTATTTAGGTTTTATTAAGCTTAATCATCGCTGTTTAAACAAACATTTCCGAGGAGTGAAGGTAGTAAAAATAATAGCAGTGTCAAGGGAAAAACCCTCCTTTTGATACACAGTTTTTTTTGCAGGCACAAAGATTAAATGTTGCCAAAATATGATATAATAACAATGCAAGAAAAAATCATTTAACAATTCAATATCAATAAAATATTCTATATCAAGATAAATATTTTTAATCTTTTAAATTTTTTATTGAGAAATTATGAAAGTATAATGGTACCATAAGAAGATATATTTAAATAAGTTTTTGTTCTAGTTCTGTGAGAAGACAAGTGGAAATAAAGAAGGTTCTGGTTAGGCTTAAAACTATATCTTCCTTGATTTCATTGATGTACATTTTTCAATCATGTTTTCAAAGTCAACAATTTCAGTTTCCTCTCTCTGCACTCAATTCATGCTAAGTGCCACAATTTAGCTTGTCCCTTGGATGGTCTCAAATAGGACAAAATTAACTTAAAATTAAATTAACTGAAAAATCTCTTGCAGCTTCCTATGGAAATTGCAATTGTTAGTATAATTTGATTTGCAACATGAAGATTTGAGAACATACTTTCATATTAAACAATAAATTTTAGAAGCTCTTCTGAATTTGATTAGATATTGGCATTATTCAGTCTAAAATGTTGCCAGATGACTTAATGCTTAATTCAGGAATATTATACTACAAATTATTTATTCAGAGGTGTTATGCTCCCCACCATTCCCAAGTGGTGCCCATAGTACACATGCCCTATTTACCATACCCTAGATACTCCACTAATAAAAAAAAAACTGATATTTGATGGTTGTTTTTTAAAATTCACTTTTTAAATTCATGCATTATAGTTTAATGTGTGTGTTATGATATCACGTAAGCAAAGTTCTTCTCTAGGCAGATATATCAATAAGCTGATAACCACGATCTTTTATCATTTTCTAAGGATGTGTTGTCTAAATAATTATTAATATTATGAAGTTTTGCTGAAAAGTTCTCAGCTTACTAAATATCAGAATTTAGTCTGAAATCCCTTCTTGGTCAGACTAAGATATTTTTTTTTCTTTTTTTTTTTTTTTTTTTTTTTTGTATAATAAAAATATTGTTTTAAGGTATGCTATATTTATCTGTAAAAGTGCTCAGTATCAGGGATAAAGGATTATGTATTTAGAGCCTCTATAATAATTTGAAGCATAATCCTTATTGCCTGCACAATAACTATTAGGATAATACAGTAGACCTTGCTATTCATAATGTACCTATGACCAGCTTATATAAATAGTCAATCCAAAACACAACACACAAGGCCTTAAGATTGCATTCAAGCATGAAATGAACTGTCACCACTTGGAGTTGGCCTCAGTGTCCACTTATATATCTCACTTTAAATGTTATTTAAAGTGTTAAAGTGATAAAGATATGTTGGATTAATAAATAAAATCTATTACTTCTTTTCATATGCTTGACTATCCCACTGAATTCGATGTAAGAGGGTCAAGCAGATCAGTTCCTAGGAAACTGACAGTCCGGAACCAGCACATAAGAATTGATTATAGTGGTGAAGGTTTCGTGCAGAACCATCAACACTTTTTGAAGAGCCGACTACAGAAACCTGGTGTCCTACGTGCCACAGGGTCCCCAAACGACCCTCCAGGGGTTTTGAATTCAGAGTTGTCCTTCTCCTAGACCAGTTGGCATCCAATGCTATAGAACTCAGTCTGTCCTGTTATTTGCCCATAGCTGGAGGGAGAAGAGGAGGATTCACACCTTTCCCAACAGTGTTAGCATGTAAGTAAATGTAATGGATTTGACTGTAATTTGAACTTGGCTCTTCAATTCAATTCCTCAATCCAAGCCTCTATCCATTACTCCACCATGCGTCATATATATATATATATATATATATATATATATATATATATATATATAGAATTGATTGTGCCTAGCATGAAACAGCCTGTTGCCTCTGAATGTTGACTTCAATGTTCACTTTTATATTTATATTTACATACGTTCTATCTCTGATATTGAGCACTTTACTCCGTAAATATAGCACACCTTAAAACTATATTTCTTTACATACACACACACATGCTACATTTCACATTATCAGTCATTTCACTTTTTATTGATATATAAAATAAATACTTATTGGGATCTGAAGGTTTTATTTGTGAATGATGTCCACATCTATCTTCACAGTTAGGATGAAATCTGGTTCATCTTGCACAGGTGTAAACAAATGGGAGCCACTGATATCAAATGTTCTGAATTTCAAAGTTTCAAATTAATAGCCACATTATGAGTTTGAAGCTTTAAAATTAGTTATGAAATTAGTTTGATGAATAAAGAATGTTTAATAACTCTTAATAGATAGAAATTGCAGAAATGAATTGTAGGTATTATTGAACTGTGAAGAATTTCTTTAAAGATCCTGGATGAATCTGATGCTAGTCTAATAGGGGAAAGTTAAGGACTTTATATCACCGATCTGTATTATGTATCAAGAGAGAAGTTGAAATGTTTTAAGTCAGGAAAATGTTAGGCATTAAAACAGTGAAGAAGTAAAAGCATCAGATGTCAGGTTCAAAAGTGGCAAAACATATGAGACTGATCACTAAACTATCTTTAAAATTCACCCATAAAGAAAATTGGCAACAGAATATATGAAGAATTTTACCTTTCGATAGGCCAAACAGATGGAGCAAAAGCTAGGTGGCAACTTTAACTTCACATGTTAAGACATCAACTGGGCAGATGTTGTATGATGTTTTTAGTGGGATTGTAGGTGGTGATATAAGCCCATAGTGAGTATTAAGACACTAACTCAGCCGTCCTGAGTAAGACAATAAACTATGTTCAACAGCAACGCCTGTGATCAGATTTTGAGTAACATGGAACCACCTCTTAATTGCTGGTGTTCCCAGGTCCTCCCTGACCTGGAGGGTCCCAGCTATGTGCAAATAGTTAACCCCCCAAACTGAGGTAAAAAGCATTATGAAAGTGTAAAAAATAGGTTTTAATCCCAGAAATACTTTGTAAAAAACTATTACCAGCAATAAATTTTTGAAGAAAAATAACTGTTACCAGCAATACATTTTGAAATATAATATTACCAGAAATACATTTTTGACAAAACAAAATATTACCAGGAAAAAAATGTTGGCATTAAATAACCCATTGAGGTTGATATGCCGTAAAACAAACCAAACACTAACTCAGACATACATTAATTTTTGTTTTCTGCGACACACATGGAACTAAGATTTAAGAAGAATAAAACTGAATAAAATAAGTCCCACAGAACAATAGCCTAGTGGATGAAAGTTCTAGTTCATGAATTTGGTGACAATAATTGTGAGTTCAATCCCTGGGCTGAGCATTGTGTACTTGGACTCAGTGGGAATGATGCAAGCTGTAACTAAGCAGTACTAAATAAGAACAAGGTGTTATATTCAGACATGGCCAGTGGAATGCAAATGAGCTAGTCCTATAGATTAAATAAAGGATTCAGTTTGAAAATTCCCTGACCAAGCATCAGAATTTTGGAAATGGCTAATAGTTGAACCAAGAATTTTTCAGCATTCCTTTATAAACACACACTGGGTGATTTAATGAATAGCAGCATGGAATTGAAAATCTGAGTGCCAAGTTCCAATTCCAGTTGGGTTTGTTATATTCACTAACATGCAAATACCCTTGGGAATGGTATGAATTCACCTCTACACCCCTCCAGCTATGGCTTAATTAGGAGAACTTGTATCAGTAAATCATTATCTCCTAAAAAAATTCTTACAACCTAAAAATATTTTCTGGCTTTAAATAACCTGAGAGGGGTTAATAAGCTGTAAAAGGGCATATCAATTAATCAAAACTATACACATGTGCATGCACATTCATATTACTATTCTTATACACATTTACTGATATGTATGTATGCAGCCTGCCTATCTTCATTCAAACATGTCTAATTGAAAAAGACAGATATATTATATGTACTTATTTTTTATAATGATCCTTTCCTGTTTTCTAATCAGTTTCTTGATGCTAAGGTGAAATTCATCAATGAAATTGATGTAGTTTTTTCCTACCCAAGTACTTTTGAGCTACACCAAGATCATCCTCAAAGGTGAATTACAAAGACAAATTTATTGTAACTGTTAAAATTTGCATTTTATGGTGATAGTGATGGTGATTGTTTGTGTTGTTTTTTTTTTTTTAAGGAAAAACAACTTTATATATATATATATATATATAATGTGTGTGCATGGATAATTTTTCAGTGAGTTCAAATGTTGGTTGAAGCTGTTTATATGCACTTAGTACTATTACTAATAGCTTTTATCTGTTCCAGTGATTGTCAAATATATGGCATAATGTCTTGTCACTTTTATCTCATAAAGATTGACAAAGAAGATATTGGTTGAGTGAGAAATTAGGCAAGCCAACTTGCTATAACTGCTTTCTTTCTCTAGAGGCTGTGGTAGCAAAAGGCTGTTACCATCATAGTAAACCTTGATAGAGTATAATAAGAACAATTAGTATTGATAGTATTAGGTTGGTGCAAAAATAGTATCGTTTTTTGACATAGTTTTTAACGTCAAAAAACGATATTATTTTTGCACCAACCTAATAGTACTGGATTGTCATTTTTATTTCTTTTAAGTAAATGTCAGACAAAGATACTGTTAGGTGCTTAATACAAGGGAGTATCTTAATAATTGGAGTGGGGTGCAGTCATAATTTTTTTTAATATACAACTAGGAGGATCTTAAAAGTGGCAATTGGGAAATTATGTAAAGGGTCAAAAATTTAGAATTTAAGCAAAGAAGCTTCTTTTTTTTCTTTTTTTTTTTTCAACACTACTGTAATGCACAATTTTGTCCTTGCACTTTCCAGTAAGATAGTAGCATGCAAATAAATAAGCCACAATTTAATTACTATGCGAAAATGCTTACATAAATTAAATATTGACTTGCATAACTGAGATAAAAATTCAAAAGTACATTGAATATGGTAATTCTGGAAAGAATAAAAAAAACAATGGAATACATTTTTACACAATGCAATGGAATAGAGGAGGGGTGGGGAACCTGCATCCTTAAGGACGCACGTGGCATTCTAGGCCATAATGTGTGGCCTTTTGAATGAATCCAAATTTTGCTGAACAAATCTTTTATTTTTATTAATGTTTTTGTTTGTCTTTTATTACTTTTATTTTAACCTTAAAATGAATGTATTTAAAAATACCAAAGAGCAAATGAAAATTCAACAAAATAATCCTCCCGATTGACCGTGACAATTTACTGATTTAGTTCTAATGTTACTCTAGAATGTATGTTAATATTCCCCGCCTGACTGGTGCCACTACTGCCTGAGTCTGGTTGGCAAGAGCCTGTGGTGATCCGGTACGCTAGGGATTATCACCTTATGACAATAGTGTACATGGCTTTCCATTTGAAGTGGAATTCGACAATAGTTACACAGCGTGACTGTATCCATGTATTTGTTTTATTTTATTTTTTATTCTGTCTGCTTAATGACCCATCATGTCAAAGAAGAGAAAGAGAATGCTGAAGGAAGAAAACAAGTTTTATTGACGACTGGGAACTGAAATATTATTTTTTTTTATCTGCTAAAGATGAGATGATTTGCTTGCTTTGTGATACTGCAATAGCAACATTGAAGAAACTCAATGCTGATCAACATTATGCCACTCATAAGGACCACAAATATTTCAAATTAGAGGGAAAGGTGTGAAAGGTTGTATCGGAGAAATTAAAAGATGAAAGGCAAAAGCAAAGACATGTTATTTCAAGTAGTGAAAAACCCACAAATAATGCCACTGAAGAAATTTATAAAGTAGCTTATATACTCTGGGGAAGGGAAGCCCTTTAGTGATGTGGAAATCGTAAAAGAATGCATTATCAAGGTTATAGGACATTTAGACACCAATAATATTTCAAAGTACAAACAATTGCCTCTTTCAAGGAGAACCATAAATGATTGCCAGCATGAATTCACCTTCAACATAATTTCACATAATACTCCAAAAGGGAGATATATATTATTCAATCACTTTGGATGAATCATCTGATACTATTGACAGGTTTTATACTTCATTCAGGCCATAACAGAAGATCTTATTTCTTACAAAGACTTACTGGCTTTGGGCACTCTTATGAGTAGAACATGATCAATAGATATCTTCACAAACATTCAAGATAAATGTTGTGAAGTTGGACTGAATTTGATTACTATAGTGAGTATATATACAGACAGTGCACCTTCCATGGCAGGAAAACATGAATTTATTGCATGGATAAAAAAAAAGTATTATCAGATCCAGATGCTCTCATTTCTTTTCATTGTATCTTACATCAGTGCTTCTCAAACTATCTGATATAGTGAACTGGCATTTTCTTTCTCAATGTGTCACTTACCTGTAATATTTTGTGGTAATATTCATTTATACCAGAAACGATATATATAATGAATATAATAGAAGTTGACTTTTTTTATCTTCCATTTATTTAGCAAAAAATAATTCAGTATCAAAACATATAAAAAGTAATAATAAAATAAGCAGTTTATTAACACAAAAACAAAAATGATATAACCATAATGATTCCTTAGCATGGCCTGGAGACTGGCTGCGTACCACTAGCTGATGGTTTGCATACTGGCACTGGTCCACGGACCACCACTTTGAGTAGCACTGCCTTACATCATCAAAATCTCTGTGCTAACTCTACTATTTTAAGTGACGCTTTGCAACATGTATTGTTAACTATATTCATGCAAATGCAACACAACATCGTCAGTTTTGTAACATACTAAAGTTGAACAATGATATGTCCCGGAAAGGGATATATTTGTTCGAAGTAGCAAAGTGGTTTTGTACTACTGTAACCGAGTAGGACAATCTAACAGGTAACCGTAATAGACTGGTCCTCATCGTAGTGGTAGGCAAAGAGAATAGGCATCGTCCTGTACCTCCACATCAGTCTGTATTTATGGCTGACACCAGCCACTCGTATTACTGTGAGGAGGAACCCAGGTGTATGCATATTCATTACATCAGAGGTATTCAGTGTGGATTTACTGTATCATTCTAAAGTATGTTTTCTATCCCAGTGACAAGTGTTGACAAAAATTTTATCTTTGTGAGAACAGATAATTTAATTATTTTATGAAGAACAGAATCAGCAATGTGAATTATTAAAAGATTTTGATAGAAATGCTGCTTTTCTGTGTGATATCACATCAAAGCAAAATAACTTTAATATTTCTTTGCAAGTTAAAACTAAGTCTTTATATGAACCAACTATAATAATTACCATTTCCTGTTTGAGTTCTAACGAATAGTTCAAAATTAATAAATAGATTGGTTTTAATAAGTTGGGGGTGGTGGAAATTTCCAAACAAAAAAAAAATCTCCCTTTTTATTAGACACCTAAGTGTAACATGAATATTTGAAATGATCGAGAAATCAGTACTTTCAAAAGTGAGTAACTATAACACTTTCATATTTAATTCTAGACGAAATAAATTTACTGAATTGCTCCTGTCTGCAGATAACCAAAAACACAAAAGTAGCTAGGTGACTGGAAATTTATCCTCCAAACAACACCTCCCCATAGCACTGAAAGAAAAGGTTAGTTAGTAAATCATCAATTTCAGCTGAGGCTGCGTGTTTTGACATAGAACTCATACTCTTAGAGAAAGTTAGGAATCCACTTGTGGTTTTTCCCACTTGCATAAAGGTCTCATTACTAGCATGCCATAATAACTGGCAGAGAAGGTAATGGTTGTGCAAGCACTTAGGCAAGGCATTCTCTCATCACTACCTTACTGCCTAGGTATTTGAAAACAAAACATTGTTATATCCATTGTAAGTATTTGACAGGTAGATATAAAGGTATAAACATCTTACATCAAAAGCAACAATTGTATGAAGATAGGTGTCCATCTGATAAAAATTAAATGCAATAATTCTGAACTGAAAGAAAAAGTCAATCAGATTTACTTGAGAAAAGAGCCTAGCATTACATTTAAGTTAGTTTCTTATCCATGACTGTAGGCTTTTCATAATATACAAAAAAAAAAAACAAACAAACAAAACTTAACATATATAATTAGACCAAATTGTTGAATTTGATGATTTATCAGTGTAAGATTTTCTCCTTTGTACCATTGATGTCAGGCAACAATGTCTTTATTAACAGCAGATTGTTTGAATGAAAAATGCAGAGAAAAGATTATCTCTGAAATCTAAAAAAGACCAAAACTAAAAAAGAATACAATCAAAAGATATCAGTGTATGTATGCACAAATGGGTTAAATTTAATAACTGCAAGAAAATATATTTAATGACAAACCTTATATGATTTATCAATTTATAAAGAAATAAACATGAAAATTTTTTATTCACAAATTTATAAATTATTAAAATATGTGAACCAACTATAAGGAAATCCTTATTATTTACCATTTTATAAAGTTTGAATCAATTAGCAATTAGCCAATGTCTTCCCAACTATTCCAGTAGGCATAAGGGTTATAATAAATAAATAGTATTTATTAGTTTTGCTGTCAATTTTCAAGAACAAAGAAAATGTATAAATTCACTTTCATATGTTTAGATTTTGTTCCATTTCTAATCATTGCTTTTTAAAACAATAAATATTGCAAAGGAGTGAAGGTAGTTAAAATAATAGCAGTGTCAATGGGAAAACCGTCTTTTTGACACAACATTTTTTGCAGGCATGAAGGGTTAAGATTAGCATGATTTCAAGTCAGTCAGTTCAAATGAATTGATGATGATTCAGTTAACATTGCTATGAAGAGTGTACTGAAAAGTTCTTAATCTGACCAAGAAGAGAATGACCTAGAGTCTTGAAATCTGCATGCTATTCCACATATTCAATTCATTGTTCAACACATTTGGGACATAGTTCCTCGTTTTGTTAACCTCTCAAAAAAACAAAAAAATATCATGTTTGATCATTGGGATTAGGATTGGAATTTAAACATTCCATGCTGGTTTAGTATGATGAGCATTTGTCCCCCAATGTTTGCATCATACACTCTTTGATTCCCCTTGGAATTGTCTTCTACAGAAACAAGGACTTCAAGATAGGAGCTGGAGTTCTACATTTGAAAATTCTATGCTTTCTTTTGATATGATTTAGTCAATGATTTGAAATAAATTAAAAAATAATCAAAAGGATCTTGTAAATTAGCAGCACTTTACAATAGAACAGAATAATTTTTTCAGCTGAGAACTTTTTAGCATCCAGTTGTGTATATATTTATGTACTAGGTTAAAAACAAAAACTTTTATTTGTAATTACAATCTCTGGTTCTCTGTGGAATCAACTCCTAAAAATTTGTTTTTGAAATTGCAGTTAACCTCCAGGACTTCATCCATCCATTTTGATTCTTTTCTTTTCTTTTTTTTTTTTTTTTTTTTTTTTTTTTTTTTACTATCTGAATTCAGGAGGCTATGAACAGATTATGAAAACATGTTTTCAGAGTGTTTAATAATAAATAAGCATATATTCAAATGTGTTTTATTGAAATCGACCAACAAGGTCTGCCTGTGTAATTGATTATTACATTTTTTTTTCCAGTTAGCATATAGTTTAGTTGTTAGACATTTTGATCAAATTGCAAAGTCTAAAAATATAATAAAAAGTATAACCGATTGACCTTATTGGTTAATTTCAGTAAAACGTTTATGAATGAAGTTTTGCTGCCTATATATCGGTGTTTGTATATATATATATATATATATATATATATATATATATATATATTGTTAGAAGTACAAAATGTAATATTGCAAGGAAATGATATAATTTGTTTCTTATAGCCATTGTGAAATATGAAAATAAGAAATGACCATGGAATATTAATGTTTAAGCCTTTTTATTATATTATATATATTATTTGCTCTGGATTTACATTGAGCTCTATGGATTTTATCCTCCTTAGGTTTACCCATATGGATTTCCTAGTTTTTCATAAACTAACTATATATATATATATATATATATATATATATAAAATAGTATCTGAAGCAAAATTAAAGATGATGAAAGTGGAAAAAATCTTTTAAAAAATGTGTTTTGCCAATGTGATGTGTGTTAGGATCAGCTTCTTCAGGCTGGAATTAAAGAAAAAACTGTGTATAAGAAAATTGTGTTGGTAATTTTTGAGGATAAGTGGGGCAATAAATTAAATTACGTTTCTAATCCAATAACCAGAGACCAGGAAGTATTTGTTTGGTTTTTATAAGATGAAATTAATCAGCTAAGTGACAAATTTTATGTCTGTATTAATTATATGTATGTATTTGTGTGAATGTGTGTGTATATATATATATATATATATATATATATATATATAAGTAGATGCTAATGAGGATTTTATCACTTCACTATGTAAAAAAAAAACAATAGTAAAAATTCATGTCCACACATATATGAAATAGGTGTTATAAAAAACATGATTTATCATGCTAAAATGATTTCCCCTTCAGACACATTGTTTTATAGAGAATTAATCAACATAAAACAAACAGTTATCAACAATAATTTCCAAAAGCATATTGTTGATGAAGAAATAAGATAGGCTTTAAAGAAATTAAAAAAAAAATAATATAAGCAACCAATTGGATATAAAGAAAAATAAAGACTCCATGAAACTGTTTTATTGTAACTCAATGCCTCCTAATTATAAACAAGACGAAAAGGCTATTGAAATTATAATCTGCTGGTATATAAAGTTATAGATCCTAACAAATACCTTAGATTTATCATCTATTATAAAAAAAATCAAAATGTCCAATCTAAGTCTTAGAAATAATTCACCTCAAAAATCTAACCTATGTAAAAAATAATGTTGTTTGTGAATTATGTCCTTTGGGAGATTATATGTCCAACACTAACAATCAACAAATAACATTAAATTCTTACATTGGCCACACATGCACCACACTCTTTCATAGGTTAACTTGTTATTTGTCAGAAATTATTGCAATTCATGCATATATAGATAGATGTACATATGACAAAAAACAAAATATTAACATTTGTAGATAACACCAAAATGTTATACAGGACACAGTGCAAGGAAAGACTCCAAATTCTGGAGGCTCTTGTAATAAAAGAGAAGCAGCCAACATGAAATAAAGTGTTTTTTTTTTCCATAGATGATCATATATTGAAGTGTGTTTAATATAAAACACAAACATAAAAAATTCAGTTTGACCGTTTATATGAAGACCCCTTGAGTGACTTGAAATTGGTTCTATCAAACATGAGAATGCTGGAATTAAAAAATCATTTGTGTAACTACACAGAAAAATCCTTGAAAACATGTAGCAACATTAAGAAGTACACGGGAGTGGGGTATAGTATAAAATAAAAATTAATATGAATTAATTTGGCAAATTTACTGATAAAACAACATATTTGGAAATTTAAAAGATTTAATAAAAAAAATTGATAGACAGAACTTGTCCATATTGTTTAACCAAATATGTTTGAGAGAATTCTTGCTGCTGAAACATACATACATATATATATATATATATATATAAGAAACCATCACTTCCTGATCTCTGATCATTGGATCTGTTAAGGCAATTCAATTTATTGCTCCGCTTATCCTTAAAAATCATTTTCCTTACACAGTTTTGTCTTTCATTCTGACCTGAAGAAGCCAATTCCAACATGTTGTGTTGGCAAAATGTGTTGTTTAAAAGCTTTTACCCTTTGTCCCATAATCTCCACCTATATATATTAGGTTGGTGCAAAATAATGTCGTTTTCTCACATATGTTACTATGTGAGAAAACGACATTATTTTTGCACCAACCTAATAGGTATCCCTCAGTTAATGAATCTTTGATTAGGGTGCTAAAATTTTTTTATACCCAAATTTGATTAGTGCAATACAACATTCTTTAGTTTAATCATAGTAATTGAAAATTGATTTTTTTATAGTTACCAGTTAATTAAAAATTTTATAAACTTTAAAAATAGGAAATGGGTAACTATTTTCTTGTTAAATATTACATTATCTAAGTAATTACAGTAATGTTAAAAAATGGATGGTTATAAATAGATAAATTTTATAATATAGGCTGATAATAAAGATACATATTTGAATAGTTGTCTCTGTTAAAATTTTTTTGAATGTTTTGATTTTTTTTAATATTTATTTTGGTTTTAAAAGGAAATTTCTGATTTTTTGTTAAAAAAAATGGATGATTTAATTAATTCAATACAAAAATTTACATTTACCAAAAATATTTTAATATAAAAGACGTATGCATTTACTATGGAAAGATTATAAATAAAATTTTCAGGGTAAAATAGTAATGATTGGAAAATTTCCAAAGAGAGAAAATATACATAACATAGTGTTTTTTTTTAAAAAATTAAATTAAAACTATTAGGTTGGGCACCACAGTCACCCGATTTAAACCTTATTGAAAATATATGTAATTTAATGAAAAGAAAAATGAAAGGCAAAGTCTTTAAAAATATTGATGAATTAAAAGAAGAAATTATAAATATTTGGAATAAAATTGATAAAAATTTAATTTCTACACTAATTTCATCAATGTAAATAAGAGAAAAGGCAGTTTTTGAAGAAACTGTATCTAACTGCCAGCATAAGATGACAAAGAAGTAATTAGAAGAATTTTTCAAGGTCATTGAAGGAAAATGTTTAGAAACAGCCCTTGATAAAGACAGAGGTCAACAAATTTGCAGAAAATTTGAAGGGGCGATTCCTCAGGATAATGAATTATATGAAGAACAGAAGAATACCACGTGGCAAACCACTTTAAATAAGTTCTTCATAAAAAAATCAGATTAATAAACATTAATTCATAGCATTTTTATTGTATTTTCTTATATGTGTCTATATTTTAATTAAAAGTATGCAAATTAGAAATTATTTGTGAATGACACTAAAATTTGAGGTACAAATTACATCATTTCCTATAAGTTATATTTGATTAATGTATTTTTGATTAGTGTGTATTTTTTTATGTACACATTAGCCACACTAATTGAGAGATTTCTATAATCGGATGTCTAGTCACACTGATGAGCTGTGATATAGCAAAACAGTCTCTCTGTGGATGACTATATATATATATATATATATATATATATATATATATATATATATATATATATATAATAGTGAGAGAAACATGATGCTATATAAAATAATTTAAAATGTTTTATCAAGATTTTATAGCAGTAACTTATTCTTGTATTTATTAGTTATTTAGTATTAAACTAGGTGGGCTAATGGAAATTCTACAGGTGTTAACAATTAAGCTTATCTATTATTAACTCATGCTTCTTCTCTTCTCTCATTCTTTGCCTGTATATTCTCCTTCTTACCGTTATTCCTTCCAATTTACTGGCCCATGTTTTTATCTAATTCTTATCTAAACCTGAAGTTGTTTTCGTATATGAAAAAGAAATAAGGAATGTACAAATAGTTTTCATTGCATCCTCTCATTTACTTTTCTTTTTGTTCTCTCTCTCCATAAAGAATTTTAATGTACAGCAATTTTTATGCCTCTCCATCCTTTCTATTATATGCCATGTCCATTCAGAATGTGGGTGACAATGGGGCTCTACAACTTACTATCCTTTGTAGCTCTAAGCAATGCTTGTCTCCTTACAATCCCCTCCATTACTTGTTTGGCTATCCATTTACACAAGCTCATTACTTGCTGTTTCACTCTGCCTTTCAATATTTCACTCCTTGACATCCAGATAGTGTGTTTCCTTATGTGGTTCTTTTGTCTCCACCATTTTATATCTATCTATCTATCTCATATTAGCTTAAAAGCTTCTCTTTCAGGTGACATTTAAGCTAGCTCCTGCAGCAGGCTCTAGATTGAGTCTTTGGCTTGCTCTGGAGTCCCTAAGTCTTCACATATTCTCAGCATTGGAAGCTCTCCTGGCTGCCGTTTGATCTGGGTTTTCATTTGTACAGTACTTTCTTTTCATCACTGCAGCTTTGGCTCTTTTGATTACAATCTGTTGGTGGAGATTTTTTTTTTTTTTTTTTTTTGCAAGGCATACTGTGGCCGTATGTGATAGTCAACAATAAACTACAGAAGAACTCAAAATTGATTGCTGCATTTAAGTATTGCATTAATATTTAAGCTTACCTTTCAAAAGTTCAATGATAATTCTTCTGCCACCACTTAATTTAAAGACAATCTGATGTGCGTAGGTGCTTACTTCTCGTACAAACAATTATTTTTATTTCATGGGTGACTTCTGTTGGATTTCATAATTATTTTTGATTATTCCCAAATGTATTTCCAAGTTATAAAAATTGTTATCATACAAAAAAATTTGTTGTAAAAAAACACCCAAAACAATAATGAAAATTGGGAATCCAAAATTTCTGTAACATGAGCTATTGAAAGTTAGATAGTTGTGACCCTTTAATTGAAAAGGTGTGACAATGAAAGTCGCATTTATTTTATATATAATCTGGTTTGCTAGTTATATAGGTTTCTTGGTCATAAAATGTATCTGATCCCAACTGACAAGGATCAAGCAGATACTACACTCTGATCCAAAAGGTTATACATACAAGCAAACAACATAGTATACATATTTTTGTCATTTTTTTTTATGAGTCTAAAACTAGAAAAAACAAATTTTCATTCTGGTTGCCATAAAAATCTGTCAATTCTGATAAGAAATTCTGATTATTTAGTGGGGAACATAAGATTCAGTATTCAAAATTTGACTTTTATCTGAACATGCTTCTTAATATTATCCTCCTGCTCCTTGAGTATGTGCCTGTTTGATACATACATGACTGAAATGTGGAATTCTTTCCATGAATATATTGATAACATTTCTCTCTTCAGATTTTGTTTGAATTCTTTATTAGGAATCAAACAAAATTCAAAATTTCAGATTTTAAATATTGGATCTAATATTTTCAGTTTGAAATATTGGATCTAATAAAAGATACACCATTGCCGTACCAAAGCAATTGTTACAAGATTCCAAAGTGTGGGTGGCTGGTGAGAAGTATTTGTAACAAGGGTAGCTAATTAAAACAAGAGCAAGTGAGAAACTGACTATTCAGTCATCTTGAAACTACATGTTAAAAATTACATTATAGTGGTTACATATACACGTTAAAAATTACATTATAGTGGTTACATATACACACACAATGACTGACCACCATTACTCTCCTTGAAAAGATGTTTGTCACCTAAATAATTCATTTTTTAAAATAAGGGGTTCTTGGTTTCACAGAGAATAAAATGAGTTTTGTTGTTGTTTTTTATACATTGTGTTCACATTTTTATTCTAGTAATGATTAAAGAAGAAATTTAACCCTGATTCATAATGTTTTCATTCACAGTCTTTTTTTTTTTATCTTGGCCATATATATTCCCACAGAAATGACTCGCTGAAGAATTTTATTTAGGACAATTTTTTAGGACATTTTCACAGATGACATTTGGTAACTTCATGAATGGAGATGCTTAAGCACTTTCAGACATTTATATGCCTTTCAAATTTCTTCACATCACAAGCATGAAGCATCATAGAATACAACACATACCACATAATGTGAAAATGATAACCTATTACTGGATATGACTATAAAAAAATAACTTGACAGTTTTATATATTGATAAGCTGATAAAATGAATTCTTTTATTGAAATATAATGCTTGATCCTTAGTTTAATACAAGAAAAATATATCTCATATTATCTCTTTAATTTCTTTCTTACCAAAGAGTTCTACACTTTTTGAATTACTTCTTTTATCATTATATTTCTGAGTTAGACAAGGGGAAACAGTACAAAGAAATTGCTTTAAAAATTCAGGTGTTACAGTATCAGAATAATACAAAAACAATAAACTGTGGATCAATGATTTAGTCTTCCTTGTACACAGAACCCATAGCCCACCTACGCTATCACTAATAATACCAATTGTGCCAATCATTCACTCCATGACAACATACCTGACTCTGGTTTTCAGACTATAGATGAAGTTTCTTACTTTTGACTTGTTCAAACTTGTCCTGAGTCGGTGTATTGATCTTTAGTTTCAAATTCAGCTTTATTCCATTGTGAAAACAACATTTGATTACTTGGCCAACTTCTGCTTTTCTTAATTATGTTTGCTTTATTTGGGCAGACCCATAACAAGTCTTGATCAATAAGTCTTATATCCAATGCTTGTTGACATTACCAATATTATAAGCTTATTATTACCTGTGGTCATTATCTTTTTTTATTTCATTTGAGAGCTAGCATTTATTTTTATGTCCATTCCAAGGATTTCTGTCCTTCCTAATTGATTTGAATAGAGTTTATATAGGACCAGCTGCAAAAAAAAAAACCAACCCAAAGGACTCTTAGCTTCCACCAAATTTTAATAAAACAATCTGTTAAGATGAACTTGTTCAACATTGACATTTAAAGTGATCATTTTTTTCATTACAAGTATGATTCAGTTACTTGATTTAAAAAAAAAAAAAAAATACTCTATTTTCAACTTTGGGTATATAATAGTTTCTTTTATCAAGATATTTGATCCTTAGTATTGAATGCAGTTTCACCTTAGTTGACTTTTGAATCATCTCTTGAATACTGTAGGCGCTTGAGCTGATTCAAAGCTCAGCTATTATGTACACTAGCTTGTTGACCATTTTTAACCATTGATCTGTAGTTATAAGCTCAAAATGACTGTTAACATAATTTACTTCAGATAGACAGACAAACTCAGTAATGGACATTATATGATAATAGATGGCTTCATCTGGCAGTTGTTTACTGCTTTTGTATTTATAATTCTTTTGTCTTTTGATCCTATTTTGAGCTTTCAGTTCAATACATTAACACTAGTTTTGATAATAATGCCTCAATGGTGTTTACAACTATGGAGTTAATACTTGTATGCTGTTCATATTTTTCATTTTTTTATCTTGGTGATGGTTTGGTGAAATTGGCTAACAAATTTTCTTTTATTTAATGCAAAAACTGTATAGATATTTACTAAGCATAGCGGCACTAAAATAGAAATCCTATCATTATTAGAGAGTTCATTCCTTACTGAGTGTGTACTATTTAGACTTTGTATGTCTTTGTTAAGGTTTGCAAATATAAAATTACAACAATCTGAAAATGAATCCTGTGATTATGAATATGCTTTATGGCTTGAGACAAACAATGGCAAATCTGCCAAACATGTTAACTTAAATTTTGATTGTACTAAAGATATGTCTCTTTTTTTTTTTCTGTCCATGGGTATAATGTTAGACCTCTAACATGCAATTTATGGCAGTTTAATAAAAAGTTTTGTAGTTTATTTTTGTTGCACTCAGGCTTCAAAACATTTAAAGGCATCTTAGAGAAAAAAAAACTCAAGACAGCAAATTGGTTTACCCATACATAGCATAATGTTCATTGGTTTCATTGACAATCACTAAACAGTTTAGAAGCACTGAATTTATTATGTTCATGGAATAACTGATAGATTTAAAATTTCACAGTTACTATTATTAAACCAAACATGCTGATAATCTGTACTATAATTGAGCTGTGTGCACACTAAAATTCTCCTGTACTGCTCGCTCCTGAGGGTCTTTTCAATAGGTTTCAAGAAACCAGTTCCATGAAAAGAAAAGCATCCCCAGAACATTATACTGAACGGATGCTTGACAGTACTTACTGCTAAATTCAAAGAGCTTTCAAAGCTTCTTCTTCGGATTTTAGATCGCTTATCCTTTGAATTTAGCTCAACTTTTGTTTCATCGAAGAAGAGAACATTTAGTAAAAAATATCTGGTGAGTCACTTTTATCGAACAGCATTATATATATATATATATATATATATATATATATATATATATATATATTTATGAGTAAAAATCTGTAGGTAAATAATCAACGTGAATCCTAACAATATAAAATATTAAAACTGATCCACAAAGAGAGCTCAATGTATTTATTATAACAGCATATATAAATAAATAAATTACATGTAAGAGAAATTCAAGAAGTTAGGAAATAATCCCTCGGTGTTGACAAATCCTGCAAGGTAGTTCTTGTGGGGGTGAAATAGCTATACAAATGGGGTATTTTTTAAATTCTCTTATATGTAATTTATATAATATATATGAATAAAAACAAAAAGAAAACTTTTCTTCACCAACATGATTTGTCATCTGATGAACTTTATCAAAGTAAATGTAAGGATTTTATGCAATATGTGTTCATAATCAGAAATAAAAATATTGTTAGGTTTTCAAATTTTTTAAATTTAAGAATGTTCAAAAATATTAAGGCAAACTGTGAAGGTAAATTTAAACTGTGGGGGATAGTAAGTGATGTAAAAATGTTTTATCACAAAATTCTTCTTATTTTGTATACATAGATGATACTCTATCTGCATGACACAATTTTACCCAATCTTGTAAACAAACTTAATAGTGTTGAACCCACAACAGATTTTACTTTTGAAACTGAAACTAACAGCACTTTACCCTTCTTAGATATCATGCTACATAGAAACAATAATGACCTTCAGTTAAAATTTGGCAGAAAATCTACCAACAAGAAAGAACTCATAAATTCTTATTCTCACCACTGTAGCAGAATAAAATCTGGAATAATCATAAGATTTTATTTAAGAGCACTAAGAATCTGCAGACCACCATTATAAATAATGATGATGACATTAATAATAACAACAAATTAGATAAAAACAGTTATATAATATTACCTACTAACTCCTTAACATATATCCAACACAATTCATCTATCATAACAATATCAAGATAATTACAACCACATCCAAAACTATTATGGATAAGATCAGAACCAAAAATGTCCATAACAATAACAATTCTGAAGCAGCTATATACAAAATTAACTGTCACAATTGTTCCTTATAATATATTGTGAAAACTTGCAGAAATTAAAAAAATGTATCTATGAACACAAAAATGATCTTGTACATAAAATTTATTAAATCTATTAGTCATACATAGAAATAAATTAAATCACAACATTGATCTAAAGAATGCCATACTTATTAAAAGAGGAAATAACTTAGATGGAAAGTTCTTGAGAGTGCTGCTAAATTGAGTCTTGCCAAAATGTTAACCTGCACCCTGGAGTTTTTCAAATATATCCTTTCTTAAAAGCAATACTTCGTTTTCAAGTCAATATATGTAACCATAATTTTTTTTTATAAGAAAATGGTTAAATCAAAAACTATCATTTAAAATAAATAAATAAATAAATTATGAAAATTAAAATAAAATAATAAATAATAATTACATTAATATATTAAAAAAGTAAACCTATAAAGACAAATAAGAAAATAAAAAATTCAATAGCAGTAACAACATTTACTCACTTTTGTTTATTAGACATTAAATTAGCATCTTCCATAGTTTACCTTTACTTTCACAGCCTTAAGAATATTTTGGAGTGTTCTTAAATTTAAGTTTTGAAAACCTAATGATATTTTTTTTCTGTTTAGAAATACATCTTGCAAAATTCATTACATTTAGCATTGGTAAAGAAGTTTTCCTTTTACCTTTATTCATATTGTCTTATTATAGATATATTTTATTTATATCTGAATATATATATATATATATATATATATATATATATATATATATATATATATATATATATAAAAGCAATTAATGGATTTTTTTCAACCAATATTATTTCTTATTTCTATAAATGTTATATATTTATTTGAATAGACATCCCTGTTTTTTCTTTTTTTGCATGTTTTTGTTTTTCCCTGTTTAAAAAACAGGGAAATTAAAATCTACCATTCTTACCAATTAAATACAAAGGGAATGAGAGTGGTTAATCACTGTGTATATAGCATGGTGTGACCTAGCTGTAAAGGTCTGAACTGGTGGAACTAAGGAATGTAGCTTGACTGAACATTTGCCATGGAAATAGCAATAGAGTAACAATGGGCTTGTGATGTTTAGGAGCAAAGCATTGCTCCCAAGCATATCTACCAAATGGATATTTCCTCATCAGCAATCACTGAAGTCCAATATTGATCTCGAAGTTTCTTATTTTTTTTGTATTTAAACTTGTAAGGGTTTTGTTTTTTACTATTGTTTGAGCTTTCATATGACTATTTCGTTCCTAATTATTTTTTTAATGATTGCTAATCTCTGTTATGCCACACCAGTGAGTCCATAGTAAAAAAGACGAGGATAACGGGTGGAACAAAAGTTTGGTTCAGTGGTGTCCATTATATTGCAAATGCAATAGGGTATATATTTCTTTAGTCAGGCTCTTGCTCTCCAGACATTAGTTTCCCTGTTTAATCTTACTTATTATAAAACACAGATTGTGTGTGTGTGTCTGTATGTTTATATATCAGATCGGATTTCCTACATTTTTCAACCGATTTCAACAAAACTTCACAGGACTGCGTAAAATTACCTTGCGGTGGTTCTGAAAGCGCCAAAAATTGGAAAAACACAATTGTTTTTGCATGAAATCAATTTGAAAACACGATTCTGTCGCCAGAATGAAAGGGGGACAACTCATATCGAGTTATACTTATAAAACCCAGGTTGTTTGTGTGTGTGTGTTCGTTTATATATGGGATTGGATTTCTTACATTTTTCAACCAATTTCAACAAAACTTCACTTTTTTTTCGCAGGTAGTGTTTCTTATTGTCTTGCACACTTTTTTCTTTATTTTTACATTCAGAATGCTTTAAAAATTCCATTTACAAGACAATTGTTTATAATAAAATTCTATTCAATTGATAGACTCATAACGATTGAAAACAATGTTTTTGTTTGAATTTGGGTTTGACCAATTTGTAAAAAACCCCCCAAAAAAACTAATTAAGACATGTGTGTCTGTCAACCTTAAACAATAATCTTTATCAATTTTATTTTTCAGTCTTTATGATGGTCGATACTTGATCTATCTCTTACCGTTACATCCCCGGGCAACGCCGGGCTCTACTGCTAGTCTCTATTATAAAAGAAAAGCTGACGCTCTGCCTTTCACACTTTGTATGTGACTTTTTGTGCACATATGTAATGCATATGTCTGTGTTGTGCATGAGTAACTTACATGTGCTTGTGCCATTAAATGCACATGCACACTTATGCACACAAGTGGAATGAGAGTTAAAAATGCTACTATTAATTTTTTGGCAAAAAACCCATTTTTTTAAACCCTAAAATAAAAATCAGATAATTATAAGAGTTTATTTAACTTTTCAGAAATCATTTGATAATAAATAAAATTATTTAAAAAAAAATTTTTTTTTAATTTTTAAAAATATTTTTAGGTCAGTCAGTCAGTTATGTGCCATGCGTGATACACGCTTAGGCGATCACGTATCTTTTGATACATGAATGATGTAGACCAGTTGCCATCCAAGGCTATAGAACTCATTCTGTCCTGCTATTTACCCATAGCTGGAGGGAGAAGAGGAGGATTCATACCTTTCTCAAGGGTATTAGCACGTAATTGAATGTAATGGTTTCAGCTGGAGTTCGAACTCGGCTCTCCAATTCCTCAATTGGAGCTGCTATCCATTACTCCGCCATGCCTTTAGTTCTATCACTGAATTAACATACACACCATTTGAATGAAAATGAAATGGGCATCTGTATCACAAGGCTAACCTCTGTGTAACAGGAAAAAGAGTATAAGCTTAAATGTGCAACACTTTGAAGTAATTTTTATGACTTCATCTGCATTTAAAAGGAATATATTTTGTAATATATATTTGTCCATTCAAAATAGATTTGAAATTGGATCATTTTACAATCAGCAAGTGACAGAAAAGAAAAATCTGGGATTTCTACTTGAGCACATGTACTCACTAAAATATAATGTTTATAGTAATAAGAAATTGTTATGGTAATTTACCTACACACATATGGACTTTACTAGCTATAAATAGGAGCAGTTACTGCCTTTTGGAGAGGGTAGTTTCCAGCAGTCAGCTCTGTCAGTTGGACTGAACATTCTTGCTGTATCACTCTCGTATATGTTTGTATTACTGTTCTGTTAATATATTTTGTTTAACTCAATTCCTCTCGTGTCTTTATTTCTGGACCTAACAAGACTAGAACAGAAATATTGCCAGATTAATAAATATATCCACTAATAACTTAAAAATGACTTTGTTTAGGTTTCAGATACTAAAATAAAGTTTGGACCAAAAGGTCCCAATTTAAAATGTGCATTGTTAAATAGAGTAATTAAGTCTTCTTTACTATGAGAGCATCCCATGGCCTAATGGTAAAGCACACTTAAAAGTGGTTTCCCTGATGGAAAAAGGAATACAAGTTTGATTTCTGTTATGAACATTTTCTTTAGATTCTCAATCTCGTGGCCAGTATACATTAATTTCACTGTTTAATAAAAAAAATAAAAAGAAAAAGTGATGTTTACTCAAACATGTGTGCCCACTAAAATATAATGTTATACACACATTGTGTTTTATATATATATATTGATAACAACAATAACTACTACTACTAGTTGCTAAAAGTATATTTTTTCAGTTAGTTTTTATCTATAAAAGCCATGTACTTTTGTAGGTATCTTGTTTAATAAAGTTGCACAATTTCAGCAGAATTAGGTTCCATTTTAAAAAGTTTGCTGAAGGATATTTTTTATTAAACTGCTTCATGCTGATAATTTATGTGTCAGAAAACTTCTACAATTTTTGTAAATGTTTTGATTAAGTATGATCTATTATTATTTTTTTATTTTTTAAATTTCCAGCTCTGTGGGCTACCCGTGACACGGAAGAAACCAAGGGCGACCGTGAACTTCACGTGAAGACCACATTAAGAGAATTAATCATATACATCGTTTTCCTGTCTGTACTTTGTGTTAGTAAGTATGATTTCTGTACTTGTAAAAAGATGGACTTTGTCTTGTGATCATATACAAAATAACTTTTGATTTTATTGTTAAACTGATTCAAAAGAGTTCATTTAGATATCGTCATCACAATCAGACCCCTGAACAGGTGTGATTGGTTGTAGGGTAACTGCATAACTGAGCACTTGGCCAGTCCAGTCCACATATCTGGGTTGAAAGCCAGTGAGGTATTCATTCATGTGTAGTTTGTCTTGGGCAAGTAGACCCAATAGAGCTCATTCCTCTTCTGCTCAATCCACAGCCAATATTACTTGAAGACTCAGACACATGACCGTTAATTCTATCTGGAATGCCCTTTTGCCCTGGCTGTTGAATTCAGTTTAGGTAGTGATGTTGTATTGCACTGCCAGTATACACAGACCTTGTCTTAGATGACCATTGATCCTACAAGAAGGTTCATCCACTATTTGACAGGTTTCTTTATAATTCTGTTGGATGTCTAGCTTCACTCCTCACTATAAAAGCCTGGTGAGGGAACTGATTTTATATTTAAATATATGTAGTGCAAGTAAAAAAAAAAAATCAAACTACATTTATGGGTTATTATTTACTCTTCTATAAAAATTTAATTTTATTTTGAAAATTTACTTGATATTTCATAATAAATTCACAATGGCTATTAATACTATTAGCATAAGTTATATTTAGTTACCCTATTTTTTGGTATATAAGCTACACTGAAGACATGCAAGTAGAATAATTGTTATCGATATAATAAATGGAATTAGCAGAGTTCAAATTCTGGCCATGTCTATTTTTTAAAAAAAAAAAGATCTAATATTCTATACTCCCCCTCACCTATAGATTAAATAACAGTGTAGACGGGACTCTCTAGCCTTAGTTGGTAACCAGTCTAGGAGAAGCAAAATTAAATTCAAAATTTCTGAAAAGACAAATGGAAAGTCAATTTACTATCTTTCTTAAGAAGTCATGGCACTTCACAGATAAAGAAAATAATCTTATGGAAGGCCATGATTGCCTACATTGTGAAAAGACAAGGCATTAAGAAAAAAAGCAACCTGCACTCTAAATTTAGCTTGAAATATGTCGGTAAAATAAAATAAAATTTTCAGAGCCTGCTTCAGACCTTACTGGAGTGAGAATTGTAGATCCCAAGTTTTACACCCAAGTCTGTCCATAATCATATAGGACATAGAAAAATTAGGGGGCGGTCAAACTTTGAGAAAATAAAAAGTACATTTTATATGCAACAAAGTATCACACATTTACATATTATTCAGTGATGATTTTAACTTCAGAATTCAGTTTTGTTGGCTTTTTCTTGGAGGAAAAATAATGCCTTCATTTTTGTTCTCTAATTCTGACCTTGAATAATGGTTGGCTTGATGATAAAATTGTTGAAGTTATTAAAGTGAGAATAAAAGTTGCAGAAGAAATTGTGAATGTGACAATAAAGATGAGGACAACAATCTGAACAATGTAAATAGTTACAATACCTCATCTAAGAAATATAGACAGATCCATCATACTAGTGTTAACTTTAAGCTAGTGTACAGAAATCAAGCCATATAGTTATTCATGAAGTTTAGTTTAGTCTGGCACAAGCTAAAAATAACTGGGCTCTAAATAAGGATTGAATTCACATGTGACAATAGCTGTTAACTATTGCTCTGTAGCCAATAGAGCAGTTGTGTGCAAGCTTTGAAATAAAACCATGTATTTGATGTAGTGTTTGTGAAAGTTGATATGATAAAATCAGAGATTATAATCACTTGCCTGGACATGTGGCTGAGTGGTTAGAATGTTAACATTTTAATTATAAGACCCAATTTTGAATATCACCATGGATGGTCTGTCAGGGAGGTGACTCCTTGATAATATTAGCCAGAGGAAGTGATCCCAGCAAATGACACCATTGGGAATTGTCTGTAAACCATACTACTGGCTGTTCCAAGCCTTGTGAGTGAAACTGGGTAGACAAAACTGTTCAGAAGCCATTGATGGTTGTATTAGCATGAAGTCACAAGTCATCATGACTGAGGGTTTTTGGCATATTGGCTTTGATCAACTTCTGATTACAGAAAGATTGTGTGCTTGCTTCTAGAAAATGTAACTATGGTCTGCTTAACATAGTTGCAGTACAAACACAAATCTGCCTGAGCTGGTGTCTGCAGCAGGGATTAGCTAGCTACCCTAGCAAATGGGCATACTCAAAAGCAAGCAGCCAGCCATTATATTATTACATGTCTGTTTTATTGTCTTTTATTAATTTAAGTAATTACAGAAGACATTCATTATCATAATGGATAATGTTATCAAATGATCAGTCAGTCCCAAACTATTTAAAATCGCTTAAAAATTATCCTCTTATATCCAGAATTACAACTATTTTTTATGATTTAATGCTTATTTTATAAAAATAAATTAAAGTGTATGTCAATGAATGTACAAAGTTTGACTGAAAAGTTCATAGGCTGACCAAGATATAAATATAAGTAGACACACTAGTTGGTTACTGAAAGATATTCAAGTGCACCAGAATACAACAATTGACCGACCAGCTGTTGTATTCCAGTACACTTTCATGTCTTTTAGTCTCCCAACTGGTGTGTCTACTTACAGCTATATCTTGGTCAGCCTATGAACTTTCCAGTTGACCTATGTAAATTGTTCCAATTTTTATATCCCTTGCTTAACCCATTAATGACCACTGTTCCAAAAATGGGACTATGGATTATAGGTAGAAACCTATAATTAATACATTTTTATTTTTTTTAAAAACCTGTAATTAAGATTAGATTTTTTTCTTTTTTTTACAATTAATCCTGCATTAATAGGTCAACATTTTTTTTGAGTTTAAATTGAGTCTAGATTTCATCCTCTTGAAAATAATTAGTGCATTTAAATCTTTCATTGCTTAAAAAGAACTTATCTAAAAACATGGCATTTTCTTTTTTGCAACATGAATATTTTGCTGGTATTTTATTATCAGAACTAGTTTAGCTATACCATTAAAAATTACTGTGATATTATAGTAATCTTACAGTCAGTATTATTGAGTTAATGTTACCAGCTGGTTATTGTTATCAAAACGATCCTGATCTTCATAATCAGTTTCTGTGGCATTTTCTTTCAATATTTTTCAGGATTACATTTTTTTTATTTCTTTTTCTTTTTGCCATTGTTTAAGCCAGTGATGTTAAAATTATTTTTATTTAGCCGAGTAGATAGACACATCAGTATGTGGTCACATATCTTTCATCCATTCTCTGCAGTTAATAATGACTCATTGATTTGCCGATAACGTTTTAAGGCATTCATTTTGGCAAATCTACTTTTTTATGGTCATTTGGATAATAAGTTTTTGAAGATTCTTGAAAATCGTTCTTTTGTCTCAACAAAAATAATTTAATATTTGGCAGATAACACTAGTCTCTGGGGTTGTTTTTTAACACAATTTTTGCCTTGTTTAAAGGTCACAATAAGAAGATATGTTCTGGCTAGAAAGTTTAGGTCAGTTTTAACTCTCAAGAATTAACCCTTTGTACTGAAAAATTACTTCAAAGTATAAAATAAACAGACTAGTTAATGTTATCTTATATAAATTACATTATAATAAACCATAATATAATGGAGCTACATACACATACACACACACACACACACACACATATATAACAGAGAGAGAGAGAGAGAATTAATACAAGTAAAAGGTTTGTCACTTAGCTGATTGATGTTACCTTCAACATCCTGACTCGTGAGTTTTGTAGATGGACCCTCCAGGAATCACTGTCAATTTGTCAGGGGGCATCAGCAATTGACTGCTTATACTTCTCAATTTTTCTTTTTTTATATGTACTTTTCATTGGTGCAAGTTTTTTTTTCATAGTGCATTTGAGCTTGTATGCACATATGTGTAGAATGTTGTGGTTATTTGTCCTTTTCATCATTTTTTTTTTCACTTTACATCACTCCTTAACCTTCTCTCTTTTTCTCTTTTTCCTCTCTTCTTTCAATTGTAGTCATTTTGACTTCTAGTTTTCTAGACATATACTGCCATTGTTAATTCTTGAGTGTTCGAGTGTTGTCTTGTATATAAGGAAAGCTAAAGACTTCTCAGCTCAACCAAGATGGTATTAAAAAAAACTTCTAATGTTTTGTCATATTTGGGGAACTTGGTCAGCTTGTGTGAGTGTGTGTGTATGCACACATACATAGGTAACTGAATCTTACTTATTATAAAATGCAGATTGTGTATGTGTCTGTACGTTTATATATTGGATTGGATTTCCTATATTTTGCAACCGATTTCAACAAAACTTCACAGGACTGCGTAAAATTACCTTGCGGTGGTTCTGACAGCACCAAAAATTGGTAAAACACAATTGTTTTTGCATGAAATCAATTTGAAAACACGATTCTGTGGCCAGAATGAAAGGGGGACAACTCATATCGAGTTATACTTATTATAAAACCCAGGTTGTTTGTGTGTGTGTGTGTTCATTTATATATGGGATCGGATTTCCTACATTTTTCAACTGATTTCAACAAAACTTCACTTTTTTTTCACAGGTAGTGTTTCTTATTGTCTTGCACACTTTTTTCTTTATTTTTACATTCAGAATGCTTTAAAAATTCCATTTACAAGACAATTGCTTATAATAAAATACTATTCAATTGATAGACTCATAACGATTGAAAACAATGTTTTGGTTTGAATTTCGGTTTGACCAATTCATAAAAAAAAAACAAAAAAAAACTAATTAAGACATGCGTGTCCATCAAACTTAAACAATAATCTTTGTCAATTTTATTTTTCAGTCTTTATGATGGTTGATACTTGATCTATCTCTTACTGTTACATCCCCGGGCAACGCCAGGCACTCCTGCTAGTTTAATGATAAAAACATTTATTTTACACATATTTTCAATATAATCTCCTTTGTTAATGCACTTAACCCAATATGTCTCTCTTAATCACATAGATAAAACATTATACAGTGAAGATTTCAGGCCTAAATTGTGTTAATAACTGGTCAAACTATGAACTTATTGATTCACTCTTGTATGACAAAAACTATAGAATGAGCCTATCATCTTTCAAAAATTCAATTGTAAATCTTAGTGTTTATATTGCTAATAAACACAGCAATAATAGATTTTTTTCAGCAAAAAAAAAATTGAAAAATTCTTGTCCTGGCCTACTTTACAAAATTTGACCAAATGATCAAACATCAGAATTTATTTTGCAATCCCTTCTTGGTCAGCAATCCCTTATAAATAGCTGTGGTACCTAAACTCTGTGAATTTAAGCACAGTATTAGATTGGCAGTAAGATTTCATCATTTTAAAGTTGAAATGGCTAGATGTAAGTTTTAAGCTAACAGTTTCTTTTCTTGAACTTCTTGCTTATGGAACTCTCTTCTGGCTTCTTGATATCCAGTCAGGTTTGATCTTCAAAAATTTAAATGCAATGTCAATCGTTATCTTTTGTCTTCTTAATTTCTATTCTTTAATTGTTCTCCCTCCTTAAAAATGATTCTCTTATATTCATTAACATTCAGTAACCTCCTGTGTGTTAGTGGCATTGTTACCTTGTTAGGGATGAAGTGATTAAAATATATTTAACTTATTTTTATTATTCATTGAACTTTGATTAGTACTACTGCATTCAGCCAAATTGGGTGAAATGCTGGATAGGAAGATTGTGCTGCATATGTTTTCTAGGTGCCTTTTTCATGCCTGCCTTGAAAATCAACATTTAAACTGGTATTGGTAGAAAATAGGAAACTACTTCAACACTGAAACAAGTCCTAAACTAATTTCTTTTGGGCTTCTTTTTATTAACTTAATCTAGAAAAAAAGTCTATATGATATATATTTATTCATGTACTTTTTCTTATGGCTTGTGATCTTTCAAGTTCCTTTAATAATGTAAAGAGATATGACATATTTTCTTGTATAATACAACTTGAGTATAATACGACCCCCATGTTACAAACAAGGAATAAATTACATCTTTTCTGGCCCAACACCATAGGACAGCCATCCCTATTAAATTTTTTTTTTTTTTTTTTTTTTTTTTTTTTTTTTTTTTTTTAAGTTGTACCACATTATCCATTAAAATCACAATGTTGTACATAAAAAAATGTCATACTTAAAAAAAAAAAAGAAACTAAAATATTTAATTTTTCATGATATTAAAGAATAGAAATGAACTAGATGTTTAGCAATTGTGTGCTTCCTATAATTTCCATTTCAAAATTTATTTTCAAATTTTGTGGAAAGATGCTTTCTTGTAACATTAATGTTATCAAAACATGACAGATCTTGTGTATTCTCTTAACTAATACTTTTAATCAATTTTGATGAATTTCCTGTCTTTGAGACAAAAGATTCTCAAAGAACAAATATTGCCATCATATCAAATACCTTTTGTAAACAAATGTTATCAACACCTGTGTACTTTTGTTTTATTATTGTGCTGAGTGTATTTGCAATCTTGCTGTTTTTTAAGCTGAGTAAAAAATTATGAAAATTTATATTTGTATAATATGACCCCCTTATTTTACCTTTAATATTCATTCAAAATTTCTTGTATTATACACAAGAAAATACAATATTGAAAAAATATATACCAGGAAAATATGAACTAAGAAAAAAATGAACTAAATGTCTGAAATTTTGAAATGAAGCATTATTATTTGATGATTTGTTTTCAAATCAGCACTCTCGTATATAAAGTATACTTCTAATAAAACTCTTAACATATTAAGTATAAAGATTCCTAAAATAGATCCTTTCTCTATTATAGTTTTGTGAATTATTAGGTTGGTGCAAAAATAATGATGTAATAATGTCGTTTTTTGCCGTTAAAAAATATGTCAAAAAACGACATTATTATGTCATTATTTTTGCACCAACCTAATAAGATGTCAGTTCCTAGTATTTGACTCTTTCAATCAAATTTACTCTTTAGGGCAGTGAGTTCAATCAATTGACTCTGCAGTCACAATTACCTTAATTCACTGGAAGGTTAACCCTAAAGAATACTGTGGGAACAAGGTATTCATGAGAAATTGGTACAACTCCATTATTTACTAAGCATAACTTAGCCCGAACTTAGGCTATAGTAGGGGGGCACCCATAAAGATTACATTTATCATGTTAGGGAATTTGTTCTTGAGATGAGCTAATTATTCTGCTATGAGAGGGATTGTTACATTGGCAAATATATATTGTGCATTCAATCCTTACAAAGGATATCACAAAACAACTGCATTTATTATTTGATGAAATTAAAGGTTCTTTTCAAGACAACCTGAAGACAATATGCACTTAAAGAAGATAAGAAATGTGAAGCAATCGGTAAAAATGAGGATGTTAGTCAAAATAAAAAAATTGAGTAAGTATAAATTTCGGTTTGTTAGAAATTAGAAAAAGTTGGAATGGCAGCTTTCTTCTAGGACCCACAGAAGATTTTAGATGTAGCAATTATCTGGTAAGAGGCTAAATGAAGACGGATGATAGCTAAGCATGCACATATTCTAGCTGTTACAGATTATTGAAATCCCCTACTTAAAATATAATTTTAACTTTAATCTTATATGGAGAAACAGTCAGTTAAGTTGCAAAGTATTAGTGTACCAAGCTCTTGACTATTAACACTTGAGCTTTTGTTTGCATAGCAGAAATTTTTTTGTTTATACTTTCTAGTAAGTTATTTGACTTGCTCTGAGGTTAGATTTTTATGGAAACTCAAGAATTAATGGATTTTTATTTTTTTAATTTGACATATTTTTATTACTTTAAATGTTATTTTTTGAGGGCACATTTTTAAGTATCCTCAGGTGTACAGGCCTGTAGACAAAATAAATACTGTTTAAAATAAATGGAATGTCTACTCAAATATGGGTATCCACTAAAAACAACTTTTGAAGTAATAAAAACTCAAGAGTATAAATGTTGGTCTTTTTTTCTTTTTTAGTTGTGACATCCCATAAACACCTTACTGCTAAGGTTAAATTTTTAAAGTCCTTTCTTGGAGGTATATTTGATTTAGAAGTTTGTGTCTTATCTATGATTCTTCTTCTTATTTTTTTTTTCTTTCAGTCACCTTTGGAATGACCAGTCCATCTATGTATTACTACACCAAGGCCATGACTGATTTGTTTGTTGACTCCACCTACAGTGGAGGTGGTAGTTTCAGGACCATTAACACTGTTGCTGATTTCTGGAAAGTAAGTCATTTTTTTTTTTAATTTCATGCAGATCATTACTTGAGACAATTTGTTTTTCAAAGTAGTCGCTATCAACTTCACGGGGTTGATGAAACAATTCAGGTATTGAAAATCTTAGAGATTCAACTGAGCATTTACGATTGGAATCTATATATAGGAAATAAGAACCTTAAGCTTTGTGCAGCAGTGAAAGCATTTTCACATGCATTTATGAGTTCTTTTATGATTTAGTCTGGTTTTTAAGCATGTAAATCAAGTCAAAAAGTCAAAGGACAAATTGAACTGAGATGAGATTATGAGATTTATAACCAGATATTTGTTCTCTTTTCAAAGATCACCAATCACATCTCTTCCATTATAGACATCAATCAATCAAGAAAGATGTAAAAGTGGTAATATTTTTATAGTTTTTATTTATTGTTCTCATCATAATATCATCATCATATAATTCAGCTTGATAGTTAGCACTTAAGTCAAGACCTGCCATTACCCCAGATAAATAATGGACTATTCCATTTTAGTTGCAAGGAAAGATGGAAGAAAAAGATAGCTGTTTGGTTTCAGTGAGAAAAAGAAAGAAAAGAACATGAAGATAGAGGAGGAGGCTGATAATGAATGCTACATCTGCTTCAATGAAATGGAAAATCTTGTCAATTTCAAATCATTTAATTTGCAGTTTCTTATTTCTTTAAATTCATGCCAATAATTAGATATTTCAATAGAAAAGTGATAACTAAGGTTTAAAATGAATTTTTAAAAATGAAAAATCCTTCTTGAAGATTTTATTTTACTTTTAGTTTCAAGCTAATAAATTAAATTTAATATTTCCAATAAGTAAAATACTTTGTATTTGGAAACAAGTTTAAATGAAATGAGTTTGTTTATTGAAATCACTAAAAATGGCTGATTTTCATCATATTTACAATTCTCTCAGCACAATGTAATTCTCTTAAAAGATCTATTATGTATTATTTAAGCTGTATCTTGGAATCACACATACATACATACAAGAGTTTTAATATAGATATCATTTTCTTGTAATATAATTTGACTCTGAGATAATGAATCTGTAAGAAAAAATACCAGAGGTCCTTAGCAATATTTATTGGAACCTTTGGAAATAAATCAAAGGTATAAACAAATAATATTTATTTATTTGACTTTGATTGGAGCAAATCCTTTGTAATTTGGGGCAGTGAAAGCTCATTTGGTTTGGTATTTGATAATTGATAGTCAGACATTAGTAGTAATTTTTTTTATGGCTGCTGTTGGGCATATGATTACTTTGGAAATAAGTGTGGCATCAATCTGCATGTATTTTTGGCCCTCAGAAGGAAAAAATGTCATAAGCAGATGATGGCTTAGTTTCTTCATGCGACATGTTATGCTGGTTTTGCTGTCCCTGCCTCTGGGCTATCTGTTTATATCCCTTAAGAAAGGGCTCCAGACTACTGGCACAAAGTTTGGTTTTGGCTAATATCAAAAGTCTTGTTTTGTTGGCCAAAATTCTTTTCTTTTTTCTTTTTCATTTTATAATGGAAGTTATGAATGGAGCCTCTCTTATCTTGGTAGATAACTAGACACATGGTTCAGTAAATTTCCACCATTTTGCAGCTGTGTTCAGTTTTTCTTCCACTTTTTATTTGAGGGTTACCTGTACATTAGTTGAGAGAGAGAAAAAAAGATGGATTTTAAAGGAAAGCAAATGTTTTATTTTAATTTGAATTCCTTTATTTTTGTTTATATATTTTATTTTCATATTTTATTTTATTTTTATCTGGGCTCACCACAAATGCTTAGAGTTTATCAAACTAAGAATTACACTTCCAGTCCCTAAATTATGTTGTTCTTTTATTTTAAACATTAAGTATTTAAAAATATTGTGATCTTTTGTTCAGCTATCATTTATTACTGTTGTATTTTTTCCCTTCTTTTTATTTTAGTTGTTGTTGGTTCATAAACTTCTTCATTATTATCTACTATAACAGTTGTACCTTTTGCTTGTTATTTTTAGGTTGTTTATAAATAAGGTGTGCTTTATTTATTGCTTTTATAATTAAATTGCTTAGTTATTCAAATAAAGCTATTTTATGTCTTGAAATTGGTAACCACCTTAGCATTTAGATCACAGCTTAGAAGTGATAGATTTTATTTGAAATGCAAATATTCTGTTTGAAGAATACACCATTTTTAACATGGAAATGAAATTTGTTTTTTCTTTTTTGTTACTCTTTTTTTCTTTTTTTTTTCTTAAAGGTTTATTCTAACAAGTATCACCAATTTATATTTTTAATTCCTTCCTTTTCAACTGATTAATTCTTCAACTTATTTTAATTGGATTTTAATTTATTCAGCTAAAATAGGTTAAAAACAACAAGAATATTTGACTTAATAAATCTTAAAATTTTGTTGCTCCACTTCAAAACTTAATTTTAGTTTCTGTGTTTTTTTTTCATGAACATTTAATTTATTCCGAATTTCATAAAATGCACAAAATGAATGAATTATTCTGACCATATGTGATTTCTGAAATCTCATCATTTATTATACATTCTCTTCATCTAGTTTGCCAAAGGTCCTCTGATTGATGCTCTCTACTGGGAAAAATGGTACAATGAAGACCCCATTGTTGGTGATGGCTACATCTACTATGAGAATAAACTTCTTGGACTACCTCGTATGCGGCAGCTAAAAGTTCGCAATGATTCCTGTCTTGTCCATCCTGATTTCAAAAGTTCCATCAAGCAATGTTTCGATGACTATTCTGAAATCAATGAAGATCGTGCAACGACATTTGGAAAACCAGCAGAAATTGAAAAAGCGTAAGCTGTTTGTTTTTCTGAGATTTGTCCCATATTTGGATTTTTAAGAAAAAAAAATACGGAAATAATATGCTAAATGATGATTAGTACAATTTTAATAAAAGCAGTGTTTCAAGTAGTATCGGTATTATATCTTTACTAGCTGTTTATATTACCTGTAACATTAAAGAGAGGATTTATTAAGCAAATACATAAAAAATTTAATTTACTCTAATGATTACATATTTAGTGACACAGCAAATACTATCGGTAGAGAGTGAAAAATAAAACATTGATCACAGTTGTATTTTTGTGCCATCTTCATTTGAACTCAGTATATACAGTTTCAATTTCACTGCCCACTGACTTTATCACTACTCTATTTCTCTCTTAATTTTAATAATTCTTTTGCATTAACAAACTAAATATTTCTGGAGATGGTGGAGAGATAAACAAATTAAATTTTTTTTCCAATTTATGACATATAATTAATTGGCTCTCTGTATGTTGTACATTGAAAAATGAGGCAAACAGATTGTCAGTAGTTAGGAATTCATGCAAAAATTACTAAAAGAATTGATCAGTTGTATGTAAAATTATCAAGTATACCTGGTGTTGCATAGGTGAATTACCTTTCTTTTCTTCCACTGAACCATATGATTATTTCTTTAACGAGAGAGTTGTATATGCCATGAAATAATCAAATTATCCTAATTAAACGGTTTGATAGGTTTAAAAATTTTGGTCATTGTTTAGTTCATATCTGGTATGTTGTTATAATTTATAGTATTTGTTAAGTTTTAAAAACATACTATTAAAGATGTCAGTATTCCTAACTACTCTTATACATTCCTTACTTCCAAACTGTGATCTAAATGCTAAGGTGGTTACCATTTTCAAGACATAAAATAGCTTTATTTGAATAACTATACAATTTAATTTTAAAAGCAATCAACAAAGCAGTTCCTTATTTATAAAGAACACAAAACCAGATTGGAAATTTGATTTTTAAATCTGAATATACAATTTAGTTAGCTCCATTAAGCAAGAACCACTAAGTTGTGCTATAGATAATGCATTATATACCTCACATCCAGGTTCACACTTCTGGTTTTTTGGACAGGTGTATAGGTTTATCCCCTGTTTCCTGTTTAGGATTGGGTTTCTGGTTCCTTCTAAAGTTTTCTCATTATTTTTTACTCCCAATAGATCCCCTTGTGTCTTAGTGAATTGATTTAAAAAAAAAAATAATAAAACTTAAAACCTGCATTCTTACAATTATTAATTTAAGCTCAATCCCAGGGACTGTCCCACCACATAATATCTCTCCAACTTGAGGGGGCTAGTACCTGAGGTATCTACAAAAGTTTTTCTCCTTAGTCCATATATTTGTGTGCTCCTACTTTAAGCTCAATCTTGCGTCATATTCCATTTTATTGTTATTAAATTTACTAATTATAAATTGAAAAGCTTACTACAATTCAATGATCCACCAGTATTTTAAAAATAATTTTTTTGTGTGTATGTGTGTATAACTGGCAATTGTTGTAAATACAGACATCCATGCACAACATTATCAGAAAATAAGAGACTTACCCATAATAAGTTAAAAATTTATTGGTAATTTTCTAATATTTTCTCAACAAGCATCTTCATATGGCTATAATCCTAAAGTACCTAAAATTTAATAAAATATTAAATTGCTTAAAATATTTTCTTAAATTTTTAAGATTACTTAGTAGTTAAAAATTGTATAAAAAAGGCATTCATGTCGTAATCGTAAAGTAATTTCTTCCAGTTTTGTCCCACTTACTTAAATTTCACAAATATCAGGCAGTCAATAAATAACTCAAACTGTCAGAAAAAACTTGCCCACCGCATTAAAAAAATGCTTTTTTGCAATATTTGAAACTAAAACTAACTAATATTTGTTTCAATTTTGATTAATTCAACTTTTAAATTAGCTAATTTTCCTTAAATAACATTTAAAAAATGATTGTTATTTTTGAAAGATTTTTTGATAAAGAGAACTATTTTGTCTTGACAGATTTGTCTATATGGATGAATTTATAGATTTTAATAAGAAGGAAAAACAAAGATTCCAGTCAATTTAGATTTGGTTTGAAATACAGCAAAAGTATTTTGCTTATTGAAAATATTAAATGTAATCTATTAGCTTGGAATTAAAACTAAAATGAAAGCTTTTAAGAAATATTTTTCTTTTTCAAAAATGCATTTTAATCATAGGTATTATGTTTTTTTTTATTTTTTATTTTTGATTCATTTGTATTAGATGATAGTCTTGGTCAACATTTAAATGTAAAAAAAAAAACTTAAGTGTATTATTATTGGTTAAGACATTTTGATTAATTGCTTTTTTTCTTTTATTTATTTCTCCCAAAAACAAAGTTGAGAATAGAGTAATTGGCAAAAATGCCCAACAAACAGAATTGACAAAGTTTGCAATAAACAATAACAAGAGAAGGAAAAGAAAAGAACAGGGCAAAAAATAATATTAAGCAAACAAACAATATATGCAATGCAAAACAAGAGTAATATGGCAAAAAGTACACAAACTAAGAATAGTGTTAACACATAAAAGTAGATACAGATGAGCAATTGCAGTGTTTTGGCTTTAAGACAAGAAAGAACAGAACTTAATCTGATGAGACCAAGGACTGGTCTATCTTATTGGCTAGGGAAAAAATCCTGGCATACATCTGTGTGTTTGTGTATGAATTTTGGGAGTAGTTGCTTTTGCAATCATTCCTACTGCTGATTAGAGCCAACAGATCACTTATACAGATTGTAAGCATTGTTAATACAGAATATGATTGGAAACAATTTACTTAATTTTAATTACAATGTTTGTGTCTAATGCTAATTGTCATTAACATTTATAATAAAAGTCATTGCATTCTTTTCTTTATAAAGCATTATTAAAGCTTGTTTTTATGTTTAAATTACAAAGGATACTTTTTTTCTTTTTGAAGATTCGTGTATCAAACCAAGAAGGAATTGGATGGTAGCACCTACTGGGGTCAACTTACAAGTTACAGTGGTGGCGGTTATGTTCAAGACCTCAGCAAGACAAAGAATGAAACAACAAGAATTATTGATGCTCTTTTTGACAATTTATGGATTGACCGTGGAACCAGGGTTGTTTTTATTGACTTCACTGTATATAATGCCAACATCAACCTTTTCTGTGTTGTAAGGTAATTTTAGTGATGTATTTCCTTTGATGCAAAAATATATAGGGTGCTTTTGAAATTGATATCAATCTTTTAGTTAATTAATATTCATAATGAAAGATAAATTTTAAAATTTCTTTTCTCTACAGAAGTGCATTGTTTACTGCCCAAAACTAAATTTAATATTAAATAAAAACAAAAAAAGGAGATTGTTTTTTATGATTTATCAACCTTTGGCAGGTTATTTAAAGCCAGAAAATATTTTTAGATTGTAAGAGTTTTTTGGAGATAATGATTTGCTGATACAAGACTTACTGTTTTGGGGGCAGAAGAAGTGGATTCATACCTTTCCCACGGGTATTTACACATAAGTGAATGTAACAAACTTGACTGGAATTTGAACTTGGCTTTCCAATTTCTCATTCAGAGCCGTTATCCATTACAGTACACCATGAAAATAATATTACTACTAATACTAGTATTGCATATAAACATTAAAAGAAAGATTCCATCAAATCAGAGGAAGATAAATAATGAAGGTTGCATGGTTAGATTTGAGTTTCTGCAAGTGATAGTCTTCATAGCCTAATTGTGAAGTCAGTTGCCCTGAACAGGCAGGTTTCCTAATGAGATGCGAATCTGAATCTTGCTGGAGATTTATTCTTTATTTCCAATCCGTGTAGCTTAGTAACAATCATAGAATTATGGTCTGAGAGTTTAAATAAAAAGCAACAAGATAGGATGAAAGAAATACATGCTAAAAATTAATAAAAAGAATAAGATAAATTAATATGGTTCTAACATCTGAAGTTAAATTTTAATTTCTGTATCAAATTAAAAAATTAACTTAGTGCAGAAAAAAATTAATTTTAAAAAGTAAATTTGAACTTAAAAAGAAAATGTTGGTTACAGAGAGAGAATGAGAGATCAAAGATGTGATTTCCTTATTTCAAATTAAATAACCATTCCTGATAATAATAACAGAAATGCCTGTTTCCTGTTGTTTCACTTCTGGCTAATGAGTTAATGTGTTCATAGCCAAAACTATACATGAAGTAAATTTGAACTTGGAATAATATTGGAAGTTTGGTTACAGAGATAGAAAAATAAAGATTAAATGTTTAATAATATTGAAATACTTTTTTCTACTACAGTCTTATTTTCCTTGTGTTCTACTTTCAGATTAGTCGTAGAATTCCCACCAACTGGAGGTGCACTCTCATCTGTTCAGTTCAGCACTGTAAAGCTCATTCGTTATGTTAACAGTTTGGACTATTTTGTTATGGCCTGTGAAGCCATCTTTGTGCTTTTCATTCTCTATTACATCATTGAAGAAACCATTGAGGTATGTTGACTTATAAATTGGTACTCTGAAAATAACTTTTGCCTAATTATTTCCATGGAAACTAAAACAGATATGGAGTACAATAACACTGTTGGATGAAGTAAGTTTTCAACTACAAAATGGCTATGCAGTTTTTAAGTATTATTTATTCAGAAAGTAGCTTATCACACACTATTGCCATTGCTGAAACACATTATCAACCACATGACTTTTCTCACATCCTCTGTTTGGTCTCAGTAAATGTTCAGCAGGTCAATGACTATCAGTAGGTACAATTATTTTTCTGTACACCCCCAATTTATAACCACTCTTTCATGTCACTCAGCTGCTATCTATAACAAAGCAAAAGAAATATGAGCTGTTGGCAGAAAGGCTCAACTTTTATTGTCAAACCACTAACATCCACCTCTGATGTTGTGGGCAAATGTAGTAAAATACGATACAATACTTTTTGAATGGCTCCTGTAAATATTGGCCTACAATGACTTTCCAGATTTGTATTTTAGAATGGAGTTAAATGTCTATAGCATTAATTTTGAATAAAAAAAACTATTAAATGAATATCTTTAAAATTTGTACAAAAAACAATAACTGCCAGTAATTTTAGTGGAAAGTGTTTACAAGTTGAAAAAAGATGAGGATATTAGTTGAAAATTTTCATTGAATTCATGTAACTTCTTGTGTTTTAAGTTTTTTTTTTTTGTGTGTGTTTTATCTTTATTTATTTTTTGTGGATTTCTGCAGATCAAGAAACACAAGTTCTCCTACTTCAAAGGCTTTTGGAACATTCTGGACATGTTAGTTATCTTCATCTCCACATTGTGCATTGCATTTAACGTCTACCGAACCATCGCAGTCAGTGAAAAACTCAAATCATTACTTGCAAAAGGTGACATCTATGCCCAATTCGAATTCCTTGCATTTTGTCAGGTGCAATTCAACAATGCCATTGCTATCACAGTTTTCCTAGCATGGATTAAGGTATTTTTTTTTTTTTTTTTTTTTTTTTTTCAGTAAAGTTTTCAATTCAATCAGCTGTTTTATTTATTTACTTTTACATAAGTGTTTAGCAATTTATACTATTATTATTATTACTACTACTATAACAACAACATATTATTATTATTATTAATAATAATAATAATAATATCAACAACAACAGAAGCAGCAGTGCCATCTGAGAGAAACACCTCCATAAAAATTATCAAGAAATTGTCCAAATACAAGGACCTGGAGATCGAGATTGACTGAATGTAGGGAATGAAGACTGAGGCTGTACCAATAGTAATCGGAGTACTGGGCCTTGTGAGAAAAGGAATGGATAATTTTACTAACAGTGTCCCAAGTAACATCAACATAGAAGTTGCCCAGAAAATCCCCCTACTAGGAACATCCCATATACTAAGAAAAGTGCTATAAATTAAATGACAATTTTCCTATAGAGCCTAAGGACTATAGTTTGGGCCCAAGATACAAAGCAAGAAATATAACACACAAACAATAATAATAATAATAATGACTGTGTTTTGTAAAAAAAATGATAAAATAGAAATAAAAACGGTTGACCAATGTATTTTTAGAAGAAACTACTTTTAAAGCTAGCTAGCTAGCTAAAACAATTTTCTAGAATAATAGGAAATTTGAGAAATATGACTAATAAGTATCAGATGCTGATGAAAAGTCAAATTTATGCTTTAGTTATTTTGCGCTTGTAATTAATATTGACTTTATTGCAGATTGGTATCTTTTTAATGTTTTTTTTTCTTTTGCTGTAGATTTTCAAATACATCAGCTTCAACAAAACAATGACTCAACTATCATCTACGCTTGGGAAATGTGCAAAAGATTTGGCAGGATTTGCAGTCATGTTCTTTATCATTTTCTTGGCTTTCACCCAACTTGGCTATTTGATTTTCGGAACTCAAATCAAAGACTTCAGCAGCTTTGAAGATTCTTTGTACGTAAAACCAGAAATACCTTTACTGTCTTATTTAGTTTTATACTTAATTTTCTTTTGAAGTCTATCAAGATCGTAACAAATGTGATGGTTTGATAAAGATTTAATTTAAAAAGAATCACTTGGGATTCATAAAGTGTTTAAATTATTTAGCCACAATATTTCATGAGAAGTGTTGGACTTACCTAAAAGCTAAATTAGCTATATAGCATAAGGGCCACACATTCTCAGGGGACTCATTTTATTTAAATATATTTTTATTTTATCATCAGTTTTTATTCTTTAACAATAAACCATCAAAAATTATATATAGAATCTATCTTCTATATATTTAAGTCTACTATTTGTTCATGCTTATAATATTACTGCCATATATAGTCCAGTACCCCTGCTATTTATCTTGAGCTGCTTGATAAAATCCAAAGAAGAATCAGCAATATTATTGGTCCTGATCTGGCAGTTCAGCTTCAGTCACTTTCCCATTGCTGCAAGCTTGCCTCTCTGTGTCTTTTCTATAGATACTTTCATGGTAATTGTCTGGATGAGCTCTTTGCTATGGTACCTAGACTTTTTGAATTTAAGCATGATACTAGACTGGTGTCAAAACCTCAATAAATTTACAGTTGTACTGGCTAGATGTAGCCATAAGCTCTATGCTAACAGTTTCTTTTCTCACACTTCTTGCTTGTGGGACTCTCTTTTGACTCCATGTTTTCCAGCCAACTTTAATCTGCAAAAATTTAAATACAATGTCAATCGATATCTACTGTCCTCCTGATTACTCTTTTCTCTTCCCGCTCATTATTAATATTTCTGTTCCTAATTTTTCCACACTCTGTAACCCTTTGCATCTTAGTGGCTTTACTGCCTTGCATGGAGTGATACCAATTAAAAAATATATGTGTGTGTGTGTGTGTGTGTGTGTATAATCATTAAGAAATAATCATGTATAAATATTTTTAAAAATTTTTACCTAATTATTTTTTATTTTTTTATTTTTATTTTTTTTAGAGAAGGGCCTTGAATTTTCATTTAGCTTAGGGTCCCAACAGATGAGTCTTGACCTGAAAATATACCAACGTTGCTGATATTTTAAAAGAAACAATATATAAATTTGAAAATATTCCTATATTGCATTATAAAGTAGTTTTTATCTTCAAAAGATTTTATTATTAATCTATTATTTTTAACCAAAGAAAAAAGTAGCATGATATTCTTAATTCAAATATTTCTCTATTATTTGATACTACAGTTTGTTCTTTTTATATTATACTGTAGATGAAACTGAAAAAAAATAGATGTTTATAGCTCATTAGTATTTAATTGACAAGAAAGTGTCATTAACAGTGTTTTTATTTCACTATTTATAATCCTCAGAAATAATATTTCAAGTTTGATCAGTTTTTGTAAAGAAAAAAAAAATCTAAGTTAAAGATTCTTAAAAACTTTGTGTACTCAAGACAGCAGTTTTGATTCTTCACAAGAACTTAAAACAAGAATGTGAAGACTGAGACCATTCCAAAAAAATCAAGACTGTCTCAATCAAAATTATGTAAATATATCAATTTTCTGCTTTGATGAGCTTATCAAATTTCAATACTAATTCTAGAACAGTTTATAGGGAGAATTAAAATCATATATCTGTACAAAATGGTACTATAATACTATCAGTAGCTATCAACGAAAAGATATCTTTGGATAAGTAATAGAATATGGCTGAATCATATGCATATTTTCTGGATTATTCTAAAGTTTGTTTAAATAGTTTTGTATATTATATCCATTGAAATAAACTTGATTGATATATATGTTGTCAGTTGATGCTTGTTGCATTTAGTTAAACTGTTATAACACTTACAAAAGAGATGCATTAATGTTAAATCACAAAAATAAATGTTGAATATTGACAAACTAAAAATTAAAGTTTGTCATTATTCAACATTTACATTTTTAAAATAAGTAGTATGATTTACTCATTTTATTTTTTTTATTTATTTATCCAAAGATACCTTATTTTATAGAGAGCAACATTCAAGGGAGGTAATTAAAACCCTAATATTACAATGAACAAACAAAAACTTATTTATCAGAAGTTATGATACAAAAATAGTTACCTAAAGATATTACAACAACAAAGAATTGGTTTAAGACACAAATAACCATTCTTCAGCTTATGCCAAGCTGCCTTAAGATTTTACCTAGCCTGCAGCAACTTCAAATAACAAATTATATGTAAATATATAATATATTTTGATTCTAATCCTGCCAATTGACCAACTTCTGGTAAAAATTTAACTAATATTGCCATTGTTTTATCATTACTTGTATTTTTTCAGCTTTACTCTCTTCCGTATCATCTTGGGCGACTTCGATTTTGTTCAACTGGAAGCGGCAGACAGAGTGCTTGGACCAATATTCTTCTTCCTCTATGTATTCTTTGTGTTCTTCGTACTCCTTAATATGTTCTTGGCTATCATTAATGATACTTATTCCGAGGTGAAAGGAGACATTGCCAACCAAAAGAATGAATTTGAGATGGGAGACTATTTCAAGAGAGTAAGTCTATAAATTGATAAGTTCATCCTAAAATTAAATCTGATTCCAGAATTACTGTCAATAACTTCCCTCTCTCTCTTTTAAGTGCCATTTCCTTTCATAATGTAAGTGATCAAGGCTTTCCACAGCTTACATTTCTTTAATATCTTTAAATTGTGAGTTGTCACGATTGTTCTTGGGAAAAATAGTGGAGTGGTTTCCTGTTGCTGTGTCTATGGTTTTTAATTCGGAGTTGTTCTTGCTGGACCTGTGGAAATTTCATTGGCATTTACAAATAAGATGTCATCATTACTCTCACATTTATTTCAGCAGTTATTCACAGAATGGGTCTATTATATTCATATTAAATGCAAATTTATGATAAAATGTTTGATATGAAATATTTGAACAAAATATATAAGAGGGAATTTGTGAAAACCAGTTGTATGTTTAAGATATTTTTTTTATTTTATTATCAATGTATACTTGTACAGAACAAAATGTTGATAACAAAATTTAAAAAAAAAAAAAAAAAAGATTAAAAATCCATCTGTTTTACACAAATTCCCTCTTACATATATTTTATATATATAAAATTAATAAACAAAATAAATGATAAGCTAAGCTCTGGGGAAATATTAAGACATAAGATCATTAAGACCCTCTGCTAACAAAGACTTCCATGGAGTCAATTGATCAACATATTATTGTTTGGTTTTGTTTACAAAGTGTAAGAGTCTCATATAAAAATGAACAGAATAATTTTATAATGTCTACAATGCAGTATGTCTATAATAACTCATGATCATGAGTCCTGTAACCCATTAGCGTTGTAGGGGCACCACATATACTGTAGCAGCAGCAGTGGTGTTTCCTGGGTAAGATAACCTGACAGAGCCCAACCCTCTCCAGGCTAGTTTGAATTCAGAGTTTTCCTTCTAAACTGGTTATAGGGCACTATTTATCCATAGCTGGGGGAGAAAAGATGAATTCATGTATTAGCACATAAGTGAATATAATGAACTCGACTGGAATTTGAACTTGGCTCTTCCATTTCCTCAATTTGAGCTACTATTTCTCCATTATGTCTCCATATAATTCCATACTTCCAAAATTCTCATACTGTGTTATCTTTTAAATATTTTATCATTTAAGCTATACATTTCTTTGGTTTCAGCAAAATATTTTCTGAATTGATCTGTAAATTTTGCCATTTTATAATTGTACAATTTGGGTTTAGGTATTTGTTTCTTGATTTTTTTAAAATTGTAATTATATATTTTATCATTTCAGTTATAAATTCAACCATTTAGAATTATATAGTATCTCTAAAATACTTGTGAAGTTTAGATTTTTAATAATTTCTATATAAGATTGAAATATTAAACTAAATCCAAATGAAGATAAAGCTATACTAATTTTCAACATATTCAGCATTTTGAATGCAAAGATGAATATGTCTTTGAAGTTTCTGTAGATTTATGACATTTATGATCTTTTACAGAGTTGAGCTTTCTTGATGTCTCCAGAGAAACATTAACAGACATATAATATATTATATAAAAGAGAAGATATTAAAATCTTAAGTGGCACATAGACTTTATAGACAGCTTATATTTTACCATTTCAATTATGCATTCTAATAACATAAATTAGTTTTTCTTTTATTCCATTTATACATTCTATTAATTTCATATCTATCTACCATTCAAAATTCCACAATTCTAATTTTTTACCCTTTTAATCTATTATTCAAATTATGATGCAAACGCTTTTCTATTTCTCCATTCTCTCATTTCATTAAAGGTTCTGTTATGTCAGTTTTATTTTCTAGTGTCTTGATTTTTTTTCTTGTTTCATTTGTTTTTCTAATTTTATTTAGGGATATCAAAGAATGGTTGATAAACTTAACTTTAAACGTGACAAAATTGTTGATATCCAAAGAGCATTGCAATCCGCTGATATTAACCAAGACAATCATCTGGACTTTGATGAATGGCGCCAGGATATGAAATCGTAAGTATTGTGACACCCACCCTTTTTTTTCACAAGGGGCACAATATAACTTTGTAGAATTTGAGAATTTTTATTCTTTTCTATTTTTTTAGTTTATATAAAGTTTCAGGTTACTTTTTGGCAATGTCAGTTATTTGATAATATAGAATTTGGCTTATGGGAATAATTAAAGATTACAAGAGCCTACTGAAAGAACTTGTTTTTGGTCTGAAGCTTTAAACTCAATTGTCACTCATGTATACAAAAAAAATGAAGAATTACCAATGTGTACATCTTGTCTTGAGCCATACACTGTATCTTGATAGAATGTGATGACCTTAAGCCTGAGCGACTGTAGATATTATCAAGTAAATAGTTTAAAGGAATTAAAAATATATATTTATTTCTGCATATAAGATGATCTTTAAATCACAAAAATAACCCTTAAAAATTGGGGTTCGTCTTCTAAAATTCTAAAAAAAAAAAACCTTAAATTCTGAGTGATGTTTTGGTAGGTTAACCTTGGCCTCTGTGTAATAATCAATAACGTACATGAAAAGATTCACATTATCAAAAAAACTGATAATATAAGTAATAAAAACATTTCTACCTTGTATATTACTGGCATAACTTCATAATAAATTGCCTATTCAAAGAATAATTCCATATCAATGAAATCAACTTGTATCCATGCAAGCTCAGCTGAGAAAATGTAAACATTGAGTTATGATTGTGTTCACAGCAATAGAATATACTATTATTGTCCATTATCTTACTGTTATTAGTAGTATTTTGTGATTGTTGATGAAGTATAAGTAAATAAATGGCCATTAGTACACTAGGCTGTTTATAATTGTTTAGGTATAGGAAAAGAAGAAGTAGAAGAATCAGTATTCACAAGAGAACATGTGATGATACAAATAAAACAATAGTTTCCCTTTTAGGGGATGTGTGTAGGAAAAGCATGATATAGAAACAGTCTTGTTATTTTGTTTATTTTGAATTTAAGTCACAACATTTCCAATAACATCATCTTTATATAATCAATAAGCATTTGTTTTATACTACAAGCATAGGATAAATTCATGAATACTTGCTATACCTTGTTTTATCTAAAGGTCGCCTTATACACAGAAATATACAGTGTGTGTGTGTGTGTGTGTATATATATATATATATATATATATATATATATATATAAAATAAGGCATGCCAGATTAACTGGCAAACCCTTAATATTTTAAAAAATTATTTTAGAATTTCTTCTTGTGTATGTTATATATAATATATTACTAAATTACATTTTGTGTCTATTATATTTAAGGATCTCTTTCTCTAATGTACAAAAAACCTTTCACAAATGTAGTTGTTTTGTGTGTGGGTAAATTGGCCAAAATTCATATGTTGTCCCAAGCTTTTTAATTAACCATGTCATCATCAGGTGAGGGAGGGGAGTGAGAAATAAATCATGGTTTAAGAAATAGATTGTATCATTGTTTTTTGAAAAACGAATATATATATATATATATATATATATATATATATATACCTTTTCCTTTATCTTGTTGATAATTTTTAATAATTCTCTGGTACTGTTTATTCGGTTGCAGTCGTGGATATGCTGATGGAGAAATCGAAGCTATGTTTGCTAAGTATGATGTGGATGGTGACCGTGTTCTTGATGAGGAAGAACAAAGGAGAATGCAAGCTGATTTGTCTGAACAGAAAGTAAGCAATTTTCATAAAAACATACATGATATACTTAACATTGAATTCTCTTCAGAGTTTTTTATTAAAATTTCAACTATTATTTTTATTCTTCAGGATAAATAATAATCTATTCAAAATTATATTACTTGGTAATGATTGTTACTTAACATTTGAGCTATAGATTTACAGTATAGTATACACTGAAACAGAATCTATCTTTACTAAGAGCAGGAACCACTATAGTTTCTCATTTTGCTCACTATATATATATATAGTTTTAAGGTATGCTATATTTATGGACCAATAAGGCCCAATATCTGGGATAGAGCCTATGTAAATTAGTGTGGGTATTGGGGTCGACAAGTAGTGATAGTTCATTTCCTACTTAATGCATTCCCCAGACCTGAAAATTGTATTCAGTCATGAAAGACTGTAGCCACTCAGTGTTGATTTTAGTACCAATCTTTTATATTAGGTTGGTGCAAAAATAATGTCGGTTTTTGACGTATTTTTAACATTATTTTTGCACCAACCTAATATGTATATTTAGGCAACATATTTTCATTCAAGCATGTTTGGTTAAATAATTTAGATGTATTATGTCTATTTATTTTAGTTTTAATCCTTTCAAGCCCACAAATTAATTTTGTGGTGGCTGTAGACAAATCTTTAAAAAAATCCCATAAGTTACCTCCCTTGTATAGCGGTAAAGAAAAAAAAAAAAAAAATATTTTGAACTTACGGTATTAATGTACTACACAACCATAGATATATGCAACCTCTGAAGATGGTTTGAGATGAAATTGAAAGTACTTGGGAGAATAAGAATTATTTGAAAGAAAATTTTGGAAATTTTCCTAATCAATTTTCTACAGTTAACATTTGGAAATAAGTAAAATGTACAATTTAAAAATCAAAAACCAAATACTGTAGTTAATTTGTTCATTTACCTGTAATTAATTTCTGAGTGTTACCTTAATTCTCTTTAGAAGTTGGAACTTTCTAATTGAATTGAATTATAGTGGAAGACTTTTACATAGTAAATATTATTTTGTTTTTCTATATTGTATTATGTTATGCCAGTGGCAAGATGACAGGTAAAAGGAGAGAGTCCAGAAAGCTTTACTTTTACCCTTTAGCACACTGCATTATTAATATTACTTCCACTTGTACTGCATTCTTTTTCAAGGCCTCTCAATTGTAGCAACCTTATTGTTAATTTCACTCTGTTGCCATAGCAGGATATGACAACACAACTATGAAATTCAAACACATTCAAATTCAGGGATTAGTCACCTTCAGTGGTAGGATAAATTTTTTCCACAGCAAATGAAGTCACATCCAGAGTGATAAAGGTCAAGTCTGGAAGCATCCAAATGCACCTACAAGTTTCATATGCTTATGTCTGGGGGGCACCTGAATGTGCTCACAGTTGGATAGCATTGTATTTCAATAAACAGTGTTAACACTCATCACATGACCAACAAGAAGTGTTAGAAATCTACAAATTTGTAAATGTTGTAGATTTACAAAAACCATATCTCATAATTAGTAAAAAAAGGGTTAAAAAATTGATTGACTCCTTTATTTGCAATATTGAACAAATTTCATTATTTAATATAAGGAATACATATGCTAACAGGATATGTAAAAATAATATGCATTTGCAAAGGATGTCTGATGTATCTTTATCAAATTGTAGACCTCAGGAAATATCATGATCGTCCTCTTTAAGTGCATTGGGGAGGTATTATCAGAGGAAAATAATATAGTTGTGCCTTTTAGTCAAAAACTGGGATTAACTAGCAAACCTAGGTTATTGTAAAGTAGGTGTCTTTATCATTATTTAATCCTGTCTGCTGTTCTTTGCAGGCTGCCCTCACTAAAGAGTATGATGAACTGGAAGAAAAAGCTGGCAATCAGGGACGGCACTGCAGCAGCCGTATGAGTTACCAGGATGACAGTGGTGAGGATAGTGATGATGAAGATAACGGCTCAAAGCTTTCACGGTCAGGACGTGTTACTAATGGTGTTTCATATGAGGAATTTACGGTACTGTCACGCCGTGTAGATCGCATGGAACATTCCATTGGAAGCATTGTATCCAAAATTGATGCAGTTCTTGTAAAACTTGAAGCGATGGAAAAAGCCAAAATAAAACGACGAGAGACTATGGCCAAAATGCTTGATAGCATCACTGAGGTAAGCATTTGGTTTTGTAGTATAAGTTGTTCCTTCTTTTATGGAACCAATTAAAGTATTTACAATGTTAATAAGAGTTTTTAAAGTATATCTTTTAATCATCTTCTGAGAGAGGAAAAGTTCAAAACTAATTAAACTGTTCCTTTATAGTAATTTCCAAGGAAGAATAAATATGTACATATATATATATATATATATATATATATATATATATAAAGTAATGAAAAGTTTGGTAATCCATATGGATAATCCCAAGGAGGATGTAATCCAGAGACCTCAATGTCAAATCAGAGCAATTATTAATTCAATTTAAATAGAAAACAGACAACCTTAAGGGTCCATTGGTTATAATTTATTTCCCCAGGTATGTGGTTTTTACATTGTTCATCAGACCACACTTCCAAGGGTGAAAAATGTTTTAAATTTACATATTATATTATATTATATTATATTATATGTAAATTTAAAACATTTTTCCACCCTTGGACATGTGGTCTGATGAACCAGGTAAAAACCACATACCTAGGGAAATAAATTATAACCAATGGACCCTTAAGGTTATCTGTTTTCTATTTAAATTGAATTTTATATAGATATATATATATATATATATATAAGGTATATTTCAGCAGTAAGAATTCTCAAACATATTTTGTTAAATGTTATGGACAAGTTCTATCTATCAATTTTTTATTAAATCTTTGAAATTTCTGAATAAGTTGTTTTATTGTTAAATTTGCCAAAATTCATATTAACTTTTATTTTATATTATTCTAGAATTTTACGCTTGTAGATGTCAAACATTCTTTCAATCAGTCTCAGCACAATTAGCTTGTCTTTGAGAGACACCTGTTCCAGACCCATTCTTTCGAACTCACAATATCTTGACACTTCTTTCAATTGCTGTACATATTGCATAATAGTTTTATCCAGTCTCTGTCTACATTTGAGAAATTTAGTTCTTTCCACATGATCAATCTTTTTTTGGTTGCATATTTGCTTTTACGATGATAGCAATTTCTTCATACACTAAATCTTCCAACACTTTGGGATAGGCCATGACGGATATTTTTTTATGGCCTCACACCCTGCCAAAAACAAATCCATAACTTCATTTTCTCCTCCACTAGCTTTGGTGTCCTTTAACTTCTTTACTCTTGCTGATGCTGCAAAACACCTCAAGATCCTCCATCATGGTTAAGTAACTGATTGGCAATACCATATTGTTATGATAGGTATTCTCTCTGACAGATGTAGTCATGTCAAGAGAAGATAACTCACTCATAGGTATAGCGATATGCCTTTTATACTGAACCTAATATACATATCATTACATGTTTTTTTTCTTTCTTTTGTCTCTGAGTGTCAAAAGATAATGTAACAAAGTTATTTCTAGGGTCAGAGATAACTTACAATTAGGCTAATATTCCAGAATATTCTGGAATTTTCTAAACTTTTCAAAATATAGGTATATTTTGTTTTTTTGTTTTTTTTTTGTATATTTCTTGTTTAAATAATATTTTTTTATGTAATATATATATATATATATATTTATTTATTATGTCTGGCTGCTTTTTCTGAGTATATTCCTCTGCTCAGGGGACTAGCTACTATGTGTTGTAGATACCTGCTTCTTCAGCATCTACAGAGCCAACCTGTGGTTTGCACTGCAACTATGATGAGTGAACCTTAGTTACAGTTTCTTGAAGAGAACCTTCAATCTGACATGATTAGTGGTTGGTATACTTGGATCTTCAGTCATAATGATGCTAAAACAACCACTGATAACTTTCAAACAGTTTTACTGACCCATTTTCGCTATCAAGGCCTGGGTCAACTCATTGTATTGTTCCAGGCACTTCTCAATGGTGCCACATGTTAGGGCCATCACTTGGCCATGTGCCCATCTCACACACACACACACACACACACAGTTTAGCTTAGTCTGTAATGAGTCACAAATCAGGCTTGAACTTGCTACATGAACAATGGTAATGTTAACCATTTCCTTATAAAGAAACATTCAACATTCATTGACTGAGCAGTTTGCACTGATGTTGGTTGAAATTTATAAAAACTTCCTCTTAAAACAATTTTTCAGAAAAATAGATTTCTCCAGTAGCTGTTATTCATCTTGATGGCGTTTCCTTCTTAATGTTTCATTTGAAGTAGTGTGGAATGTCAAAATTTTGATTATGTCATTATTTTCTATTCATGTTATATATGATATTCATTTTAGTTGTTGCTGCTGTTGAAACTCCTCAAGTGATCTGGTTTCTCTTATTTACTACAGTTATTTATTTGTGATTCAGTAGTGCCTGTCCACAAGGTTTGAAGTGCGATTTTCACCAAAACCCAGAGGCTTTACCTGCTCAAAGACATTTTTAACCATTGATTTTAGAAAGCATTTGGATTCATGTGACAGTTTAGATATTTCTGAATGGATTTGGTGCCATGCATGACATCCACATGAAAGTCTTGAGCTGACAAAGTTATTTAAGAACATGACTTGAGTTTTCAGGTTAATGTTTTGGCTTTGTAGCAATTTGCAGTGTTGAGTGAAACTACCTCTAGTGCAGCCTATTCTAGGTTCAATCTCCTTATCTTCAATATTAAATTTTTTTTATAACAATGGTTTTGCAAATATATAATGTTTATTAACACCTCATTTCTCATGAAATTTTGCACAGTCAAATATGTCTCAAAAAAATCAAGTTGTGTAGAGATTTAAAAAGATGAAAAGATTGTTTATACACACACACACACACACACACACACACACACACACACACACTTGATGATTTATGGTATTATCCACTGATCCCAGTATTTGGGCTTTGAGCTTTTTACCTAAAAGCCAGGATTCCAAATACCAATTTTCTAGACAGACAAGTCTGTCAATTTGAAAGATTCAAACCACAAAACCTTTTTTCCCTCAACAGATAATCCTAAGCTTTAAGTATGTTTTTAATTTTATTGTCTTGTTTCTGTTTTCTAACAGAAATTACATTTTGAGAAAAAAAAGGTTGTGATATTATTCATAATTAACATATGAAACATTTAAATTATTTACACAAGATAAACCCTTTTTCGACCTTATAGATCATTGGGATATAAAACAGGTTGAAGGCTGTAATAAATACTGTTTTTTATTAAGTAAACTTAAATCAATTTTAACAGAAGACATAGCATGATGTATATAAACAAATTTTTCAACAATGAGGAACAAGGTTGCATTTCTAAAACTAAAGACACTGACTTACTCCATTTCTTTTCTTTTGATTTTATATTCTTTTTTCAGTCTACGGGCAACAGTGATGAAATGAAACGTGATCAGATGGAGAAACTTGTGCGTGAAGAACTCGAACGTTGGGACTCAGAAGCTTCTATTAGTCAACCCAATGGACGTGGAGGGTCACCTGGAAGCAGTAGTGGACCAGGTACAGGTGGCCTGAGACCTCGCTCGAGCTCCAGACCAGGATCTGGACAAAATGTAAGCAATCTGATTTAGATTATATTTATTAAACAAAATATATCAAGTTAACCAGTTTAGCTTCAGCTCGTATCATCTGGTCAACATATTTTTCTATTTATATAAATGAATATAAATTTATATTAAAAGTGTCAATCATTTCAGTTTGGTTAAGAAACGTATTACATTTGAATATGTATCTTTCTTGAATATGTTTAGGTAGGCTACAAACCACTGAATTTTTTGAGATCAAATTTTGCTATTTTTGTTTCTAGGAATCGGTTGAAACAGTCACAACAAACTGTTTTCTTGGCAATACCTGTGCTGTTACAATGCAGGATATTTAAAAACAACAACAATAAAATTCTTAATGAAATCAGCTAGGCTGTACATCTAGACGCATTGGATGCCAGAAATTTAAAATTAAGCATCCCTACATCTTCAGTGTTTTCTCTTGATGTTTAATTATAACCTATGTTTGTCTATATTTTTGTTTCCACCACCTAAATATATATGATTCCATCAATAAAGACATTATTTAGTCTGAAGAAGTCCTTTTGAAAGTAGAAACATGTTACATAGGATTTTTCTTCCCATTTTGACTGTCCTCTGGTTGGCCAAATAATACCTATTGTTTACTTGTATCCCAGTCTTTGCCTACCCATAGCTTGCAGGTGCATTAATATAAACAGTCCTTTGACCTTTCCAATTTTACCTATTTAGCACTCGAAAACCCCATCATGAGTGATTTATTTAAAACAATGGGTTTTAATTTATTTTAAATTAAATTCTCTCTTCTAAGGTACTTATGTTGTACTTGTAAAATCTTACCTCTTTCATTATTTTCAATTAATGAATTTAATTAGAACCAAATTAATTCTTCCAGCACTTTTACTTTATAAATAAGCAAAAGATATTTCTACAGAAAGTGTTCTGTTATAAAAGAGTTAAGAGAAAAGTTTTTGAAAGATAACGATAAATAAGTGATACTAAAGCTTCCAGCACTGGTTAGCTTACCATTTAGTAAATTAATATTAGGTAGGTGCAAAAATAATGTCGTTTTCTCACATATGTTAATGTGAGAAAACGATATTATTTTTGCACCAACCTAATATTTTAACTAACATGAAAATAACATTTCTATAGTTTGCTGATGAAAACAGAAAAAATAAATATGTTCCCAGTGCAAGTTTTGGATATTATTTTTAATAAAATATTAATAAAATATGTATTAACTTTATGATGTGTAGCATATGAATTACTGTATACACTTGTGTATCAGCCAACTTCATGTATAGTGCAATGCCTGAATTTTTTTGCATGAATTTTAATCCCTCCAGAAAAAAAAATTTACCTGTGTATAGTGCAACTGGTCACTGAAAATGCATGATTTTTAACCCCTTCAAAAAATATAACCTGTATATAATGCAACCCCCTATTTTTTGCATAAGAAACTGATCATAAAAACTCACACTCTACTCAAGTATATACAGTATGCATCTATCTGTGATGCATTGTTACCGCATTAGTACAATAGGGTTTTCAAATGTCTCATTTAAAATATATATATATCATTTAGTTGTTAATTTGTTACTAATTGTTTTCAGTTTACTTTCTGGTTTTTATAGGATATATAAAAATCTTGATGCCATAGCAAGATATATCAACATAACTATGAAATTCAAACACTATTGTTCAGGGATCAGTCACCTTCAGCAGAAGGATAAACTTTTTGTACAGCATATGAAATCAGATATTGAGTCATAAAAATTAAAAAATGAATTTGTAAGTTCCTAAAATTCAAATATGTAAATATAGGTTTCATTTTATTTTTAGTATGATCTTTTAAAACAATTTATGAACAATCTAACTCATCTTGAACAATTTTTTCATATTCCAAGCAATGAACAAGAAGGTTACTGTGATCTTTTCATACATTTCTATTACAATTATTACAGATTGTCTTAACTTTAGAGCCATGTGTTTGTAATTCATGAAAATATTATGACTAAAACCAGAAACTCATTGTAGTTACTTGGAGACATTCAGACAGCTGACATTTTGACTTGACAGTTGCTAAATATTAAGGAAAAACATTTTGTGGAGTGTTCAAATATCCCACAGTACTAAAAGAGAATTAAATAAAAACTTTGGTATTCAAAATAGTTGTTTTGTCTTCAGTTTAACTCTTAGTGTAAAATATATACTAATAAATTACTAGTAAACTTTTAGAAAGTTTTGTCTATAATACAGAAAGTTTGTTAATGTCTAATCGTAATTATTACAATCTTTTATTAATTTCACTTATTTACTTACTCTTTATTTGAATTTGCAATCACTGAAAATATCTCTTGTGTTTACAGACATCTGAAGTGTAAACCTTGTTTTGGTAAATATCTAATACATTCACCATTCTTTTATTGAAACTTGCTTTCTTGCTTTTGTACACTTGTTTAAACTAAAGAAAATGTTCTGCATGTCGTTTTAAAACAAGATATTACTTGCCTTTTCCCTGGTTCCTTTGGGCTAACATATACAACCAATTTTAAAAAGGTTTCTAGCAATTTTTATATCAGATATATACTGTGATATCATCACTTAAGGATTTACTGATTAACAATTGTCCTGGGTATGACGATAAACTACATCCATGTCTGGGTAAGATGATAAACTATGTCCAACAGCAAGGCCTCTGAAGTTTTGAGGAGCGTGGAACCACCTCTTAATTGGTGGTGTTACCAGGTCCACCCTGACCCAGGGTGGTAGCACCTGTTAGGGTCCCAGGTATGGGTAAACAGTTAAACCCCAAACTGGGGTCAAAACACTATGAAAGTGATAAAATAGGTTTTAATACCAGAAATACTTTAAAAAAAAAATTATTAGCATCAATACATTTTTGAAAGAAAATATTACCAGCAATAAAAAATTTTGTTGGCATTAAATAACCCATTGAGGTTGATATGCTGTAAAACAAAACAAAACCAAACCAATTAACATGAGTTTGGTTCTAGTCCTAACATTTTTCTGATTGACAGAATATTCAACATTTTTGGCACTGATCTATGTTAACAGATCACATGAGTATCATTTAACCTACACCCAAATTTTGTATAATTTGCTTATTTACAGAAGATATGGCACAGGAAATACACAGATTAAAATGCAAATGTCATAAAATGGAACATTAAGCATTTCAAAAATAAAGTCAGTTTTAACTTTTGTAGATAAAATCATGAAATCAAAGTTATATGAAGCATCTGTTGTCAGTTTAACACTGCAGCTTAATTCACTTAGCATATTATTTTTTTTTTTAAAAGCAATAAATGTTCTAACTTGAATAGTAAAAATCAACACAGTTAACTACAGATTTCCATTAAGGTGCAATTATGGTAACAGTGAAATCTGTCAATTTTAGAGAAGACCATCCCATTTTTTTAAATCTTGGTGACTAGTGCTACTTTGCCAAATAACAGTCCACATCACTTGTGGACTTTCACTAACTGCAACAACTAAAATGTATAGCACTTGTAATTCAAAGAGAATTCCACATTACTTCAAACTAAAGTCTACTAAGGAAGCCCCTGTCAATATTGGAAAGAGCAATAACAGCTACTGGACTTGTGAAATCTATTCTCCTGAAAAATTATTTTAATAGAAAGATTTTATTTTATTTCCTTATAAGGAAATGGCTAATATAACCATTACCATTGTTGTACAACAAAAAACAAACATTCATTGACTAAATAGTTAACTTTACTGTCAGTTGAAATTTATAAAATCTTTTTCTTAAAACAGTTTTTTTAAGAAAATCATTTTTAATTTTTTTTTTTTTTTTTTTTTTTTGAATTTAATCATTTTTAATATTTAATTAGTGTTGTTGGGCAATGTTTCTAGGCTATTTTTTTTCTAGTTTTTTTTTCTAGTTAAGTAATCATCATCACTCAACCTACATGATAATGTTTGTCCAAAGGAAATAATATGAAAAAGGAATGGTTTACTGATTATCATTGCTTTTATTGCTTTAATGTCAGAAATAAGATTCTTGTTGCTGTTTTTGTCAATGTATGATTGTCATTTAGTTTTCTGTGTATTCTTTATAGTTGGTCTGAATATTTACTAAAAACAGAAGAAAAAATTATAAACAGGCCAGTTAGTGTTTCTTTTATAACTGGTTTTACATCTTCATGTCACAGATTTCCACAGACAGATGTAATCTCATAGTCTGAAAACAAGAATACATCTATGTATATAAATCAAATGTAGAATTGCTTTGTATGCAATCTCCATCTTTTTTTTCTTTTTTTTTTTACAGTGATGCTCACCTAATACAAGCCCAAGAGCCACTCAGGGTAGAGGGTTATTGTGTTATGTCGTATGAGCATAAGCAAAGGCAAAAAGTGTAGTTCATAAGGTTATATAGGAATGATAATGGTTAACCATAGACTTTAAAATGTCACAGAAAATATCCTGTTGGAAGTCTTTTCCACTAAGCAGCAGATCTGGGAAAGAAGCTGTCTGAGAGGACCTTACTAAAAGAATACAAAGGGAATGAAGATTATTCATTTTTGTGTATGTGGGATGGCAGGTCCTAGCTGCAATGGTCGGGACTAATCTGAATATCTCATAGAATCATGAAAATGACTTATGTCAGAATTTCAGGCAACAAAAAAGGCTTTGGTGCATTTGTTTTGTTATTGTTTTTTGTTTTTTTTTTGCCTTTGTGTGCTTTTTCAAGTTGCTTTTCATAAATATGTATCTGTGTCATGTTCTCTTTTTAAATATCTGCAGCTTATAGTAACCTTCTTTAACAACACAAGATACCAACTGCCTGATGGCATTTTTTCTCAGTCACACTACACTATTTACTAGAGAAAATGACCAGTACCGTTTTTTTCCAGGCAGGCATTTGAGAATGGGCAATGTTTGGAAGTGAGGTAGTAAAGTCTAGATTAAAGTTACCACACCAGATTTAAGTAAAAAATAATTATAAAAAAATGAATAAAAAAATATAGATATGTTTTAATACTTCAGGGCATCCATAGCAGGATAAAATAAACAAAAGAATATTGTTGATTGGTGTCACTTTATTTTAGAGACACAAACTCAAATAATGGGAAATTAATACAGGTTAATAATATAAAGATATTTTTTTTTAATTAAAATAAGATACAAAATCTTTAATTTTAGCAATGAAGTAAGTACTACCATATTTGATGGATCAAGACTCACTTCCCATCTATTCATATTTAATATTACAGTATTATGGATTTAGGCTAGGTACAATTTGTTTATGGTGTCTGGGTAAACTTTAGCTTACCAGATATCTCAACTTTATATATAAATAAGCCTTAAGGAATATTTTTCATTCATTTTTTTTTGTTAGGCAAATATAGCAATTTTGAATCTTTTTCTCTCACTCCATTGTCTCATCAATTGTTAAATTGACCATAACCAAATTAAAAAAAAATCTAAATCACAATATGGATTAGTTTTGTTTTTGCAATCTAAAAATAAATCTGTATCCCTTTTTTCTTTTTTTCTTTTTTTTTTAAATGTCATGTCCTTTCAGGATGTAGGTGATCATGGCTCTTCATAGATTCTGTTTCTTTATCATCTGTGAATTGGCATGGCTTCTTGGAAAAAATATTAGAATGCTTTCACAGTGCCTCCTCCACATTTTTTAATTCAGAGTCATCTTCATCTTAGACCAACTGTCAACCAAAGTTATAAAGCCCTGTCTACTCTTCAGTTTAGCCCATAGCTTGTGTGTGTGTGTTTATTTGTTGGAAATGGATTCTTACCTTTCCCAAGTGCAAAGTGAATACAACCTTCAGCTGGAATTTGAACCTTGGCTTACAAAGTTCACTTTCTGCACCGATAACCATTACACTACCTGCACATCCTTGTTTCCTTTTATTTAATCATTTTTCTTTCATTTATTTCAAATATATTTTTTTTCTTTTTGTCTAATTATCTCTTTCTGATATTTGCAGCTGGCAAATCCCCACATGTAGACTGCCACAGAGTAATTTGGAATTACAAGACCAAGTGTACCAATTCCAAGATGCACCCAGAACAAGAATAATTTAGCACTAGAGCAGCCATAGCACCATCCTACAGTTTGTGGTTCTCTGCCATTTGATTCTTGTCATCTTAGTTTCAACACCATCACTTTCACTTCAGAAGTTTTTCTTCACATAAGCATCCGCATACAAAGATGCAGACAGTACACATATACAAACACACATATTTGCCAGCTAACATCACTCTGTGTGATGCCATCTCTGGTCTCTCAGTGATGCCTCTCTCACTTTGAAAAAGGACAGAGTAAATATGAGAGGATTTTAACAATAATGATCTCTTGGAAAAAGAAAAAAAGAAAAAAAAAAGAAAAAAAGAAGAATTCTTCATTTACAAGCATTTCAAATTGTATTATACTTATGTGTGTGGATGATTATTTTGTGGGTTTCTTAGTTATTTTTTTTTTTTTTTTTTTAACAACAAAAAGGAAACATTTTCTTTCTTTGCAATTATTTATCTACATTTCTGACTTTTTATTCCTCGTTTTTGTTTTTGTTTTTTTGTTTTTTTCATTTCAAATGATGGTTGAGTTTTAGGCAACAGTAAAATAGAATACATTTAAAAAAAATATATATCCTCTTTTAGAAGTTAGCTGGAAACACGAGAAAGATTCACATTGCTAAAAGACTTATAAATATCTCCCTATATAGCATTCCATTGTTAGTCTTTTCTTCATGACTTTTCTGCCAGCATGACTGATTATTTTTGTTTTTCTTAAAACTTAAAAAGACAATGTGCCTTTCTTAAATATGATTGCAAGTGATGAAAGATAAAATTGTTAAATTTCGTCTGGTATTTGCTGTTATATAAATTGATTTAAAGCTAAATTCTATTTTTAAAAAAAGAAGCAAAATATAGAAAACTAGAAATTATTATTTAACCTACTAAAAGACTTTTTTTCTTATGCTTTCTATAAATGTTTTCGATAATAAGCCTAAGATAACCATGCATCAGTTACTATTCATTAAAAGATTTCATTGATTTTCTGAATCATGGGAAACAAAATTCTTTTTTCATTTAAAAATCTTTTCCTGATTTTTAATGTAGGAAATTTTTTTAAATTATAACTTTCTACAGATTCCTCTTAAATTACAAATTACCATAATTTGCAATAAGAAGAATTAATGATAATTTCAAATTTTTTTTTTTTAATATCAAATTTCATCTTTAAAAATAACAAATTATATTTGGATTTTTTTAAAAATCTTTGCGTTTTATTTTCTTAAACTTGTAGTAAAAAGTAATCATAAATTAATCGGCTGTTCTTAGAAAGACAATTGAATATTTCTACTTTTCCATGTATATTACTTCAGCTATCACTTGTTTTTGATACCAGATAATAATTATAATTCTTTTTTTTTTTTTTATTATAATGATGATGATTACTATTGCTATGGATTTTAATATCCTAAATACGTACTTACAGTAATATTTATTTTTATTTACATTTTCACTTTTATTTCTCTTTCTTTCTTTCATATACACATTCAGCTATTTTTGTATACACCCTTTTTACTTATCTGTTTAAGTCTTACTGTCTGTCTCTATTTTCATGTTTCAATTATATTTGTTTAATACTTTGTAAACACGCTTAAAAAATTTTTTAAAAGCCTCATTTTTGTTTTGTTTCTTTAAGCTCTTGCTAATTATAATGATAAAATCAGGGGCCAAGAATTATTTTCAAAATTGATATTTTCAAATTATAGGATTTGAGATGGGGAAAAAGTTTTGTCTTTTTAATCTATAAACATTATTTTTCTCTTTTTTTTTTCTTTTTTTTTTTTTTTTTTTCCCCCAATTTCTTCAATTAACATGAATTTAGAATCATAAGATCATCTGTAATTAGAATTAATTATATGACATCTTCTATTTGCTGTGCTGTGTACCATTTGTATTTCTGTCTATAATAAACTTGCAAGGACAAGCTTCCTATTCATAGAAGTGCAATACTTAAAAAATTAAATGAAAAATATAAAATTGAAAAAAAATTGCTTTTTCAAAATCTGATTCTGATCCGTCCAATGAAGGCAAAGCTTACATTTCCTCATGGAAAAAAATGGATTAAAGACATTTATTATAAACTAAATATTTACTAAATATGCATGTTGGAAACAAAAAAATTTTTTAGTAACGACAGCTTGACTGTAACTGGAAATGCCTTAACCACTGAGAAAAAAAACCCAAAGTGTTCCTTTATGTATGTTGTCATTATGACTGGTTATAAGTAAAGCTAATATCTTTTTTTGAATTTTGGTAGGAATAGTTTAAACCTTTTCCCCTCTTTAAAATGTAGATCTAATCTTATCCACACTTTCTTTCCCAGTCTAGTTTTTTAATGATTTTATTTTTATTATAGAAAATAGATCTACTGACAATCATTTAAATTGAAGTTATCTTTTTAAATTGGAATTAATGTCAGTATTATAATTCTAATATAATTTTCTTTTTACACTTTTGTCAGGGTGGGGTATTCTCTTTCATAAAAATACCATTTCCTTCCTTTTTATTTATTTTGTTTATTTTTTCTCAAGCCTTATTCATTTCTTTTCATTTCTTTTCTTGATTTTGTTTTTCTCTTGCCCAGTCATATATTTATTGCTGAATCATTGTCGGTCAATGTTCTTTTGTTTGAAATATTTCTTTATTTTATTATTTTATTTTTATTTTTTTTTTGTAATATTAAGACTGAAATGCATGATGCAATGAACAGCATCAGTTCTCTTCCCTTTGCTCAAGTGCAAACATCACAGACCACACTTTGTTACTTAATCACATGATATCTGTCTGAAAAGATGGAAACTATGATTTAGCTGCTCTTAATTTGATTAGGTGCTTAGTTTAACTGCTTCTAACACCCAAGTTAAATGTGCCTACCTATCATTTACAACTTGTAAGTAAAAATACTAGTCCAGAATTTTTATTAGAAAATAACTGGCTAAGTTAGTTGACTTTGCATTTTGTTGTCGACAAATGTAGTTAGATTTGTGATTTTTTGTAATTGATGGGACAGCATTTGCATTTTTAAAATTATCTTGGCTTGTTCAATTTTCTTTGGTAACTCTTTAGTTTTCTTTTTATTTTCTGTTTTCATTTTTTTTAAAATATCTTTTGGTAATTCCTTACAAATATGTATCCCTTCAAAACAACTTTTTTGCCTTTCTTGCACAAAAATTAGTTTGTATACATGCTTAATTATTGGGTTTGAAATAACTTTTTATTCTGCAGTAGAATATAATAAATTATCTTGCAAAAAATAATGCAGATAAAAAACTTAATAGGATAAAAACTAGTAAAAATTAAATTTTGGCAGCATTAAATAGTAAATGTTTATTCTAAGCTAACTTTTACCTATGGAATAGGAAAATTTACTTACGTTCAACTGTTCAGTGATTTATTTACATACATATATGTGTGATTATTTATATTTTTGCAAGTTCATAAGAGCAGCTATATATAACAGGAATTAGTTTAGTTCATATTTTATTGTTTAGATTATATACATTTTTCTTTGACATATAATTTAGATATTGAAAGTTTTCTCTTCTATACTTATTTTCCTATACTAAAGGATTCTTTTCAAATTAATAAAGTAGTTTGTAAATTTAAGTTGTGAATGGGGGACCATTGATTGGAATATTAAATTATATTAAAATATCAATAAATATTTTAAGATTCTTTTGCATAAAGGTTGTGTTACATTTTATTCTCTTGGTAACTTTTGAATGAATAGGTTTTTATAGACGTGATTGGCAGCATAAATCAATCTCATTGACATAAAGTACATATAAAGGAAAAACAAAAAACAAAAAAATAATTTAAATAATAATAAATTATTCAAATATATATTTATCTGTATATTGTCTTTATTTGTGAATTTAAACAGAATCTAAACAAAATAACAAATAAAGACTTAAAAAGAAAAGAATATTTTAAATTCCATTTTGAAGCCTGAATTGATACTGCAGATTTTTTCAGGCATCTTCCTTGGCAAATAATGGTAGATATCTTTAATGTGTTGACTCATATTCTAGAGATAAAAATTGAATCAATTAAAATATATTGAAAGACTAACATTTTTTTTTTAATCATTTTAAAAAAAAAATAGAATTGATTTTTTTTTTTTTCCCTTGGTGAAATTTACTAGAATTTATAATTCCAGAACATGAGTAAATAAATGTTGAATTATTTGAATATATTATTTGATTTAAATGATTCCGTGACAATAATGATTAATAAAGGTTGATGGATCCCAGAAAATTTGTTAACACAAAAACAAAAAATATTTTAAAGACAATGATTCCTTTAAAAAAAAAAAAAAAAATGTCCATTTTGATATAGTTGCTTGCCAATCATAATTGAAAAACAAGAAACCTTTATTTGAATGTTATAATTTTACAATTTCTTTTTCTAAAATGCTACCCCCCTTCTCTCATATATATATATATATATATATATACACACAAATATGTTGATTCTATAACTAAACATATGACTGCATGTAACTATTTGTTTACTTGTTAATATGCCTTGTTACAAGTTAGGAAAATAAAAATATCTGTACATACATATATGTATGTATGTATGTATATGTATTTCAGTTAACCATTCCTCAGTTTAGAGCTGCCTGTGTTTTATTTTTTTTGTTTTAGCATATAAAATAAAAGATGCATTCAGGGCTCAATATGAATTTTTTTCTATGTGTTTTAGCATTAATGTTAAAGTTGTAATTTTAATAGAATTCCCCATTACTGTTGTTCATATTCTTTAAAACTAAAGACTGAAAAACAAATGTTGGGAAATGTTAGATCTATTTTTATTAAAACTTGATTGAAAAGAATAAAATTAGTTTTTCTTTTAAAAATATGTACTTTAACAAGAAACATTTACGAATATTGTTACTTAATATATTATATTTTTATTTGTTTTGAACTGTCATAAACTGTCTATTTAGGACCATTGTGTGATACTGTTTCTCTTGACCATTTATTCTAGTAATATAATTGACTTTAGTAAAAGCCTTTAGCCATTATATAGTTTGTTTTTACTATAAAGCTGGTTTCACTTATAGTTCGTGCAGTAATTGCATACTTGAAATATGGATCAACATTGAAATACAACAATAATAAATTGGCTGCTGCAAGTTGTAAAGCAAATTTTTAAAAATAAGGGCAAGTAACTCTGTGATTCTACATTTCAGCAATAGGTGGCACTGTTTTCAAGTTGTTTTTTCCAGTTCACTGTTGCTACGCTGAGATATTGACCTGATGTACATATAAATATTGCTGGCTGTAAACGTTATAAAAAAATTCAAACATAAATTTGTGATAATAATTGTATATTCTGTATATTTTTATTTGACATAAAGTAGTTCTGCAATACGTTCTTTTGTCTTGTTTTTGTATTAACTATTTTGTTTTTTAATTGTTCATTAATTTTTTCTGACAAAATTGGTTCCATCTCTTGTAATCATTTTCAGTTGATTGTAAAGTTAAGATTAAATTCTCTGTTACATCACCAATATTGTAACTTAGTCTCTTTTCATTCAGATAAAATTATAAAAGGTCACAAAATTTAGTTTGATGGTCATATGAATTTTAAGTGTTGGACACTAATGTTGTTAATCATATTTTGTTTAATTTTTTCAATTGTTTAAAAAAAATGTGTCAATATTGGTGATAAGCATAGACACCAATTCATAATGGTCCAAGAGAATTTAACCTTTTGCACTCAGCATTATTAACAATTATTACTTGCCTTTGTGATTTGAATGAGAAATAAAAGAAAATAAATATCAACACTCACCCACATTCTTGTAATTCTCCCTCTTTTCAGGCAGTAAAAAGGGAAAAAAGAAATGAAATGGCCTTGTACAGGGTGAACCTAACTTTTAAAAAAACATATAGGCATATGTAACCTTTTGCTCAGATTTCTTCCTCTTTTCTGGTGTCATAAGGTTCAGGCTGTTACCTTGTTTTCAACAGAAATGAAAAAAAACAATGGCTCTTGCATAATTCTATTTCCTTGCTTCTATTGCCTCCTCACCTCCACTCCTCACTCTGGGTATTTTCTAAGCATACCTTAGATGTGGCACAAGGCCGAAAGTATGGGGCACCTGGTGAGAATCCAACTCACTATTCAGTCGTAACTGATCCTAGCAGGACAAGCTTGCTAACCATTATACCACATTGAAGTTCTCACACTCCTCTGTCTTCTTCATCCATGTGACTAACTATTACATAGACCAGAGTTTCCTTACTCGTACTGACTTATTCCTATAATCATTCTCCAACAATGTATTTAACTTCCCCTTTTCACACAATAACTCCTTCCTCCCACTGTCTTATGTTTCTTTCATTTAAGCATAGATATCTACTAAAAATAACGTTTGAAATAATAAAGATGTTGGATTAAAAATAAATTCATTAATTCTTTAGAAATATATTTCTAATGATAAAGAACATGTTTAACTTTTATTAAAGTTTTGTCAGATTGAAAAAATAACTGACAAAATGACAGAAATTCTGGTATTTTCAATTTTGTGTGGTTTGATTGAAAATACCAGATTTTCTATCTTTTTGTCTATTTTTTTCTCAATCTCTGACAAAGCTTTAATAAAAGTGAAACATGTTTTCATTTTTGTTCTTTATCTCAGTATCTTGTCAGATTCCGATCCATATTTGATCTTTAACTCATAAGTTTTATTAAATTCAACCAACAAATTCTGTTGATTTTTTTTTTTTTTTATTGCATTTTTCCAATTCCAATTTTTTGAATAACATGTATCTTGAGAAAAAATAATAAAAATCCAGATGCTCAAAAAATTATTTTAGTAATTTATGTGACAAGAGTAAAAGAAATGTTGTTTGGAAAATGCATTTTTTCTAAATTTATAATTAGTTACTCAGTTTTGTTTATTTAAAATTTCTTGTTCCCCTATCACATACCTTTTTATAAATTTATGAATTTAAAAATTTGTTTTCATAGTCATTTTGTTATAATATGGTAAATGATAAATATTGCATTGTAGGTGGTTCACTTCTTTATAAAAAATAATTATAAAATTATTTTTGTAAATAAACAATCTAATAAAATAAATAGCTGATTAAAAATATAAAAATTGCCATGGGAATATATAGTAATGGCAATATATAATGGCTTATCTTTTTTGACACGTTGCTTTTTTTTCTTGGTACAAAAATGTTAAACTTTCAGAATAATTCCATAAAAGATCATCTGATGATGGCCAGAGGGCAGATCAAGTGAAATATAACAAAGATCGTTAATCTGAATAAATCAATGTCATAAAACATCTCAGAAGAATCAAAACTGTTATGATCTTATACTAAATTTTTGCTTGTTTTTATTCCCCCTTTTTTTTAATAATCCCCTTTTAAGTGAATTATTAAACAATGTACAGTACAGAGTGAAAAAAATATTTTACAACACTTTAAAGAACTTTTAGTATTTTTTTTTTTTTTTTTTTTTTTTTTTTTTTTTATGAAATGAAAATATATTGTATATAACTTTGACAAGTCATTAATATCTTTAACATTATTTGCTCATTTGAACTTCTATAAAAATATGCCTGGATCCATCAGTTTTTTTCATTGACTGATCAATTTGTTTCATGTCATTCAATACCCGTTTGCATTGGTGTGAACAAAACTAGGACAACAAAGAAACTGAATGCAAAAATATTGCATAGATAGAAATCTTGAATATGGCCATCTCAAGATATTGCATTGGTGAGAAAGACAAGAAGTCTGGTGGTTCTCATGAACAGGATTCTTTATTCATGGATTCATCTGATAGGTAAGCGACACTTGAGATATATTCACTGCTACTGTCTTCTCTCGTGACAGACTAATAGACCAGATCTTCTCTTCAGATCTCCATCTCAGTCTAACTCTACATCTCTTCTCACTCTAACCATGGTTCTGACTGCTTATGATTCTGACTCAGCCCATGATTCCTTGAACAGACAGCTCCTCTGTTTTCTCTCTCTAACCATGATGGTGATTATCTAGAATATGGCCTGATGATATAAGCCCAAGATTTCCTAGATTCTGAAAGTTTCTATTTACTTATTATTTTCTATACTTCTGGGCAGTGGGTGGTTGCTTTGAAACTCTCACATCTTGATTTTACTACTGGTTGTTATAAAACTGCCAGTCACCCAGATTAAATCATTTGTAGTCCACTTAACTATGTAGATGTCCAGATCAATTGAGCAGAGACCCGTTGTGCGTCACCTTTTTTTTTTTTTTTTTTTTTGGGATACTTGCTGTTCTTAACAAAATGTTTCAGCTAATCCACTTTTCAGCCTTTCTCAGATGGGTTCAATGAGTAAACCTCTTAAAAAGGTTTCCTTTTTCTTCTTTTTTTATGCTAATTATTCACCAAATACAAGGCCCAATAGCCACTCTTGGTAGATCTTTACTGAGTGAAATTGTTTGGATGTAAAAGGAGGAAATGATTGCAGATTATGAGGATATGTAGGATAGATAATAGTTGATCCTTGACTTGAAAAGGTTAAGATTGTAGTGATTGGAGAAGAATCCTCTTGGGAGTCTATTCTACAAAGTAGCGGTTCTCAGAAAGAAGCTGTCTGAGTAGAACTTCCTTGTTATCAATGGAATATGAAATAAATGACGTTGACCTGACCCTGTGTATGTGGTATGGTGTGTCTTAGCTGTGAAGGTCTGAACTGGTGGAACTAAGGAATGTAACTTGTCTAAATATTTGTCATGGAAATAGTGATATAATAGTGATAGGATTGAGACTTTTCATCTATAGGAAAAGGGCTGTAGGGTGAAACTTAATCATCCCTTTTGGGCAATATATTATTAATATTAAACAATGTATTATTAGTATCAACCCTCTGTTAGTCACATGGAGTGTTTTGTTACCCCCAAATTTTTAAAGTACTCATAATTCCTAAATGGCAACTTGTTTCTTTTGCTCCCTCCTGCTCCTCTTCTGACTCACTGAAGGTGTGTAGCATGCTGTGTGGTGCAGTTGTAGTTCAGTTGTTGTAGGAGGCAGATGCCAATAGACCATACTATTCATTTTTTGAAATCCAGGGTGACTAATGCAGGGTTAAACAACATTGTGTTAACAACACTATGTATAAAAAAAGGGGTCTGAACAATGTATGAGTAAAACATGAAAATATATTGGTTCTGTATATAATGTAAGAATAAATATTGGCTAAACACATTTATATGCTTCTCTGTAAGACAAAATTGTTTTTCAGGGTCACATATATGCAAAATACAGCATCTTCAATATACTTTTGTTATGAATGTTATACTAGTATTGTAAAATATCTTTGATGCTACAGATTTGTTATTAGATTTTACAAGTACCAGACTTACCACTAAGGATGAAGAGGTTGTTTCCTACAGTTTTTAATTAGTTATTTTTAAATATTTTAAATCTTTTTCTGGTTATAAAACTTTCCTTGTTATCACTTTGACTGGACACTCCTGGTAGCCATTTTTTTTTCACACTTAGTCAAAACTGCAAAAATCTACAGACTGATTTTCACGCATTGTAAAATCTGCAACAGATTTGCATTTGTATGCATTTTGTGGTTTAGCTGAAGGATTAGCTTTTATTTATAGAACATGCTTTTTAGTTTTTGTTTGAATTTCTAGGATGAGGAGTTATTTACACTATTTACATACAGACGATTGTCCTCATTTTTTTTGTTGTTATTATGTTTCGGCTGTTGTGTCCTTCAACCTTCATCAGGTGTATATCAATCTAGGTAATCTACAGGGAATTTCAAACTGAACCCTTTATTTAATCAATAGGAGTAGAGTGTCCTCATTTTACTACCCATGATATCATGTGTAGTTTTTATTCTGCTATATCAGTAGTACCAAAGGGGGTTAAAATTTGAACTTTTACTCCTCATGATCTGATGACTCTTTGAGGATAACATTTAAAATGATTCATTTTTTTTTAATTTTCAAAATACTATAATTATTAAAGATTTAAGTTATATCAAAACAAAGATAAAAGTTTGTTATATCATTGCAAAAGTTTCTGCCTGATTAGAAAATTAAAAACAATGAAAATAACATACAAACTTTTGCAATGATTCAATATAAAGATAAAGATTTATCTTATATCCAAATAATATTATTACTGTTATGTAAAATATACTATTATTGTTATAAAAAATAAACATTTGTTATATCAAATTATTATTATCATTATAAGATTTGTTATGTCACTATCAATTTCTTGTTGCTAATGCCTAACTCCTTCAAAATATATTTTACAAAGTAGTTTTAGTTTAACATCATTTTGGAACATGAAAGTTTTGTTGATTGGGTCAACCACAAATAAGTGAAAATGCACTCAGTGAACTGTGGATGGTGAAGTCTTCATGGTTGGCAATTCTACGAATGGTGAAGTCCTACTGTATAATTAAGCTACTACTATTATCAGTTTTTTTTTAACTGTAAGTATGTATGTTCAGTTGATTGATTGAATTTATTCTTTTTTTTACGGCTTATCAACCTTTTGTTGGTGATTTAGATCTGAAATATATTTTGGATCCTAAGAATAATTATTTTTTTTTTATTGCATTAACAATCGTTTGAGAATAACAATGATTTTTCCAGGTACAAGTCCTACTATTTAACTCATAGATAGTGAGAGGAGATGGGTTCATACTTTTTTCTAGGATATTTGTGTATAAGTGAATGTAATGAACCTGACAGGAATTTGAACCTGGCTCTCCGATTTCTCATTCCAAGCCACTATCCATTACACCACCTGCACATCCACACATGTTCAGTTGGGCTAATGACTTTGTCTCAGGAGATTTTGACGACGAATGAAAATCAGTCTTTAGATCAGTTCAATAAAGAAATAAAAAGGCAGCAATTAAAAAAGAAACAAACAACAAAGACTTTCCAGCAATTGAGTTTTTAATATTTCAATTGGTCCTTAGCATATAAAGATATAGAATTTTAAAATGTTATGTAAAATCTTTTTTATTTTTTTATTTACTTGCTCTCGTCTTCTTTTTCTTTTCTTTTTTTGTTTTGCAACACTAAATGCATAATTTGTGAAAAAATAGTAAAAACTAGATTCTTATTTGTGAATGCACACAAAAATGGCAAGAAATAGTTTTCAAAAGTTTAATTTATGAGAGTATTTTTTTTTTTTTTTTTTCCCATTTTCATATATGGAAGCTGACTTCAAGCATTTAGGACCTGACCAAGTACAGAAATAGAAAAAAAGTCTTTTGACAAAGTTCAAGATGAAATTGCAATTCATAACAATTCAAATAACAAATCATCAGGTGATAATGTAAATTACAACTAATGAATGCAAACACATGAAGATTTGGTTTCAATGATTTGTTACCTTGTCATTTCGGCAATGAAGTTAAAAAATAAATTAATAAAAAATTAATGAAAGATTCTTTTTATCACACTTAAAAAATATAAGAAATAATTTTTTTTTTTTCAAATTATATATTAATCCTAGAACACTAACCATGGGTAAATTTTCCTATTTTTAATTGCAATTTTCAGTACCTGATTTTCTTACCTAAATAATATGTTTTTCAGTTCCTATTAATGTTAACTCAAAGTATAAAGTTTGAAGTGCCTGCATGTAAAATATTTCAAATAAAGATTTATATTTAATAATTTTTTGATATTTTCAAAATCGGGTATGATATACCCATGGTTAGTAGTGGTGTAACTTTAATTGATGGTTAGTGTTCTAGGGTTAAAAAATTAATGATATATGACTTCAAATGTAAATTGCAACTGTTCCCAATTTTTTAATAATGACAATTCTAATAGTAAAAGCAATATAAGAAATTGCCATTATAATAAATATTTAATTATTTGTATTAATTTTATTTAAACCTTTTAAATTTTTCCCAGTTTCAAATTCTTTATTAAAGCTCTAAATAAAATAGTTTATGCATATAAATTAGTAATGTTTTATAGATAATTGTATAACTTCAATAGTAATATACACAGGTTTTATTAAATTTAGATAGGTATCACATTTGAAGAAAAGGGTAAATGAATTTAAAAAAAGAATCCTGTGTAACCTTTGGTATCAATCTACAAGAGAAAATTATGATGGAAAATAGTGTAATCTCCAAGGGAGCAAATTGAATGATAATCTAAGAGGTGATTCTATGTTTATTAACTCATATGCAAATAAGTGAATAAATAACTAAGGTATCATACTCTATAGTTAATAATTATAATAAGAATTATATAATATATAACTTTAGAGTAATTATAAAATAATAGTTATCTCCCTTGGAAAATAGCGTTTTGGTCTTTTTTTTCACGATAATTAAGTATTAGATTGGTGCAAAAATAATGACGTAATAATGTCGTTTTCTGACGTATTTTTAACGTTAAAAAACGACATTATTACGTCATTATTTTTGCACCAACCTAATACAAATGGAGACAAATAATATACATTTACAAATCAACCGGATTTTTTGGCATTCTCTTAGTTTGCACATTTTTGGGGTATCTTAATTCCATACCTCTGGCTACAATGCATTATTTCGGCTACTTAGTGGTTACATATAGACACATAATATCAGAATTTTAGTGAATGCATATTTATGAAGAATAATTATAAAAAATGTCCAACTTTAATCCATTACTTGTTGCAATAACAACTTTGTAAATGTAGTAATGGAGTCGATTTCCCAAAGAAATAAATAACAGGATATAATTTTAAAACATAAGTCAACTTATATGATATATTGATATGCATAATTACTGTATTTCGAGTATTAGCATCTTTATGATTAATATCCTCATCTCATTGCTTTTTACTTTGTTTTAGCTGATCAGTTCCCCAAAGTTTCTCAAATAAAGATATATACATACATATACACACACACACACACAGATATATACATATGTATATATACACATATACCTATACACACACACACATATATATATACTTTATATATATATATATATATATATATATATAATGACAAAAAAAGTACTTAAAAAACCATAGGTGATATTTTATTTCATAGAAGTCAATAAAACATGGCTTTAAATCTTCAGATCTGTAAACCAAATGAAAATGGAAAAATTTACTCTAGGTTTAAAAATTAAGAATAGTGATTTCATATAGAGAAAGTATTGGAAAGAAAGATGTTAAGTTCATGTAGTAAGTAGGGGAAAAGGAATGGTGTGTTGTCTCAGTTGTATTAACACCCGTGGTGAACTAATTTGACATCCGAATTGTAGACATAAATTGTTACACAAAACTGGCAATTGAGAATATATTTGAAAAAAAATTTTAAGTGTAAATTTGAAAATCTGTCTTGAAGATTTTCAAACATGTATTCAACTTGAGAAAAACCTGTTATAATTTATATTAAAAATAGTGGTTGGCTAAAAACATTGAATAAATATTCAGAATCTAGCTAAAGATTTCAATTTAAATGATCTATTCAAGATAAAAAATAAAACTATATATATATATATATATATATATATATATATATATATATATATGTGTGTGTGTTTTCTAATATATAATTATCCATGAAATTCTCCATAAATAATTAATAAAAATACTATGATATACAGAAGAAAAAATATATAAATAAAATCTATTTATGTAAAGAAATTATTAGATATATAAAGTATATAAAATAAGCAAGTCCCAAACTTTTATAATTTAAATAAACTTATTAAAGTTTAACAGGATAAGAAGAGATTTTATAAAATTAGTAAAGTTAATAGAATTTGAATTATCTAGTATATCTCTACTAAGGTTAAAATTTCAAAGATTCAAATTCAATAAATATCTATATCTCTATCTACATGAGAAACATTTTATATAAGCTCACATGTAGTACCCAAATTGGTCAAACATCTATTTATCTGCTCTCTATTCTTAATATATATATCGCATTAATGACCATAACAGATTTCTAAAAGCGTAAACAAATAATAAATACATAATGCATAAAATAGGAGAACTATACATATGTATCTCTTTATAAATAAATACACAATATACAGAGCCATAACCATCTACACCTCACCCAATTATATAGTTAAATACAAATCTCTCAAGTAATACAATAACCCATCCTCGTATAAAAGCAGTATATCTAATATATATATATATATATAAAAACCTATATATACATAGAATATGATAATATGTTTACATTACATATTGAAGACAATCTCATACCCATATATATTCTACACCTAAATACATCCATATATAGAGACATATATATTCATGAACAGATAAATTTCATATATGTCTTAATTCCAGTTCTAATCGAATATCTAAATACAATATTACAAAGAGACCAACACACAGAACAACACTCCATAATACACACACATATATATATATATACATTTATACACACACATACACATTTCCATATACATATTTATACGTAAACTGACATAACCATAAATGTACATAAACTCATATACATATAAACATGCTTATGCATAAAAAGCAATAACAACACATAAATACATACATATATATGTATACAAACATATATATATATATATATATATATATATATATTTATGAACACATATCCAAATAAATATACATATTGAAACACATATATACATCACAACCTTAACCTTCAGAGTACAATGAACTCAATTATGTAAACATGTGCAACAGCATCAATCCAATGAAGATACAAATTTGAATACATTAATTATATATTATGTCATATCTGCTGTTATACAATCCAGGGCAAGTAGTTCTATATTTTAAAGTTATGTCTGTGCCTGCATTTGGATATTAGTTTACTTCGAAGGTTCAGTAACTCCTCCTGATTTTTGTATTTAATTATAAATATTTTCTCCTCAAGACATAGAGCACAATGGTCCCTGGAGTTCTTATGAATTTCCACTCCAAATGTGGGGTGAGACCTTTATCAATTAGCTCCCAATATTGCCTGGATAAAGTAGTTTGGCTTTTCAGTGATCTATTGCTGAAAGAGTGCCTGTGATTATATAGGTGTTGTTTCCAACATCCCACAGATATTCCAATGTAGATCTTCTTTAGGTTTACATTTTCTGGAGGGAAGATAGTTGTTTCATACACGACATTCTTGGACATGCATTTTCCATCAACAGGACACTCAGCTTTTCTTCTACAATTGCATGCAGTGTTAATATCTTGTATGTCACTCCACTGAAACTTATTAAGAAGTTTACTATTGTGGGATGAGATGATCTTCTCTACATTGTAAAAACAAGAGTAACTGATTTTAAGTGTTTTCCTATTAAAAATTATTGTTAATGGGTTCTTATCATTAAAATGCTTATCTATTAATTTCAGGAAGAAATGGCCTATAATAATACTAGAAAGCCTGCAGAAGGCGAGGTAGAACCATATGACTTTCTTTTTTCTGTTTTTGGAATTATTAGAATTATAGTTCTTTAAGCTTTCTTGGTAATCCACTTGTTTAAAATTGCTATTTTTTAGTGCTTGGTTGTATGCAGGCATACTCTCATTAAAAACTTTTCTGTTAGAAGATAACCTATTTATTCTTGTGTTGACCATTTTGGGGATATGTTCTATAATTGACTTTGGATGGTTGGAGTGGACATTAATGTAGATCGGGGTTTGACCTTCTTTTTTTGTTCAAAAGGTTAAGAGTAATGTCAAAAAAGTTAACTATTTTTAGGTTAGAAGATATATCTATCTTGGAAACTAGAAAACTGAAAACCATAATAATCTTTTTATGCAGTCTTGAAGTTAGAGGACCATTACAATTGGGAACAATTATTAGACCATCGTCTTTATAAAGGCCAGCCTGGTTGGGCTTAACGATCCTCCCCAGGATGTCTAATATATATGTACTCACCAGGTCTGCTATCTTGGCAGAGTCAAATGCCCTCAGAGGAACGTCAAAGTTTTTGTTGTTCCTTTTAACCCAAGTTGAGTCATTGTACAATAGTATCAATCTTCTAGAATATTTTGTTCATCTACAGTGATATCAATGTAATTTTTAGCGAAATTTAGGCTATTTATTAATAATTCTTCAGAAATGGATGGGTAAAAGTTGATTATATCAAATTGGATGAATGTGGTTGTCTGTTTATTTGGGATATTTCAGAACCATTGGATTATGTCAGAGGAGTCCTTCCAAGAGTTGACAGGATATTTTTGCTGTATAGATAGTGTTATTTTTTGAGTATGTTTTTTTAGATTTACCCTAATTCGGATTTAGAAGGATTAATTAAGCAGGATTGTATGTTGTTTTGTTCTGTCAAAAGACAGAACAAAACAACATACAATCCTACAATAATAGGAGCAGTACCTGCTCCTATTTATAGCTGGGAGAGTCCATGCAGGTGTGTGTAAATTACCATAACAATATATATATATGTTGTGTGTGTGTATATATATATATATATATATATATATATATATATATATATATATATATATATATATATTACCCACGCATGTGTGGACTCTCCAAGCTATAAATAGAAGCAGGTACTGCCTTCTGGAGAGAGAACTTTCCAGCAGTCAGCTCTGACAGTCTGACTGAACATCCTTGCTGTAACACTCTCATTTGTATATGTTTGTATTACTGTTTCTGTTAATATATTTGTTTAACTCACTTCCTCTCTTTCTGTCTTTATTTCTGGCCCTAACAAGGCCACAATGTGTATATATATATACATATATATATATACTAGCTTAAAAGCTGCCCTATTGGGGAGAATTTAAGCTAGCTCCTGTGGATAGCTCTTTATTGAGCCTTCATAACAATAGGTAGGGAGGAGTAAATATGATAAACAAGAATAAACTACAGAAGAACTGATCATTGCATTTAAGTATTGCATTAATATTTAAGATTACCTCTTAAAAGTCCAATGATAATTCTTCTGCTGCTAGTTAATTTAAAGACAATTTGATGTATGTAGGTCCTTACTTTCTGTACAAACAATTATTTCTATTTCATGTATGACTTTTGCTGGATTTCGCAGTTAATTTTGATTATTCCCAAATTTATTTCCAAGTTATAAAAAATGTAATCGTACAAAAAAAATTTGTCCCAAAATATCACATAAAAAAAACTGCTGAAAGCAATTGTAGTAATGAAAATTTGGGAATCCAAAATTTCAAGATTGTGTGTCCAGAGCTTGAAATGTTTTTAATTTGCTCACAGAGTCAACTTGATTCCAAACTGGTATGATATGTTGGGCTACAGCCTCTAGAAGTAAAGTTGAAAACTTGGACAATTTTATTTTGAAACACTGTAATTTGAGAACAGTAATTTTTTCATTTGAACAAGTGCTATTGAAAGTAACAGCATTGTGTCCCTTTAGTTGTTTTTATCAGTAGAAGCCAATATGTCAAAATCCTAAAACAACGGCAATAATGAAAACTTGACAATTCAAAATTTCAGGATTGTGGGCCCAGATCTGGCCTGGAATGTTTTTAATTTGCTTACAGAATTGGCCTGATTCCAAAATGGTATGATACGGCCTCTAGGAGTAAAGTTGGAAAGCAGTAACAGTGACATTCAGATTTATTATATATATATATATATATATATATATATATATATAGAGAGAGAGAGAGAGAGAGAGAGCGGAATATTTCTAAGTAGATATTCTATCTATGATTTTTGCTTACCATTTACATGGTCCCAAAAATATTTAAGCCAATTATCTTAAACTATGTACAAGATTCCCATTCAGAAAGTAGTCTTTGACCAGCTAAAATGTTTTGAAAAAAAATCAACTAAGATGAGGATAATAGTCAACAAAAAAAATCATTTCATTATAACAATACTCCATCTTGGAATCTTAGACAAAAATTACAAAGGTCACTTTCTATGACCAATGATAGATGAGTATACTTTTGATAAGAGTCATTTGATAGAGAAACCAATCATTTTGTGTTTTGTACAGATCAGTTGAAGTTAAGATTAACATTTGATGAGAGAATTTTGTTAACCAAAATATAATGTTGCCCAACATCTTTTTATGTTGAGCTGTCTCCAGAATAATATATTTTCTATAATTCATGAAAAATTCTCATCCATAAATTTATTAAATATATATACAAGTTAAAAATTGAAAAATTGAACATTTTTTAATAAAAAAAATCATAGAAGAATATTTTTCATTTGCAGTATGTTTCTGTGACCAAAATTCATAGTGTAAAAATGAAACAAAATTTTTTTAAAAATTACATTAAAACACATACACCAAACACAAAAGTGTTTTTAAATTTTCTCAGTACAACAGAAATATTCACAAGTTGATGCAAATTAGTAAATTCAACTCTGCCTTTTAATTACTTAAATTATACCGAGGTTTGAATTCTCTTGCCAACTTTTTAATTGAAACCCAAATTTATATCTCATTAAATATTTAATAAATTATAAAGCAATTTTATGTATTAACATCTTTTAAATGAAAAATTATTAGCATTCAAGCATCTAATGCTTTCATAGATTATAAAGAAATGTCACCCAAGAAAGTGAATGCAAATAATTCAATGTGCTTCAATAATATAGCTTATTTCATGTAGATGATGATGATGATAAGACAAGATAATGTGTTTACTCTTTATAAGGATATAAGACCACTTTTGGTTTCACATCATAGATTTCAGTATTATTTATGCTTGTTTGAACACTTTCTTCAACATTCAAGCTTAGATTATTTGGGTGTAATACTGGTGCACAGAATGAGGATTGAACATTTTAGCTATTTCTTGTGAAAGTAGTTCATTAACTCCTGTTCTATAGCAAGCACTCAATATATTTATTGACAGTCAAAATAAGGGAAGAATTCACTGAGGATTTAACTCGCAAATGGTATGAGAGAAATAGGAAATGTATAAATGATTAAGTCGGAAGGTGTAAATACAATTTAAATGATCTAAGTTATCTCCCTTTAATCTTATCCTAGTCAGAGTGTTAAGGGGACATGACTCTTTTCATTATATCGCAAAAGACGTGATCAGCTAAGAAATTATTGGATTAAAGAATACTGTATTTTGAGTTTTATAATAAAAAATGATTAAGAAAACACTAGACAACATTAATATTAATGAAAACGCCTCATCTAACAATTTCAGACAATATAAAACTAATTTATTGATTAATGCTTGTGTCATTGTGATTTCCAAATAAGTGGGTGTAGTGTAATATTTTTCAACACAGAAGGCCCTGGGAAGTGTTACACAGACTTAATGATAAACAGATTTATACAAAAAAAAAAAAAAAAAAAAAAAATTAAGCCAACATAAAAAGGAATAAGAATTGGGTAAAATATTAAAATAACTTGTATTAATAAGAAAATTTTTATTCATGTTAATGCCATGATTTTTATTTATTTATTCATTTAATCATTAAACTTTAAAATTCTACTAATGAAATCTGGAGAACAAATCAATTTAAATTTTCATGTTAAGAACAACTAAAAAGAATAGTACTAGTCCAGTGAAAATCATCTTTCATAATACTGTGGTTAGTCAGCTAGTATGACAAGCTTTATTCTCATTGATTACTTTGTTATTCTAGCCTTATGACAGACTAAGCTAAGTTTATTGAATATCTCCAAGCCTAAATAAATCATCATACTATTAAAATGAAATGGATCTCAAAATGTTAAACCAAATACAAAATTTCTTTTTAAAAAAGATTCAAATTAAAATATCAATTTAAAAAAAGAATTATTGAGAAAAATGTTTCTTTTTCAGTACCCCAAACCTATTCGAAACAAAATTATCAGTTTTATTTAAGTTCCCAAAAATTTATATTAAAAAAAATTTCCTGGTGTATATTCAGTCGCTAGATGTAAAAATGAGAAGGTTGGGGTTTTACAAACATGCCTCCCACTTTCTCTCTCACACACACACCAGCTGATATATTTGCATATGTCTACACATTATGTAAATATATTTTTTATTAGCTGCTAGTTTTATTTATTTGCATTTAAACAATGTAATTTAAAGTTAATCTTTGGAAGTTATTTTGCAGTAAATTAACACAAAAAAACATCACAAAATGAAAAATTCATCAACACATTCAGATATATTCATAATTATTTGATAAAAGTAATTATGATTATAAAAATGCATAAAGAGCATTTGATAATACAATAATTGTTTCCAGCCAGTTTAAGCAATAAAATAATAATCAATAATTATGATTAACACCTCTGGCCTATAACAATTATTATATTAGAAAGGGTTAAAAATGTTTCTGAAGGTTTTTAATTTACAGAAAGAGAGAGAGAGAGAGGTAGTTGAAGTGTGTTTGTGTGTGAGTAATCTTCACATTCAGCAGTTTCATTCACATCAAAGCATTTACAATATCAGATAAAAAAAATTTCTAATAAACAGTTAACAGTGTGTCTGTTGTATGATTACAAAGCAAGTCTCAGTTCAGTAAATCAATCAAGCATAGTTTCAGTACAGTGAGTTTAATATCACTGGACAAGCCTGAAAATATTTGAACATTGCAGGAGATTCTGGACAAAATTGCACCAAGTTATAATAGCCAATTTGCAGATGAATAGCTGAAAACTGGGGCAGCAGTTTAACTGCATTCACCACGACAACTGTCTCTCACTTTCTATATATAAGTAAATAAGATTGCATATCATTCATTTATTTCCTGTTTAGGATTGGGTTTTCAATTCCTTCTAAAGTCTACTTCAACTCTATACTTCTGACATTTCTGTCTAAACTCTGAAATTTTATTTACTATTTTTTTCTTTTTGTTCAATAGGAGTAGATAGGTTTGCCTATCATCTGGTTCACACACCTCACCAGTCTTTTGAACAAGAGCAGAGGTTTATTCCTTGTTTCATGTTTAGGATTGGGTTTCTGGTTCATTCTAAAGTCTTCTTATTCTCTTTCACTCAAAGTAACATTTTGTGCCGTAGTGGCGTTATCACCTTGCTTGGGGTGAAATGATTAACAAAAATTTAAATATCCTCACAGATTATTCTCATAACTGAGTGGAGATTATATATATATATATATATATATATATATATATATATATATATATATATATATATATTCCCATTGAACACCAGCTGGCCACAACTAAATTTTCATGCCTTTTCTCATAATCATCAGGTAGTCTGCAACTTTTTTTTTGTAAAAATTGGCAATTTATACCCACTCAGCAAGCTCAATGGTTACAATGAGGGTAGATGATGTGTACACAACATGCACACACCAACTAAACTCACCAAGGGAGGAAATTCTCATATAGTTATGATGGAAAAGAACAATCATTACTTGAGGAAGTTAAAAAATAAAAACACCCCAAATTAAATATGGTACCAAGCTCTTATTTTTCCAGTGTGCCATTGCAATATACTCCCATAGTTGCTTACTTTGCACATTACTTATATATATATATATATATATATATATATATATATATATATATATATATCACTGCTTGAACTGGCTTCTAATGCTCCGGATGGAACAGCTTGGGGATAGATGTGACTCAGGGGGCACAGTTCATTGGTCTAAATGAACTTGGATGAGTCACACGATGGAATTTGTGAAGAGCTGGTGATATATTGAATCTAGTATGTTACCTCTTCATCACCAAGACCCTAGTGGGTATGACGCTTGTGTCATATCATAACAGTTTGGGTTTGATTCTCGGTAGTGAATGTGCACTGCTGATGAATTTTAAAAATAAGACAAATCAGCCATCCAGTACTTTCTGCATTCTGTCTTCTAAACTCGATCAATTAATTATGATATATATATATATATATATATATATATATATATATAATTTAATAAGAGTAGATATAGCACAAGGCTATCACACACACACACATATATTTTATATATATATATATATATATATATATATATATATATATACACACAAACAAAAATAAGATATATATTTTATTTATATCTGAATTTACACACACATACATATATATAGGTAACAATCCATCGTAAGTAATCTAAGTGAATCCTAGTAATATAAAATATTAAAACTGATTCACAGAAAATACTCAATGTATTATTACAGAGCATATATGAATTACAGATAAATGAAAATCACTCACCCACAAGAATGGCCATTTTGCCCTTCCAACAGGCTTATCAACTCAAGGTTGTATGAAAATTAAATATATATATATATATATATATATATATATATATGTATATTAATGAAGGTAAAGATTAATTGATCCCGAGCAAGGTGATAATGCCTCTAAGATGCAAGGGGCTACTGGGAGTGAAAGAGAATGAGAAGCTTTTAGAAGGAACTGAAAACCCAGTCTTCTCCTGTTCAAAAGATTGGAGAGGTGTGTGAACCAGACGATAAATGAACCTATCTATTCCTATTTGGGGCATTATTGTAAGTTCTTGGAGAAATGTATTTGAGTGGACCAGATCACAACCAAGAAGGTTTAATCTGAAGAGTCATGTAATATAATGCTCCTTTATATTCTGCAAAGCTGATTATTGCCCATTTTGCCAGACAGATTTTAAAGAGACCAAATTAATCGATTAGCCTCCAACCATTACAGATAGCAATCTTGTGGTTTATCATTAAAAGTGGTGTGCATGAGAATAGAAAAGAATACTGAAGCTTACTGATTACTGAGAAGAATTTAAAAACTGATTTCATTAATATTAGAGTTGAAATAGTAGAAAAATTATTAAAATCAATGGATGAAGGACTGATGAAAGTCATACAATATCAAAGAGCTTACATTAACATGTAAAATAATAAAATAATAACTTATTCTGGTATATGGAACATTGTGTTAATCAAATATGTTTCTATGGCCCATATTTTGTTGGACTTATGTTTATAAATAAAAACTGTTGCTAGTCATAAAATATAACACTCCCAGCAAAATAAGTTATCAACAATATTATTAATCAGGATAGATATTATAAGCACAACTCATACAATATTTACTCATATAAATATATCCTGAAAATGTTACCAATATCAGCTGACTAATAACAATTTTATTGTGCAAGCATTGACCTGCAGGATAAACTCTGACAGAGTACATATATTACCTGCTGTAGTCATATATATTAAAGTGGATCAATAATACCAGAGGTTGACTTGTAGTTATTAACCAAATTTTAATTTGAAATTTTCACTGTATAATGTTTGATCTATGTAATATTTACCAGTAAATTAAGTGCATTGACAAAGAAGATTATGATTTTTTGTGTAAAATAACAAGGCTTTTTTTCATTATTATATTATAGATTTATTGATGTATCTATGTACACATACATTATTTTGAAAGAAAACTTTTGACTCTAAATTAGCCAGATGAAAAACCAGAGACAGAGTAAATAGACATTCACATTAATTTTCATTGAATTAACAGAAAAATGCAATCCTTGCATAAAATATCCAATTGTATGAAAATATATTAATCAAATCATTGTATGTTCAGAATACAAAATGCATATGTATAGAATAAACAAATAAGATTTTCACAAACAGATATAATTAACAATTCCCAAACTGATAAGTGGCAAGAAAAATATAATATATAATACAGTGCATAAAAAAAATGAATGAAAATAAATGTTTTTGAAAATGGCCAGATAAGTGTGAGAATTTGAACAAACCAGATCTTCAAAGTGTCTTCAAGTTTCTTTATTTCAAAGTGATTAAAGAGTAATTCTTTCTCATTGAAAAGTATATAAATAAATATAGACAAAAATTGTGTGATAATGTCCCTCTCCATAGATAAAATGAAGCAAAAACAAAATTGAAAGGTTTGTGATAGAGGGTAAGCAATTTTATTAATAAAACGTTGTATTTTACATTTAGGAAAAAGTCAACAAATGTCAATAATTTGTATCACATAAGAATAATGGATTTTATAAGTACAAGAATGATTTATATAAGAGCCTCACAAGATAAAAATTGCATGAAACTTATTCAGAGCCTCTTTTTATCATTATTTAAACTTTTTTCATAATTTTGTGACTTTTTTTTAACAGGCAATCAAATTAATTAAAAGATGTCCCATAATAAACTTGTTATTGTTTTTTTGTTTTTTTTTGCAGTGAGATATTTCACTCCAAAGGGATCATTGATGTTACTATTGATGGAATCTAATAGCATTGACAATTGTGAACATGATATTGAATTTTCTTGACAATTTTGTCTCTTTTAATGGAATTATTTCTTGATAAAGTGGATTTAGCAGGTGACCAAAAAATTCATATGATCTCTATCCTAGTTGTCAACTTACTACAGCTATAGTTAGTAAGAAAAATTCATATGATCTCTATCCTAGTTGTCAACTTACTACAGCTATAGTAAGTAAGAAAAATTCATATGATCTCTATCTGTTGATAATCCGAGAACCATCATTAAGAATCATTAAAAATATCCTCTTTGACTTGCTCAGAGGAAAGCATAATTCTTGACAGCATTTGACATTGGCGATTAGCAGTTTTAGAAGAATTAAAAGGCAAACAAGAAATATTCAGAAAACATTGTTTAAAACAAGGTTGGATTTTATAAAAACCTTCTGATGGAAAATTAGTTAAAAAAAAAAAAAAAAAAGAGATTGATCTGAGGCTGTTTGCAAAAAAAAAAAAAAAAAATTTATTATGAGACATTTTTATTTGAAAGAATTCAGTTTTTTTAAATGTTAATTTGAAATAAAGATTTTCCTCTTTGATAAGAATATCACAATGCATCACCAACTCAGTTGTAGATTTAAATCACTTGGCTTTTGGTTCATAACCAAAATTGCAAATTTTAGATATGAAAACTTTGAAAAGAAAATTAGATATGTGCCTGGTTCACCACTAACAGACAAGGACATCCTTTCATTCAAACCGTTTTTTTTTAAAAGGAACTTATGCATGTGCAACAAATCAATTTTATCATCCAACAATTAACAACTTTAGAGCTTTTCTGCAGAACAATTAATGACTAAATTGTCATGTGACCAAATATAACTTCCAATGAAGTGTGTGAATTTTACTTTTCCTTATAATTTTTATTAATGTTTTCCTTATATCATAATAGTCATTGTTTACCATTTGTTTTTGTTTTTTGCTTGATAAAATATATCATATATTACATAAATCAATTTAAAACTTTTACATCATTACCATTATTACTATTAACCCATAATATTAGTCCTCTCAAGCAATTTGAATATTTTTTGCTCCAATGTCTTTTGGTATTTTTTTAAAATTAATTGCAATTACACTGAAGCTAAACTTAAGTGTACTCCAGAATGGATTTTTATTATTATTGTTAAAAAATTCTTTTTGTCCTGCAATTGTTTTGTAATCATATGCTGAGTCATAACTTATGACCTAGGAAAAAGCAAAGCATGTGAATTTTTTGTTGTTTCCATTTAATTCAGCAAAAGAGTGCTTTTTAATAAAAAAAAATTAAATGAACAAAACTCTTTGCAGGATATGGGCTGTGCTTGTTAGAACTATTTTGGGGATTTTCTGGAGATATGGTGCACCAGGAATTTTGTTGATTTGTTGTTGAGTTCCTTTCTTTATCAGACCCAAAGCTCCAACCACAACAGGAAAAGTTTTAGTTTTAAGTGCCATCTTTTTCTATTTCCATTTCCATTGTCTTTGTATTTGATTAGGCTAAACAAAAAAACGTTATTATTATTATTATTATTATTTATGTTAGTCTGTACTTTTTATTTCTGAGGCTATAATGATGAATAAAAGTATTGAGGCTCTAGTAATCTTGCGACATCATTTTAAACTGAGCATCAAAACTACTAAAACTGCTTGCAGAATTATGGGACTGGAAAATGAAACAATATTTATCTATACTGCCCAAAACTGGTATAAACATTTTAAGAATGTTGACTTGTTCCATGAAATAAAGCCCCAAAGTGAATAACCATCAATTGTCAATTAAGATGTTTTAAAATGCAAAATAGGAGAGAACCCAATTATCAGCAATTTAAAATTTTCAGAAAATTGAAAAATATCATATGTACAGCATTCATCTTCAGGACATAGGTGATCATGGCTCTCCACAGTTTCTTATCCTTCATGGCCTTAGCAGTGTATCTCCTTTTGTCCAAGCCTCCTAGTCAAATATCTTGTTGCCTTCCTCTATCACTCAATATGCCCTGTGAGAGTCATGTTCTCCAAGCCCTCCTTCCTCATCATGTCCAAGAAATTTTAACTGCCTCTTTCTCATTCTGAGTATGTGTTCTTTTTATTAACATTTTCTTTAAAACTTCCTTGTTATTTACTCACTCTGTCCATAGAACTCTTAGCATCCTTCTATAGAACCACATTTCTGCTGCCACCAGTTTTGTCTTTATCTGTGGGGAGATTGTCCAGCATTCACTGCCATACACATAGCAGTTCAGCAGCCTTTTCTTTGTTTGTAACATAATTTTCCCGTTTTAGTACTTTGCTCAACTTTTGGAGCATATCTTTTGCTAAACCAAAACGCATTCAGATTCTGGTGCCATATTTTCCATCCCCTGTTAAAAAAAACTTTCCAGATATTTAAAGTTCTTTACTACTTTGATGTTGACATCTCTAATTTGTAGTTTGTTTCTTGGGGGTTTTGTCTTGTTGAAAACTATACTTTTTGTCAGTTGATGACCAGTCCTTTTTTCTCCCTTTCCTTTACTGCCTTGTCTAGGAGGTCCTGTAGTTTTATTTCTGTATTTACCATCAACACAATGTCATCTGCATATATTATATTATTAAGATTATACCTACTGATAAGTCTTGATAGATAGACCTTAGGTTAGCTTTGCTGTAGAGGTTGAATAAATCTGGGGAGAAGACACATCCTTGTCTTATGTCTTATGAATAATAAACATGAAACTGCTCACTGCTCTTGTCCATGAATCAAATATCATTTACATGCACACATGTTATTTGTACATTTCTTTAGATTTTATCTCATAAGCAAGTTACTCTAATAGCAATAAGTGTTTATTGTAATTGGATTTAAATGGTTCAGGAAATTGAGGATATTCATGAATATTTTTTTTATACGCCTTCCAGTTGAAAATGCAAGATGCAAGCAAACCACCCAAAAATATTTGGTACAATTGGCAAAGTACAAATGATAGAATTAATTACTCAGCAAATCATTTCATTTTCAGACAGAATTATATTCAATTTGTAATGTGAAAAAAATATATATGGCGACCTCTAATGAAAAAGTATAGTTGATTTTTATTACTTGTATCACTTTATATACAACGGAGGTGTGCATATGAATCCACTTCAACACTAGAAAAAAAAAAGATTTTTAAAGTAGCTCATCTTCCAATATACTTATTTTATGTGTCGTCTGTTTGTTTCGATAAGGGCTAAATCAAGGGGAGATAACTCCTCAACCAACGAAACGTTAAGTGACTTTACTAACTAGGATCAACTACGAACAAAAATTTGTGTTGTTAATGGATAATTATTTTGTTTTAGCATCATTTATTTAATTATAGAAAACGAAATGTAATTAATAACTGATTTATTAAGAGTTGTAATATATTCAGTGTACAGGGGGATATTATGTTTCTTTGGTTGGTCCAAAAGCCTTGATTAATAATGGCTCATCCAACTCCCAGTCCTGAATTTAAGCATTTAAAGCAAATAATAAGAAAAATAATATTAAGTTCATGCTAAAATATCATATAACATATGCAAACTATCCTTATAAATATGTAAATTATTTTTAATATTGTAATATAGACATATGTAGAGAGATCAATAATAAATAATACATTCCAGATTTAAAAAAAAATCATTCTCAGAATTGAATTGATATATAAATGTATTTATATAGAAAGAAGTATTAGATAAATTAAAGCAAATGTTGATGAAAGACTTGTAAAACTTCAAAAAATCTTTTTTTAGAATAATGATATAAATATTGGTAGAATGAAATAAAACTGTAAAATCTTGTATCTTTCAAAATGTTTCTCTGGACAATTATCCTCATCTTCAATTTTTTTTATCATAACATTTCAAGTGAATGTGAATGTGGCATTCAGTGAATAGTCTAAAACATGGTGAGCTGATAAAAAAAAAACACTAGATGATTGAACAGCTGAAGTTATTAAATAAAAGGATGAAATAATAATAGCAAAAAAAAATAATAAATCAATGAATGACATTTCTACTTCACTTAAGAATTTCAGACAAAAATGCACAAAGATATACTGAAATCAAAATCAGTATTGTGCGGACTCATCCGAAATTTGTTTAATGTTGATTCATCAGTACTGAAGTCTTGAGGGAACTGTACTCTATGAAAGTATAAGAACAAAGATCTTACTACTCCTGTTACAGTTAATGGCAACAGATGATAAAAAATGAAAATAAATAATAATTACAATACACACAGACAGAAAAATCAAAGCTAATGATCCAGACTTTGTGATCAGAGACCACAAAAGCAAAATGTGCTTTCTTATTGACATGGCACTCCCTGCAGACTGTAATGTATCTTTGAAGATCTTCAAAAAAAACTATCAAAATACAAGGACCTTGAAATCTAAATCTCAAAAATGTGGCTGATGAGGACATCAACAAATTCAGTTGTAGTTTGAGCCCTCGGATTGATTGGAAAAGGTTCCAATAGACTCATTGAAGGAATACCTGGTAGCCCATGCATTAAAGAAATACAAAAAATTGTTCTCACGAGTACAGCCTACACCTTATGAAGGGTTTTATCTATGTAAAATGTGTGTGAGTTTAGGTTTTGTGGGAGGGGGTCTCAAAAAATGCTCAGTGGAAAATGTCATGATGCCAGCTGGTTGGGACCCGGAAAGAAATGAGTATACACCAAAAATCAAAAAAAATAAAACAATAATAATAATGATAATAACTGGTCAGTCTAAACTTTCAGTCTCTGCCATTTTCAGTCTTTCCGTATCATTCTAATCCCGACTATAAAATCAGTGAAGTAACTAACTGCCCATTTGGTGTTTTCACTTAAATAACACTAACAGTTTAAAAAGATTTGCAAGTTGATTAAAAAAGCATTAATGATTGTAATTCTATACAAGCCAATACAATGAGCATTTCCACTGCCATCTTATAATGTCCTGAATTAGGCAAAAGAAGAAGCAGACAAAGGGAAAAATAGACTGACAACATTGCTGAGTGAACTGGAAGATCTTTCACAGAGACTCAGATATTGACATGCAACTGAGATATATGAAGGGAGCCGGTCAGATGCTCAACTGGGCCATGACCCTATGCCCACATACAGTGATGGGATTGATGATGATACAAGCCAATAGACCAAATATAATAATAAAAGACTTAAAAAATGAGCTATCTTATAGATATGGCCATCTTGTCAGATAAAAAAAAGACGAAAAGAATTTGACACACTTTTAAAATCTAAAGAACTGAAAATAGAAATTCCAAGAATTTGGCATTTAAACATGATCGCTATTTCTTTAATATTAGGACTACCATGAATGATTAAAGAGAATACTAGGACATAGATAAAGAAAATCCTAGGAATCCCCTCACTGTCTTGAATGCAAAATATTGTGTTCATGAGTACCACTTATATAAACAGAAAAAAAATTCTCTCAATATAATCTGCTCAATAACCTCCTAAGAAAAAAGCTTAGTAAAGGATTGTATTAAACAACAAATCAAGAAGACTGGAGATAATAAAATATAAAGATAATAGCTGTGAAACAAACAAAAAGACATGATCAACATTTGTAGTAAGAAAAGTATCTTCAGGCTGGACGGAAGGCAATGGTTATTTATCAACTGATTATTTAACAACAGCAGATACAAAGTAATAAAAAGGTCAAGAGAAATTTCCCTTATGGTTACTTCTCACAAATTTCAAGCAGTTAATAAATATAAAAATGCCATTATCCAGAATAATATGTTGGAAATGGAGATAAAGTAAAAGAAATTAAATTATGACATTTAAAAAAATAATAAATGCAGAGAGAAGAAATTGTAAAACAATGATTCATCATAAAATAATTGGTAAATTGAAACAGAGTAATATTCCTTTTGGCTTTTGTATGTTATTATCATTATTCTTATGATTGACTCCAATGATAAATTCAAATTTATCAGTACTAATATTAAAACTCATTGAGTTTTCTCATCAGTACTAACTGATACATAACACTGAAGATTAAGCGGCAGCAAGCCTCCTCAATATTCCAGCTGTTTTTAGAAGTGTCATTATCAGGATGATCTTGATTTTTTTTCTTGGATTTCCAGTTTCTCTAGTCATTTTATTAGGCCTTTAGGAATTAATCTCAGGGTTTCAACAACGATTGGTATTTCACCATTTCTTCAGTTTTCTGGCAAGATCCAGATATCAATTCAGTAAAAAAAAAAAAAAAAAAATCATAATAATAATAAGAAGAAAAAGATTAATATAAGTTTATTATTATTTGTATGATTATTTTTCACATTTATTATTTTTTTTATACGTGTATGATTCCATAATCAGTATAACCATTATCTATAGAATGAAAATATGTCAAAAATGAAGAATTAGTGCAGGTTTTCCAAAGTACAAACAGTCACCAAATGCAAACTTCAAACTAATACAATGAACAGTCTGAGATAGATATGAACAGACTGATATAAATAGATAGAGAGATATGAACAGAATGATATAGATAGTTATATAGATATGAACAGATAGATAGATATAAACAGAGTGATATAGATAGATATGAACAGATTGATATAGATAGATATGGATAGATAGATATGGATAGATAGATAGACAGGTATGAACAGATACATAGATATAAACAGACTTGAGATAGATATGAACAGACTGGTATAAATAGATAGATACATATGAACAGACTGATATAGATAGATAGATAAATAGACAGATAGATATGAACAGACTGATATAGATAGTTATATAGATATGAACAGAGTGATATAGAATGATATGAACAGATTGATATAGATAGATATGGATAGATAGATATGGATAGATAGATAGACAGGTATGAACAGATACATAGATATAAACAGACTTGAGGTAGATATGAACAGACTGATATAGATACATAGATAAATAGATAGATAGATAGATATGAACAGACTGATATAGATAGTTATATAGATATGAACAGATAGATAGATAGATAGATAGATATAAACAGAGTGATATAGAAATGAACAAAATGATATAGACAGACATATAGATAGATATGAACAGACTGATATAGATATAGATAGATAGATAGACAGACAGGTATGAACAGATACATAGATATAAACAGACTTGAGATAGATAAATATGAACAGACTGATATAAATAGATAAACATATGATTGAAATTCCTTCAGTGGTTAAACTTTCTCTCCTTACTTGCATTATTTACATTACTCAGACTGTTATCCTCATCTTCTTTGTCATATTCACCACATTTCAGCCATTGTATGCTCCAGCCTACTTCAGGTGATTTGAATTTCGAAGAGAACCCTTTATTTTGTCCACTGGGGTAGATCGTTCTAGTTCCATGTGTCATGCCTCTTCCAGAGGTCACAGCTATTTCCCTTTAACTCATCTCTCCAAGTTTTTTTGGTTCACCACTGCAGTGGCCTGGTATTGAACTCACAAACTCTTTTGGGTCTAGAGACATCTGGAAGAGGCATGGCATGGTGGATGAAATAAAGGGTTCGGTTTGAAATTACAATCACCTGAAGAAGGCCGGAGCATATATCGGTCGAAATGTTGTGAATATGGAAATGAAGATGAGGATAACATTCTGAGTAAAGTAATGTAAGTACTCATAATACCTCATCTCAGAGATATAGACAGATATTCCTCTCCTTATATTTGATTTCTTGTCTTAGATTGATTGATCTTTGTTTTACAGCTAATCAAACTTTAGCAGAAAATTTTAAGATTGTAAGAACTTTTAGAGATAATAATAATTTACTGAAACAAAATCCTACTGATTAAACTATAGCTGGACAGAGAAGAAGTGTATTCATACCTTAACCAAAGTTACTTACATGTGTGTGAATGTAATGAACCTGATTGGAATTGGATCATGGTTCTCTGATTTCTAATCCATTACACCACACATCCAAGCTTTCAATACTGATATTCCCATGCAGTCACCCATCTAGGTACTAACCAGGCTCATCATTGCTTAACTTCGATGATTGTACGAGAATTAGTGTTTCAATGTGATATGAGTAAGCCCTTACATTTGAAATTCCTCCCTTGGGAGCAAGTGTCCCCAGCTATATGAAAGAAATTTGTTTTCAAAATAACTCTCACCATTTGCTCTTTTAAATTATTAAAAGGAAAGGCAACTCAGGAAATTAATTTACTTAAGAGAAAAAGAAAAATTATCATCTTTTGTTATGCATGCAAAAATATACACAACTATCTATGTTTCACTTAGCTGTGAAATTAACATAGAAGTATTCTTAAATAAATGTGTATAAGTAACAAAGAGTATAGGATATTATTCAAAACAACACCAGTTGTCTGACATCTATGTTTTTATAATCAATATTTACTGTTCTAATTTTTTAGAAGCTTGAACAAATCAATTTTCCTGGGCACCAGTAAGTGTTAAAGTTTTACAAATACAATAAAATGATAAAGAAAAAAAAATTGCTTAAATTCAAGATACTTTTAATGAAAAAATATTTCATGTTACACAAAAAAATTATTAAATATATTAAATTATATTTAATATATATTAAATATATTAAAGTAAATTTATTACTTCTAAAATGAATTCAAATGTTTTACAATTATATAAAATGTTTTGAAATGTATGAAAATATTAATTAATATTTTCATACATTTCAAAACTTTATCAAAGTTAATTTTTTAAAATATTTTCATTCTGGAAAATCCAACTTCAAATGGTGAAATAAAAAATAACTTTGGTCTTGTTTTGTGTTGTACTAAAAAATCAGTTTCTTTAGTGATTAAGAGCAGTATAAAGAAATATTCCATTTTTTTTTTGTTATAGCAGATTTTGTTTCATTGTTCCCCAAATTAATTTTACATGAAAAAAAACTTTCAAATAAAATTACTAGTGAGTATTGAAAAGTTCTCAACCTGAAAATCAGTGATTTTACAAAGTGAATCAGGCTGAGAACTTTTCAGCACCTTCTTGTATATATACAGATTGCTATAAAGCAGACTTAAGAAGAAGAGACCAAAACCAGTAATTGTAGGACTATATAGAACACTCTAGATCTCGGTAACAAAGATGGCATAAATGTTGCTACATGTAGGTCTGTTATTGGTTTGCTTAAGCTGGTATAACATTTGCTCCCTGCCCTGTGAAAATGATACAAACTAATTTTTAGTTGACAAATCTTACTAACATACCCTTTCCCACTTAAAACACTCTGGTGATGGAATTGGCTACATTATATCATATGGTATGAGCGTGCGCAGTGTTTAAAGCTTTTTCTTTGTTCTGAATACCCCCAATTTAGTCCCTAACTACATATAAGAAATACAAATGATGGAACTGTATTAATATTAACAAATATCTGCCAAAATAATATTTAGCATGATTAGTTACTTGAAATTAGTGATGTTTTATAATTTTACTGAACCAAATAATTATTCCTGCATGAAATCAATTATTCAATGGGCCATTTGACATACACATTCAATAAGAAATCAGAATTGGTGGTATTCAATATTTTTATACCACTACAAAAAAGCACTGTTATGCAGCCAACATCAATTTCAATTAAATAATTAAATTTTTCAAAAAAAAAAAAAAAAATTGAAATGATTAAAGGGAGATAATTCTCTTTGATTAGGTACACTTGAAAGTGTTCTGAATTTTTTTAAATTAAAAAACAAGGTTATATGCATTTTAACTTAAGAATATTAAAAAATTTCATAGAATTTGCTTCCATAAAAAGAAAAATTTTCTTACTGAATTGAACAGAAATTATTCAATTACATATTTAAAAAAAAAAAATTTTTCTTACTGAATTGAACAGAAATTATTCAAGTTACTCAATTACATATTTTTGATATTTTTGATTTTTGATGACAATAAAACCAGACCCTCGTTTTCACAGGTATAACTAAGAAAAACAGCTACAAGTTGTTTTTGTGTTTCAAACATGTTAAAAGAAATTACATTTTATTTGAGGCTTTAAAGCAGATTTGATGGTCAGGATTAGAAATAAATTAAATAATGATGAAGTTAAGCTTTGAAAACTTCTAAAATTCAATTAAAATTCACACGTTTGATTTAGAAGCAACAGAACTTGTTAATTTGTGATCCTGAAAATAATTACAATACAGTAGAACCTCGTATGAATGCACCATTATACAAGCAACTTGCTTTATGAGTTGTCATTCATGAGCATTTTTTTATCATAGGACAAGTAAAACTCACAGTATGAGCAACCAGCATATACACGGAAACAGTAAATTATTGCCAGTTGACATTATCTATTTCTAAGAAACAACATGGTCAAAGGCAAGGTGAAGCACATGTATGAATGCCTAATGTCCAGGACATTTATTTATTTATTGGAGAAAATTCTTTGAAGTACTTATCACAGATAATGCCACCTAGCAATGCTATCAATTGGCTCTCTTTCCCGATGAGCATGGAGAGGAGTTGATGACAGAGGAACTTCAGCCATTTCAGGAGCATCAAAACATGGAGAATATAAAAGAACTAGCCAAGGAAAAAAGTGTGTTGGAGGTTTCTCCTATGAGTGAGATCAAAAAAGTGCTGGTAATATGGTAAAAAGTGCATGACTTTGTGGAAAAATACCACCCACATAAAATTAATTGCAAGTTGTGTGGCTGCTTTGTTCAATGAAAATTGTGTTGACTATTTTTGTGGCATTTTGAAATCAAGAACAAAACAGATTTCTTTAGCTAAGTTACTAAAGTAAAAAGTGAATGCTAAAAAAGTCCTTAAGTTCTGAGTGAAAATGCCAGAAATTTTCTTATGAAAGTTTTGTAATTTAATAAAATCTGTTTATTTCTTTCATTCTCTTTTATGTTCTTATTACATGTACTAAGAAATTAAATCACAAAAAGTAAATTTCGAATGCTTTGGGGAAACCGAAATGGATTAATTAATCTTCCATTAATTTCAGTGGGGAAAATGCTTTGTAATACATGTAATTTGCAATAAGTGCTTGGTGTGGGAACTAATTAAACTGGTACTGCGAAGTCCTTCTGTATTTTATTTCATCTTATTTCTATAAAAAATTTTTCTGACAATTTTTGTAAGTGATTGTAGTTACAAATTTTACTGTAAAACAAAAAATTGAGTGAATTTCTTAGAAAGACAGAAATATTAGTAATTGTTTTAAAAAAACAAACAAAAATGCAAAAATAAAATAAAAATACATATTTAAATCTTTAGTTAGAATAATACAAGTCCAACTCATCTTGATAAGTTGTGAGTAAGGAAATTATATTTCTTGTGAATAAATAGAGTTAAGAAAAAAAAAAGATTAAAAAATACCAGGAGAAAACTATTAAATTAATTAGAAAAGAACATACCTAATTTGATTGACAGCAATTGTTAAAAAAGATATTTCATGTTCTGTAAATAAATGAGTGAAGTTAAAAGAATAAAAACAAGAATTGTTTGAATGGAACAAATATTGTTATAATAGAAAAAATATTTAGCCTTTAGCAATCTGCATTATTAATATTACTTCCCACTACATTCTTTTTCAAGGGCTCTCAATTGCAGTTTCCTTATTGTTAATTTCACTCAAAGTTGTTTTCTGTTGTCATAGCAGGATATGACAACACAACTATCAAAGGTTAAAGAAGAAATTTAAAGCCAGTGAATTTTATTTGGAACATTTTCCAGTAGGTTCTAAGGGAAATAAACCAGATGAAAAGTTTCATCTGCTTTTCATCACAAGTACTAAAACTTATTCTAAGATAATTAATAAACAGTGTGGGTTGTGAATGACAATCTGTGTAGATAGAGTGAAAAGTAACTGAAATTAAGAAAGAAATAATAATGGCTGACAATGCTTTATCTAATAATTTGAAAATTCAAACATGAAAATGATTCATCATTTTTTTTTTTTTTTTGCTATCTCTGGCAACAGTGAATTTACATCATGAACATTTCTGTGAAAGAAAAAATTAAATAAAATAAAAACATAAAAATACAGTAATGTAATAAGGAGATATCTTTGGATATTTCAACATTTTACTGTTAAAACTGTATTTTCCTTCAGTAATTTTTGTTCATACCTTCCATTTAGGTGTATTTCATTATAAAAAAAATTCTATAAACATGTGACAATACAAAATACAAATTGTTTGGGTAGCAGTTGAAAATGCTTCACCATTTAAAAGAAAGAAAATGTTAAAAGAAATTGATTGGTCAGAGTAAAATATAAACAGAACCACCTTTGAAAGCAAGCATAGGATTGTTTGAATTGTTGAAATGAACAGAAGGATGTGAATAAATGCATAAAAGGTACTGAGAGATCCATTATGCATCATTTGAATGAAAACCTATGAAAGAAAAGTAAACAATTATCAACAAAACACACACACACACATATATATATATATATATATATATATATATATATATATATATATAAATATAAAAGTGAACATTGAAGTCAACACTTAGAGGTGACAGACTGTTTCATGCTAAATGAATCATCAGGCCTGATTATTGTGTTTAGCATGAAACAGCCTGTCACCTCTGAGTGTTGACTTCAATGTTCACTTTTATATTTACATATGCTCTATCTCTGATATTGAGCACTTTATCTCATAAATATAGCATACCTTAAAACTATATATATATATATATATATATATATATATGTGTGTGTGTGTGTGTGTGTGTGTATGAGATATCAATATATATTTTTATATATCAAGAGCAATATCAGGGAAATTGTATGACAAAGTGGAAAAGTTTACTTGTGACATGTTTTGTCTTTCAGGACTTCATCGGACTAAATTTGTTTTATTGGTACGACTACACATCTGCATGAATGAGGGATGTTGGGATTTTAGATTTTTTTCTTTTTTATATCTAGCCAAATTCATTTAGAGTCTTTTTGTTTCCATCATTTTTGTTATTAGATATCCCACACTGTGATAATAGAAGATCTGCCAGGAAAGGTGAACTGATATAAAAGCCATGGCATAAATTTACTATAGATGAATTTGTGATTCTAGACATTCCTAGCAGATCTATTATCAATGTGTGGGATATCTACTAACAAAAGTGATGAAAAGAAAAAAGACTCTAAATGAATTTGGATATAAGAAAAAAAAATTCTAAAATCCCCAGCATCCCTAGTTTGTGTGCATGTGTAGTCATACCAGCATAAATTTAGTCTGATGAAGTCCTGAAGGACAAAACACATGACAAGTAAACTTTTTATACTTTACCATACAATTTCCCTATATATATATGCATATGCATATATATGCAAATATATATATGGGTGTGTGTGTGTGTGTGTCTGCATAGTGAGAGTGATTTTTTTAGCTTATGTTGATTTGGTGTGTGTGTGTGTGTGCAGTGAGAGTGATTTTTTTACCTTATTTTGATTTGGTACAATGCCACAATAGTGGCTTATCTAAAGAGGACTGAACTCACTACATGAATGAATGGTTTGTAAGATTAATTTATTAAGCATAGTGTTTCTGAAAAAAGAAAAGCATACATATACACACATAAAAAATAACATTTTTATTTAGTTATCTATTTACAACCCAAAGTAATTTTGAAATTTGCTATGCATGGAACAGGCTGTAAATTCTTAACTAAATTAAAATGATATTTTTATGCCTGTGTATATATATATATATAGCATTTTTTTTAGTTATTCATTTACTGCTTGTTTCATGAATAGCAATTTTCAAAATAGGCATTGGTTTGTGTTGAAAATTGCTGTGCATTAAACATGCTGTAAATGTGTAAGTAAACAGAAAAAAAGTTTTTTATGTCCATTAAAAAGCTCTTTTAGAAATATTTTAAATTGAGCACTTATGTAAGAAAAGGAATATACAAATTATATATATATATATATATATATATATAGTTGGATGTTAGCTCTATCACTAATACTGAGTGCTTTCCAATAAGTACTGTGCATATATAATATATAAATAATATATATAAAAAATTACATATATATATATATATATATATATATGTGTGTGTGTGTGTGTGTGAATTGGGATTGAATATAGGTCAAATATAGATTTGAATCCAATAGAATGAAAGGATAAGGAAAAATAAGAAATGTTTATAAATCTAAACTGTTTTGCTTTTACTAAAGCTTCATCAGAGAATGAAATATGGAGGAGAAAAAGAAAATTCTGCTTTTTTTAATTTTTGTGTTGTTTTGTTTTGATTGGTTATTTGTTCCATTTAGATAGATAGATAGATAGATAGATATCTTAACTTGTGCTACATTTATTGTTTTATGAAAATGACATTGAACACTTTTTTAATTTAGCTGTTCTTTTGGCAAATATCATTTTTTTGCCAAAGATTGAACTTTATATATATATATATATATATATATATATATATATATGATATACAAATTTATATATCAAACTAATAGTGCGTTATCAAATGACAAAATAAAAGAACTCCTAGATGACATGTTTCATCCTTACAAAAAAAATTTTCAGACTAATAATGGTGGCACTCTTATATATAGGGATGGGGGGGGGGAGAAATACAACACACACCAGTTACAATTTTACATTGAAAACATTAATGATATAGTGATGCTTTCCATTTTTATCATCCAGTCTATGAAGATATTTAACTTAGCTAATCACATTCAGTTTTATCATTTTGATTTTATTTTTATCACTACTGGCTGACTCCACCAATCAAAACCATTATTAGCCTGAAGAAGTTCCTTCTGCAGATGAAACATTTCACTTTGGAGGTTTTCCATTTTGTCATTCGATTACACACACACACACACACACACAATAAAATAAAAATGCTAGCTACAAATACTAGCAAATAATATATGTTAAATTATACAATTCAATGTATATCAAATTTTACAGAAGCTCTGCCAACAAAGTGCTCAATTTCTGTCTGACTTTCTGGAATGAGGAGTTATCATTATTTACATGCAGACTATTGTCTTCATCTTTGTTGTTGTTATCACAACATTTCAGTCATTGAACTTTCTGGAATTCATCAGGTGTATGTTGATCCAGCTAACCTACAAGGAATTTTAAACTGAATCCTTTATTTAATCTATGGAGGTAGATTGTTCTTGTTCTCCTGCCCATGTTTCAAAGGTCCCAATGAGTGATTCAAATATTACAAAACACTGTGCTGACATTCAATAAGTATTTAATGTTTTTATTTATATTCCTGTAATTATATATATATATATATACATATACACACACATGCAAACACACACATATATATATATATATATATATACACACACACACACACATGTACACATATATATATATATATATATATATATATATATATATATATATATACATGCACATATATTTATGTATATACACATAAAAACATACACACTATATAAACATACACATACACACATATATTGTGTAGTTAGGCAGCAATCCCTCATTTATACATGTTTTATTAAAGACAACAGACAAGGTATTGCAATTAAGCTTTTTATTTAATTTTTCTTATGTTTGAACAAGTGTTTCCTTTTCTGGACACAGAGTGTGTAGAAACTGTCCAAATGTTCTGTAATTCTGAGTGCTTTTGGGTATACTTTTAGCCATTATCAAGGATGATTTTATTTTCACTTTTTAATTGGATTCATGGGTTGTGTGTATGTATCTAGAGCTATAGAGATCTTTTATTTTCCAACCAGTCAACATATTGTGGCCGTGTTTGTAGTTAATATAAAAACAACAAATATTTTCTACAAAAGCCAAATGATCGTCAACTATAAACAAGATGAATCTTCACTAAGAATATCATAAATAAATACACAACACCAGTTGACTTGAACAAAAAAATTAAATTATCTACTACAAAAAATTTAAAACAGCTAACCTTATCCTCAAAAATAACAAATATTACTTATGAGTTCAAATGCCCCTTAAGGAACTGTGTCCCTGATCAAATTGAACTCATAAATAATTACATCAGTCACACTACTACATGCCGATCCAGACGACTTATGTTACACCTATCTGACCACAGCTCCATTAGAATCCATTTAAACACAAACGCAAACTTACCAGACTCCATCCAAAACATACTAGTACAAAATACAAGCATAATTAACTCATCCACATGTAAAAAAAAAAAGATTTAAAATAATGGAAGCCTTAATAAAAAAAAAAGAAAAGTAAAAGCTAACACTCAATAATATTAATTATGAACATGGCCACAATATGCTGACTGTGTTTGGAAAATAAAACATCCCTATAACTTTAGGTATACACAACCCATACATCCAGTTAAAAAGTAAAAATAAAATCTTCCTTGATAATGGCTAAAAGTCTGAAAGTATTTGGAATTACGGAACATTTGTACAGTTTTTTACACACTCTGTGTCCAGAAAAGAAAATACTTGTTCGAACACAAGAAAAATTAGATAAAAAGCTTAATTGCAGTACCTTGTCTGTTGTCTTTAATGAAACATATATATATATATATATATATATATATATAAATATATACACACACACACACACACATACATACATACACACACAGACACATATATATACATACACACCACACATGTCATAAAGAGTTAGATACCTAGAAAATGTAAACACTTTGTTGATTGCAATTGGAAGTAACTTATATGCTTTCATAAAAAAATAAAATGAAAATGATAATAAAGTTGAAAATAAAGCATAAAAGACTTATATTTAGTGTCATCATAAATGATGCATCAGTGCAATAGAAGCATTTCCTGCTTTACTTTCTAAACCACTTAATTATTTTCAGAATAAAAAAAAGAAAGAGCACAAAAAATGTATAAACCAATAAACTGAACTTTTGGTGCATGAATTATTTTTGTTTTGTTTCATTACAAGACATTTTATGTTTATTATAACAGTTATTTTTTTATTAAAGTATGTATACATTTTAAGGGACACCCTTTACATGCCATAGAGCTGTGACATGAAAAAAATTCTGAATGAAAATATGTCTTATGTAAGCAAACAAAAACAAAGCTGATCAACATTCATTCATATAAGTGAGATTCCAGCTGTAATGGCATTCGTTTATCTGATTTGTTAATCCAGAAAAATAATTTAAAAAAAAAATGATTTAAATAAAAGAAAAAAAAAATTGATTATAAATTTCAATTTTTTTAAAAATTCCAGACATTATAATCAAGATCAAAAAATGTTTCTATTTGTGTTGATGTGTAACTGAATTTTGAAATATATTTTCCATTATAAAGTTACATAGTGAACACAAGACAATATTAGTGCAGTATCTTTTTTTTCTGTAGCTTATTCTGTTTTCATTTCTACACAATGAAGCTCCCTCCTGTGGAAATGACATTTTATTTTAGATTTTTAAAAAAATCCATTTTTGTTCTGAATAAATATTGCAATATTTTTCCAGATTTTTCTTTTTTTTTTTTAATTTTTGTATGGGTGCTTTCATGTATAAAATGAATCCCATGATTTCAAGATAATTTGCAGCACAGCAGAAGTTTATTGTTAAACTGTATTAACAATAACAATTCTTTCCTTTGATATTTAAAAGCAACCAGATGTGAATATTGGGTACTGTAAGCCAAAAATATTTAATAAAAAAATAAGAAAGAAAAGAAAAAAAAAATGGTCGTTATTTTAAAGAACAGTTCAAAATTTTCAAATATGAAGGAGATAAAAACAGTCTTATTTCCTTAAAAATATAAAACCAATCAGCTTTTGTAACAATCATTAAAAATGTCTTGCCTGTTTGTTTGGTATTTGATTTATATTCAGTTTGAATAAATATTTTTTAAAAAAGCTGAAGATTTGATTACTTTTAACTCTGAAGCTCCGTGTTTGATGTTTGAGTGAGGTGACATAGTAGAGTTAAGTCCCTTGGTATTAAAGGAAAAGAAACAATTAATTATTTTTTATATTTCTTGAATTTTGATGCTAACTTTTGAGATTTCTTTCTCTTATTCCATCACTTCTTTTTTTTACCCATTTTCATATGAGATCTTAAAATCTATTTCCACCACAAATAATAAATATATATATATTATAACATGATATTATTATTGTATCAAAATGAAAAATTCAGGAGACTTGCCAAAGAGTGACTTAAAGTTTTGCAATGTTTTATTCCTTATCACAAAACTTTAAATTGGTTTTTGATAAATATCCTGAACTTTCAATACTTTTTATACAATAATTATTGCTCTAATTATCTATTGAGCACTTTGACAAAATTCTGTTTACCTTGATATATGTTAAATTATATAAATTTTATGTATATCAATAGGTGTTATAATAGCATAATATATATATATATTATAATCATGAATAATGATTATGTGTGGTCTTGAGTGATGATTTTTTTTAATCACCAAATTGTTTATCTTTCAATGAAGAGACAGTAATCACAAGATTAGAATTCCTCAAACAGTTGGCATAGTAAGAGCAGTTTGGTATGATGGAGGGTCAGCATTAGAGCCTGGTGCAAACAAACTTTCATAGGAAGGCGGTGCTAATGCTGACTCATGCTGTGTAGAATGACCACCTGAAAGCCAAGAGAAACTTTCATCTTCAGGGTAAGGTGTGGGTGGACGACTGCTTGGGCGGTTAGGTGAAGCATTACGTCGAGAACGAGAGCCTGACCGACCAGAATTTCCAATCTCCTCAGTGGCTGACCTTTGGACATCTCTGTTACTTTCACAGACCTGTTTTATGATGTAACATATCCCTAATCCAAGTAAAAATGGACCAGCCAAAAAGAGGCTCACATATACAACATTTTGTGGTTCACAAGTTGTTGTTACTGATGCTTCTGTATACTTTTTGGACACTAGTTGGTAGACAACGGTATCAGTTGACCAGAATCTTACAGGTACAATGCATTTTTCTGTCATTGAAAAAACCTGCACTTTTTTCTCGTGAACACGATAAGATTTCCGCTTTAGTGTCATGTTCACAGAGACAGTTGAGGCTTCCCAATTGTTGGTGATAAAGAAGAAATACCTGTCAGTGCTTGAAATGTCAAAGATCTTTGAAGAACAACTTTTTCTTAAGACCTGAACATAACCAATGCAATATTTGCAATCCCAGTTTGGTACAAACTTTTCCATGTTTTCCATACTTTTGATAAGGTAAAGAGTCAGTGTGCTTTTTCTTGTGCACACGCTTATGCTTACCAAAGACCCGGTCATCAAATAGAATTGGTAGGTTTTGTTTTCACGCCAATTTAGCGTGAACTCTTGCATAAAACTATACTTAGTGAATGTAGAATTCTGTTCAGGTTTGTATGGTAAAAGATAGACTGAAATAAATACATTGGGTGATGTTGTTTCAATTTTTACTTTTTCACAAAACGCTGTGGAGATCTTCTGTACTTGCAGCATGTCTGAGGAAGAAATAGTTTGTGTGTTGTTTTCATACATATTGAGTCTCAAATAGAGGCCGACAAGCAGAGAAAGGGAGATAATCCATATCCATACAATCTTTAAGCGAGTATTTACTTTCATGCTTTTCAAACAGAAAAGGTAGCAAAGTCCTGTGCAGGGACAACAGTAAAATTTTATACATTTTGAATTTGAATCTTGTGATGTTACTGAAGTCCGGCGCACGCATGCAGAGGGTCTGCAGTTGCGGGATGACATGTTACGGCCCATTGGGATTTAATTAGGGAAGGGCTTAATTTTGTAGCTGTTGTTTTGTTTTGGGGGAGTTTTCTCGTTTTCAGTGAATTCAATTCTGGAAATGGAGAACAAAAGAAATAACTATGTAAGCAATTTACTGGTGGGGAAGATTTCAAGCAAATGTTTGGAAAGGTGAGGATTAATCAATGTTATACATATAAACAGAGAAAGAAAGAACAGTTAACCTGGTTTTACACATGCAGAAATTTAAAGTTTTTACATTCCTGAAAGACATGGGAAAATATTGTTGCTCAGCTTTTAACAGATCTTGAAAAAACATTACATTTTTGAATTTATAGCAAAGAAAAAGAAGATTTATATGCATATATTTTAGCAAGAAAAATATAAAAAAGAGCATTTTAAAAATTTTGTCTGACTTAATTGAACACATGAAGCTACTGGAGATCTCCTCAGATTGTATGTTTGCTCATTGTATAAAGAAAACAGTCTGATAGTTCTATAAGTGTATCTTTGGGAGTCACAGAAAGTCTTGGTGTTATGTCCAACTAATGAAAAATTATTGTTAAAATAGAGACATTTAAGTAATCAAGACAATATATGGCAATCAGTTAAACAGAAGAAGAACAGGATATATTATGTAATTTCTGTCTGAATTTATCTTATGAGGAGTTATCATTATTTACACTATTTACATGCAGATTATTGTCCTCGTATTTCTTTCTTATACAACATTTTGGCCATTATGTCCTCCAGCCCTCAATGGGTGTATGTCGATCTATATAACCTACATGGAATTTTGAACTGAATCATTTATTTAATCTAATTGTAGACTATTCTCATTGAAAGCAAGAGAGCATCATGACTGAAATATTGTGATGACTACAACAAAGATAATGATAATAGTTTTCATGTAAACAGTGTAAATAATTCAATAGTTTTGAGATAAGTCATTTCAAGAGTCGTCCAGATTGTTGCTTTCATTTATTTAGACATTTTTGTCTTTGTTGCAACATTAAAAAAAGAAAAACAAAAATAGAATATGAGATCAATAATCTGAACAATCTGGGGAAATAAAAGGAACAAATATTGAAATATTGTTCGAAATTCTGAGATGAGTCACTCTTATAAGTTATTCAGACTGGTATATGTTTTTTTACTGTTTTTATAACAACATATTGGTCAGTATCTTCTTTATCTTGTGGATGTATTTTTGTTTATAAAAAAATGTCAGGTTCTTTTATGGCTGAAAAGGAATATATTCAGTGTTTTTCACATGTACTGAAAATTAACATAAAAGTTGCTCCATATAGCAGTTTTTTCTTTTTTGGATTGACTTCTATTTGCAGACATCTTTGATATTGAGGCATAAAAGTGAAAAAAATATAGTTGGACTATACACATAAAAAAGGCAAAAAGCACATAGACTATAAAATAAAAAAATATAAAAATTAAAAACAGCAACAATAAGGATAGTAAACCAAATAAGTTTCTAAGACAGCAAACAATATGCTTGGTAGTATTATAAACAAATAACATTTTTAATTATGAAAAAGAAAAAAATCAATCTTAAAGAATCAAATTTAATTTTAAACTTAAACAATCAATGACTCTTGGATCATTTAGACAACATACAAAGGGAAACAAATTGAGAGGGAATAGATTGTAGAAGCAAAACACTACATTTGAAGTTTTAAAATAAAAAATGACCTGACATTTACAAAAAATACTTTTTGTGATCAATGATCTTCAAAACTTGAAATATGATAATCTATCCACAAAAGTCCAAATTTATACATTAAAATCTGACCATAAAAAACAAATTCTGCCTTCTGCCATATATATATATATATATATATATATATATATAAATTACATATTAATAAAATTCAATACCTCAAATGGATGGCCATTTCTCCCTGTAAGAAAAAAAATTATACCAGGGTTTATCAACACCAAAGGGTTTGAAGATAAAATAAAATAAAAAGGAAGCTTACAGATTTTTAAACTTTAAATAAACAGGAAGGCAAAGAGGACAAAGTAAGAGAAAAAAAAAATAAAAGGGAGGAAAGAGAAAAAAGTGGAGAGAGAGAGAAAAAAAGAAAAAAAAAAAAAGAAAAAATTAATATTAGACAAGTTTTTAACAAATAACAACTCTTTAAGAAAGAGCGTTAGTAGAAAAACTATCAAAATAAGTTATTCATGTACAAAAAAATGTTTAAAATAATTGACTCCCACAATAAGTATATTCTAAACCATACTATGTTTCTGTTAACACCATTCTAGAAATAGCAGCCTTTGTCCAGTTGGGGGAAAATACAGAGCATCTAATGATATTTATCAAGCTATATTTATATTTATCAACCCAAAGAAAATAGTTTAAACCATCATATTTATATTGGGATTTTCGTGGAAGAATGGAAACAAAGACTTTATAACCATAGACACTCTTTTTCCAACCCAAGATTAAAGCACCAAATTGCTCTCTCCAAAAGATTTTAGGAATTGAGGGTGAAAGATCTAAACCCTCAGATTGACTGGAAATTCATAGTAATTTTAAGGGTAGATTTAACTTGTGTTTAGAAGAAAAAAATATAATAAATTGGTTTTGAAATGTTGTCATAGAAGTAAATTCAAACTGATATAGAATATTTTCAATCTCACACTATCCATTATCACCTAACACCTATACTGTTATTTCTACTCCTTATGATTCCTTTTAAATAACCTTCCTCCTATATAGTTTTTTTTTTATATTTTTCTTATTATTATTATTACTATTACTCCAGTTAAAATATATCTATACTATATGTATTGGTTTATTTCTTAAGGTTATATATATATATATATATATATATATATATATATATATATATATATATATATTTATATATATATATATATATATATATTTTTTTTTTTAACATATTATTTTTTTTAATTTTTAATATATTTAATTTTTTATATATTTAATTTCTATTATTGATTTTAAGATTTTATTTTTATAAGTTTTTTATATTTTACTTTTAATACTCATATTTATCATTAAATCACTTTTTAATAGCTTTTTTTTAAATATTGCTGTTTTTAATTTTAATCTATAATTAATATTTATTTATTTTTCACTTATATTACTTAAGTTTGATTTCTTTGTTTATGCTTATTAGCATATAAAATTTACCCATTAATTTATATTTTATATTAATATTTCTTTTTGAATTTACTAAATACTTGTTCTTATTATTTCAGTAAAAATATATTTTTTTAATTAACTTCTTATATAATATTTTTATTTTAGGTGTCAATTCTGTTTTAACTTTCTTTAATTTTTTTTAAAAAAAACTACCATAAAAACTTTCCTTAAGTTTTAAAGATTGAATTTCCTTCTGTAATTTTTCCATATTGAAACAAGATATTAATATTTTTAAATATAGGTCAAGGTTATTTTAACTCGTGTTAGATTTGCAACTGTGCTTAAACTTGTCTAGAGAAGTTCCTATTTCTTTTTCCACCCCCTCTCCATTTTTTCTTTTTTATCTCTCTCTCTCCTTTTTTTCTTTTTCCTCCCTTTAAAATTTTTTTTTCTCTTACTTTGTCATCTTTGTCTTCCTGTTTCTTTAAAGTTTAAAAATCTGTAAGCTTCCTTCTTATTTTATCTTCAAACCCTTTGGTGTTGATAAACCCTGGTAGAATGTTTTTCTTACAAAGAGAAATCATCATTCATATGAGGTATTGAATTTCATTTATATGCAACCTATTTATATATGCTCTGTAATAAATACATTGAGCTCTCTTTGTGGATGAGTTTTAATATTTATATTATTATGATTCACTTGGATTATTTGCCATGGATTTTTACCTATATATATATATATTAATGCAATAATTACTTTTAGTTGGTACAGGTGTTTTAGTTGCTATGCCTGTTGTTTATTTTTTTAAGCAGTGAAATTAATACAGTGTAACCCGGATATAAGAGAGTTGTCGGGACCGGTGAAGAAGTCTCTTATATCCGGGTTTGGTCTATTATATATACATTAACACAGGCTCTAATTTGGGACCAGATAAAATCTCTCTTATATCCGGGTTTCTCTTATATCAGGGTTACACTGTAATGAGCTTAGGTCGAGAAGTCCTACTAAAGAAAAATTGTGCCTCCAACAGGAATTGAATATGTATCTCTTTTTCCATCAGAAAAACTGCTTCTATAGCCGAAACATGCCACTACCAGTTTGGCCATAGGAAGTAGCAGCATGTTTTGTCTATAGCAATGGTTTCCTTGTACACACACATATGAGTGGGTGACCAAAAAGACCTGAAGAGCAGTATTTGATGTATGATCATTAAAATACTAACTTAGGGAAGTGAATCAAATAGAGAACTTTCTCTCTCTCTCTCTCTCTCTCACACACACACACACACACATATATATGATTAATAAAAATAAAATTTGTCACTTAACTGATTGATGTCATATTCAGCACCTTGACTCCATAGTTTCGTAGACGAACCTTTTTGTAATTGTTCAGTCCACTTCTCAAGTGTTTTCAGAAAGCTTTATTTAAATTTTGGTATATTTATAGGAGCAGAGTACTCAATATCAGAGATATACTGTTTGTAGATATAAGCATGGTCTGATGATCACTGAAGATATGAAATTCTAGTTATCATACAGTATTGATTTCTATATCCATATATAATTTTGAGTATTTTTGTATGCAAAAGCTACAGCCAAGGATTGTTTGGAGTTAAATAAATAAGTAGATGTTTTTTAAAAGAAAAATGTAAATAAAATGTTGCCTTTATCAAGAATAATTTGCTGAGTAAATATAGTTATATTTTTTCTGTTCCTTTCCTGTTTTTTTTTTTTTTGTAACAATTAATGTATCTTTCAGTAATTTTTGACAAAGCCCCCAAAACAAGGCACTTGTTAAAGTTCAAATCCAGTGATTTAATAAAACATTTTGTGATTTATGACTAATGTTTTGGCTATTTGTGAGTTAGAGCGAAAAGCTTTTCAGTATCCTCTCATAAAAAGCAACAATAAAGATGAAAAAGCAAAAAAAAACAAAAAAAACAAAACAAAAAAAAAACAGTCAAAATTTATATTGAATATATTTCATCTAAGAACTTCAAACTTCTCAATCACATGTTTCCTTTTTTAATGTTAAAACACTTAGGCAACAATATCATTTAACAATCAAATTAACTGCAGTGATATATAAATGACTACCTAATTAGCATAGATAAGGCAAAAATTGCATAAATGTACAATCAGTATGGGTGGAGTAGCTCTTGGAATGTGAGATGAACAATGACTGCTGGACTGACAAAATATGAAATCACACTTCATAACAGTAACAAATATGAAAGAAAAACAACAAGAAATAATATGAAATTAGTTTATATATATATATATATATATACATGAGTCTGATATACATTTGTATTCATTTAAAAGAAAGAATTTTAATTTATTTTAAAAAAAACGTGTTTTACTTAAATAAAAAACAAAGAGAAAGGAATTTCAATGGATATTTTTAAAATGAATATTTTTTACAAGTCGGTATTGGAAAGTTCCTGACTGTGTGTACTATTTAATAGAAATGAGCATGCAGTTAATGTTCATTGGTACCCATCCTACTGAGTCAGTCTACTAATAGGCTTTATTCTATCTACTTGTATTCAATTATAATAATTTTATAATCTTTTATTGAAACAGTTCTGTAATCTTTATGACTAAGAAATTCAAGCAATGTATTGCTGGGCTTTAGGCAAACATTCTTTGAGTACAGGTTTGTGAGTAAGATGTGAATTTCAAGGTCAGTCATAAGGATGAATGTTCAAAGTTACCAATCACCAGCAAATCACTGGAAAATGTGAAAGACATTTGTGATCTAATCCACCTAAGTTGTTGTTAAACAATCCATATTCTTTACTAAAGTAAGAAGAGTGTACTTTTTCTTTAGGTTTAGTTTGGGAACTTTCCAATTCCAACTTTACTATGTCAGATTTTATTATGCAATTCAATGTTTTCAAAATAAAATTGATATTAGCCAACCAATGTTGGCAAAATGTTATGGTTAAACTTATTTTTATCTGATAAATATACCATGCAATTTTTATATTATAATAAATGTTTTTTTTTTATCAGAAATATTTGCACTAACTTATTTGGTGATGTGAAATTTTATGCATCTTGAGGGTTGTTCATCATATTGTAAATAAATATATTATAGAAGTATAGTTATTGATATTTATTTTTTAATTTCCGATGTATAAAGATTGCCATAGGTCATAAGAAAGATATCAGCTTAAACGAGAAACAAGATAATAAAGTTATTGAATGGTGGAAACACAATGTTGGAAATGGCAAAGAAGTTGAACTGAGATTGTAGAACAAGAATAACAAAAAATGAAATTGAAAAAGTTGGTAAGATAAGGACATTAAAAAAATTGGCTTTATGAATTTTACAAAAAGTGATTTGAGAAAAATTAAAAGGGTGATAAGCAAGAAAAATGTACTGACCAGCAAAGAAAGTATTTGAAGAAGCTAGTGTTGCAAATGTAAACTGTAAGAAAAGATATAGAATATTAAGAAGGTTAGTAAAAGGCATGAAAGCAATCAAACTGCTACCTTTAAGTAAACATCACAAAGAGAAAAAAAGTACATTGAAATTGGTCTCTTAAGAATATTTTTTTGGTGAATATAGAGCTACATTGAATGGACCTGATAGCTGAGCTAGAGATTAGGTCCTTCATGGAAATAGTCAACCAAAATGACTTACAAGACAGCAAAACAGGTGTGCAGTATTGTTCTGGGTTAGTATTGTAGGCAGTAAAAATAAAGGTTCCTTCAAAGTTGATGATGATGCTAAGATAAATGTGGTGAATTGTAAATTTTTACACAAGACATTTTTTGAGTAGTACAGGTCAAAACTAGGAAGTCTTAAACTAAAGAGTATATTCTGCAAAACTGGGTATTACCCACCTTGCCCAAAATGGTTTTAAAGATACTAAATTAATGGAATGAATCCCAACTACTCTAGATGCTTATTCAAATTTATGATCCATCTTTGAAAGAGATATATATGAGAAAGGAAAACAATATTCAAGCAAAGAAGATCTCTGGAAAGCAATACTACAAGTAATATTAAAATTGAAAGAGTAAAAAAAAAAAAAGAAAAGTTAATAAAACCAATTAATGAAAGACTGATAAAGGTTATAGAATATCAAAAAGTCCATAACAAGTAAAATAATAATTTATTCAGGCATATAGGGTATTGTTTTAATCAAATATTCATGATCATGCATCCTGTAACCCATTAGGGTTGTAGGGGCATCACATGTACTGCAGCTATAGCATCAGTGGTGTGTCTTGGGCAAGGTAGCCTGATGGATATCAACCCTCTCCAAGCTGGTTTGGATTCAGTTTTCTTCTTCTAGTCTGGTTGTCATTCAAGGCAATAGGGAGATAAGTTGGGGAGAAAAGAGATGGATTTATACCTTCCCTAAAGGGTATTAGTGTGTAAATGAATGTAAAAAACTTGACTGGAATTCAAACTCAAATATTATTTGTAAATAATAATCAGCTGCACTTTTTACATAGTAAATCTGTCTTTTTACATAGTAAATCCTGACAAACACATTATCAATATTTTTAATAAGTATAGATACAATATCACAATATGATGAAATGCTACTAACATTAACTGAAAATATTGACTTGCATAATAAAAATCTGACAAAGTGTCTTTCCATATTTTAAAAATGAAATATAATCAACTGCAGTTATCCCAGTCAGCACAGCTTTCATGTACAAAATTTTTATGAAACTAAAACTTTTTTGTAAAATCTGTATCAAATGTATAAAGTATAAACAATAACAAAAAAGACAAAGGCATAAGATTTTTAAAATAACAGTATTTAAGTATCATCCTCAAAGATATCAAAATTAGAATCCTCAGATCCTGAGGAAAAAAAGCTAAAATACAAGCTTCATTTCTTAACTACTGAAATATATTTAATTCATTTCATTTTTGCACTTGATTCATTGTTTAGTAAGTCAAACAGGTTTACATTGTAAAATACATTACCAAATTTAACATTGACTTTCTTTATAACAGTTCAAGTCTATGTTATAATAAACAAAAATTTGTTTTCGTATTTTTTCCAGATAAAAATTTGGGACTATTTTTTTAAAGCAAAAGCAAGAAAAAACTTGAAAGTTTAAAAAAAAAATTATAACTAAATTTTAAAAATAGGTTGTCAATTTCCTTATAAAAACATTTAGAAATAGTTGGATGGTTGCTACTATCTTTGGAGTTTAACATGGCACCTATCTAGTTAGTGCAAATAAAGAGGAGGTTCTGCTCTATATAGTTTTCACTATTTTCTGTTGAAAAAAAGTATAGTACGTAAAAATGGTAGAAAAGATAGGATAATAGTAAAGCTAATTGATTTACATATGTAATTTAAAAACGTTTACTTTATTTTTAAAGATTGTTAACATTCCTAAAGTAATTATTTTTTGGAGAAAATAATTAAAGATTTAAAATCAAGCAGATTCAAGTGTTTAATAATTTTAAAAAATTGAAACTGTAGGATGAATATTTGGTTTAAAACTTTCAAATTTTTATATATAAAAAAATTGCCAATATTTAACCTTCGTGTCCACAAAAAAATGGTGTGTCAAAAGGATGGCTATTCTCTTGACACTGCTATTACTGTATACACTTTTGACTCCCTCAGCAATGTTTATTTACAAGATTATAAAAATATGTAAACCAAATACAATGCAATATTTATTATTTACTATTTTATAAAGAAATTAACTTAAAAAGAAATCTTTTTATTAAAGAATTACAAAATTATCAAAATATGTAAACCAAGTACAATGCAATATTTATTTTTTAACATTTTATAAATAATTATGAAAACAATTTTTACTCATAATTTTATAAAAATATGAATAAACTATAGAACAAGTCAGTCAGTCAGTTATGTACCACATGTGATACATGATTAGGCAATCATGTATCTTTCAATACATGACTGACGAGGCAGATTTTTCCTGCAGTAAGTTGCCATTTCTTTCTGTGGTAAACCATTTGCCAACCAAGGCTATAGAAGCCAGTCTGTCCTGCTATTTACTCATAGCTGGAGGGAGAAGAAGAGATTCACACCTTTCCCAAGGGTATTACGCATGTAAGTGAATGTAATGGATTCGACTGTATTTCGAACTCAGCTCTCCGATTCCTCAATCCAAGCCACTATCCATTAAAACAAGAAAGATCAAATAAACATGATTTTCTGAACGTAATACATTTTCTTCTCTGATCATTTTATATCTTAGATTACTTCTTGTTTTAATTTTCCACTTTTTATAAATTTATGAATAAAAAGATTTCTTTTCATTAATTTCTTGATAAAATGGTAAATAATGAATATTTCATTATAGTTGGTTCACATATTTTTACACTCTTGTAAATATAAAATTATTCTTATAAATAAACTATCTAATAAATAGTGTTTATTATTTTTCTGTCAATTCTCAAGAACAAAGGCAATGTATACATTCATTTACATGTGTTTAGATTTTAGTACAATCCTAATCATCACTTTTTAAAACAATAAACATTGCTGAAGAGTGAAGGAAGTTAAAAAAAGAGGTGTCATGGAAAAATGACTAATATTTTTATAATCTTGTAAGTGATGTTGAGAGGAAAAACTGTACTTTTGACACATCTTTCTTTTTGTGTATACATTTTTTAAAAATTCCTGTCTGTAATAAGATTCAGGATTTAAAGTAGAAAATTTATTTATTGATACATTTAAGCAATAAATATTTATTAATAATAGAAAAAACAAAACAAATCAAAAGTGGACATAGTTATACATTGCATTATGAGGCATTGCAGGTCTTTAGTATTCTGAACCTGTCTACTGGGGAAAAGGGTCCTGGATTCTTTCTTCCCTGTGTGTTTTTTTCTTAGTATTTGCAAGCATCTTTGGTAATTTTCATGATGGTTTATATAAAAGAACAGAAAGTGTACTTTAGGTAAAACACAAGTGTATGATTGGTAATATTAGTAGTAGTATTAGTGTTTAAAACAAAGTAAAATATCACTTAAAGACTAAACATGATTGGTTTGAAATGATATAAATCTTGAAAAGGTTCACCACACAATCAATGAAGATCATTGTTGGACCTCTGAGATGATTGGTTTATCTTGGAGTTCATCTGACAAATATTAACAGGAGATTTGAGAATGAAATGTAGTATTTTTTGCCAAAATTTGTGCCTTCTTTGTTCACAGAGGATTAAGGAAAATTAATTTTAATGTGTACCATGATTTGAGAGAATGTCTTTTTTTTTAGATGATTTACTTTTTGTTTTTTATCAAAGTAATGGTGATTTCTAAGCATAGCTTAGATGTGGAACAAGGTCAAAAGTATGGGGAACCCAGTAAGGATCAAACTCACTATTCAGTTGTAACTGATTTAGCGAGACAAGCTTGTTAACCATTACACCATGCTAAAGTGACTGGGAATGGCTTATATAATTCTGCTTGTTTTTTTTTTTGGTTGCGCCTTCGTATAGCACAACCATTCATACTATTAGATGAAAAATATGAGATTTTTAAAAATAGATACTTTGTGAACTTAATGAGTGAAACAAGCTTAATAATGTCGAATAACTCCATAATTTTTGTGGGTGAAAAATTTAAGAAAATTTAGTTGCGTATATCAAAATAAATAAATGACAAGATTGGAAAGTTGAATACGGATTATTTGTTAAGAAGATGGCAAATGTTTAAAGTCAGATAAAGCTCAAGCAATGAAAACATGATGCAGATAATGTAAATTTTTCTATTTTAATTTTAAATTGTCTTTTGATTATAAATATTGTTAAATCTCAGATCAAGTTATAGGTTTTCAGTAAAATATGTAAAGCTCAATAAAATAACATTATAACATAAAACTTCTAAATTTAATAAGGATTGGAAGTTTGCTGAGAAGAGTAAAAAAAAATGTGAATAATTTTAAAACATTTTGTAAGAAAACTGTTTATAAAAATAATTTCTGAATAATTCTCTGCTAGAAAAAATTGCTCCATGCTCAAATTTTGAGGACGTTATTTTTTTCTGCTGTTTTTCCAAGTATTAATGTTTCCATTAATAAATTAATTTTAGCAATCAATGTAAACTATATTGAAATCATTCAACTTCAAAAAAATTTTAGTTTCATTTAATTTGAAATGTATTTTTTATTTTCTATTTACTTTATAAACAGTTTAAAATTCCAATATTACAATCTTCAAAGATTTTTAAAAACCTTTTTTTTTTCAAAGGGTTAGATATTTTTGTGACGTTTAAAAAAAGTATAGTTTTAAGCAGTGTCTAATAGATTATGATATCAAAAATGAAACAAAGAACCTGAAAAGTCAATCAAGTCTTATCTGTATAAAATAACCATTCTCAACCATTTGGATATTTGTTGTTCAAATGATATTACAATTTCAGATAAATCTGCAAGCATCTAGATATTTTAATGCAAAGAATTGAAAGCAGATGGCATGATAAAAATGTTTTAATAAATAATGAACTATATTCTGGCTGATGCATAAAATTGTACAACAGCACCAGAATACAATTAATGCACTTGTTGGTTAGATAAGGCTTAATTTAATTAATTTAAGCATGTATCAACCCTTGTTGAGCTATGTAATGTTGAATATAAGTCTTATAGGATAAAAATCACAACTAATTAATAGATAGGTAGAGTCAAAAAGTAGATGCAGGTCCAGTTTAAATGAGAATAAAAAAATATAGACATAGGCCTGGTTGACACTGGAGTTAAAAAAAAGAGGCAAAAATGGGTCCAGTTTATATACAATTATGCAAATATTCACTGGGAAGCTGACTCATTTTTGGGGATGGCTCTTACCCCTCTGCAGTATATGCACTGACAATAGGGGATACTGTTGTTGGAGGTCAGAGTTCAGGTCATTTGTGAAACATGGTGACCAATTAGGCAATTGTCGACAAGAAAAGACAATCAGATAAGTGCATGCTTAATGAAAAATGAGAAAAACAGCTGTCAATTGTTGAAACATGAAGAGTGGATGAAAGTGTTAATCTACAAAACTAGAGTCAAGGTTCTTAATATAACATGAATCAGCTAAGTGACATATTTTGTTTGTATTAATCCTATAAATATATATATGCTTTTTTTTTTACACATTTTTTATTTCAAATAAATGTTTTAGTGTTTTTAAAAACTATCATTGCAATGATTCTTCATTTTCAACTAAATGTAAAGTTTTATTTCAATTTTCATTTTTTTGTTACTTAGCAGTTGTTGATTTGGTTTTTGCAATTTTTATTATTTTTTTAACAGGACGGCTGATTAATTGAACTTGTTATTTATATATTTTTTTTAAGTGATCCAAAGGACATTTTTATTTTATTTGAGCATGAAAGAAGAAAGGCAAAAGAAAGAGGCACAGTTTGTGAAAGAGAAAAATCCAAAAATAAGAAATAATTTAGACTTATCAAATATTTAACAGAAAACTGCAGATGAAACAGACATAAATAATCTTGTAAATATTTGTAGGTACTTAACTAGTACAGACACACATAATGGAATTAATCAATTATAATTAAATTTTCTATATACTCACACAGACATGAAAGTGTGCTGAAAAGTTCTTGGTTTAACCCACTTAAGGAAATGGATTGAACCAAGTACTTTTCAGTACCCCATTATAGGTACCACCACAAAAATGCTAAAAATCAGCATACCATGATGAAAACATGCTCCAAATGTAATAAAGACATAGATTTATTGTCAAAATCATTTTTATTATTAAGAGGAAGGATCAAAGTATTTTTTGATTATTTGATTAAATTTTTTTCTCCTTTTTATAACATTCAAAATTTTGATTAAAACACTTGCTTTTCTTGTGTCAGCAGTTGTACCAACTTTTTTAGCAGACCAAATTTTAGCCTCTTTTTTGCAGCGACAAACACATTAATTTGGAAATTCTTGCAAAAATCAAATAATTGTTGGATTTTAATGAAATTTTCAGGAATTGAATGAAATTATTTTCGAATTTTTGTATTAGAAAATCTTGGTAAAAATATATTTTTTTATAAGTGTTTCAGCCCCTTACATAATTTTATGAAAATGTGAGAAATTTAATGTGATAATTTTTAGTGATTATATTAGATAAAAGCAATTAAAAGCTTTTCTAATTAAATAATGTCTTAGTTTTAGTGCAATTTTTTATTTTTCAATTCAGAGATTTTTGATAAGACAGGGTCTGATTTTGCAAAAAAAATTCAGTGATCTAAATTCTTCAAATAATTATTAACTAATATAGTCACTAAAAATTATCACATTGAATTTCTCAAGTTTTCATAAAATTATTGTAAAAAATTGAAAACAAATCTTGTAAAAATTCTTTTTTCATTGAAAATATGTTTTTTTCAATTTTTTACAATTTTAAATTGAATAAGTTATAAAATTTTAAAATTAATTTTCACTGTGATAATTTTTAGAAAATATTATTAAGTAAAACTATATTGTAAAGTTTATTACAATCTGACAACCCCAAATATTTTTAAAAGAATTTTGATTTGTTTTTGTATGTGTGATTTCATTCAGAATTTCTGAAGTATGGATGTACAAACCAATAAATCTATCATTAAAAGGTTACATATTTTAAGGGTTGTCTCCCTCTTAAAAACTTTATTGTCTGCTCCACCATACTTAACTATGAATACATTTGGCTGTCAATCAGCTGTCATTAAATCAATTAACACATCAGAAAAACAAAACTCTATAATTAAGAAATGTTTGTATACAACATTTTATGCTATAAGTAAGATTTGTTTCAAATCAGATTAATTTAACTTTAAATTTGCTAATTTTCCTCAAATAATGTTTCAGAAATATATAGTTTATTTTTGCAAGAATTTTAAATTTTAAAAAAGAATTTGTTTACAAATTTGTCAATTTTTATTGATTTTACTGACAAAAAAATTCGATTCTGATCAATATAATTTCTGTTTGAAATATGCCACAGAATATTTTGTTGGATGGAAATAGTAAATTTAAAATCCATTAGCTTTCAATTAATGCTAAAATGAAAGCTTCAATAAAGCTCTTTCATTTTTAAAAATTTATTTTAAACCTTACATATATTGAATTAGTGGAGGTACCTACCATTATATATATGCGTGTGTGTTAAAATGGTGTTTTCATCTAGCTAATGTCTTATCATTATGTGGGAGGTATTTCTGCCACATCATATATATATATATATATATATATATATATATATGAAGAAATATAGTCTTAAGATGTGCTATATTTATGGGATAAAGTGCTCTATATCAGAGATAGAGCGTGTGTAAATATAAAAGTGAACATAGAAGTCGACACTTAAAGGGAACAGTCTGTTTCATGCTAGACGCAATCGTTAGGCCTGACGATTGTGTCTAGCATGAAACAGACTGTTCCCTCTAAGTGTCGACTCCTATGTTCACTTTTATATTTATATATATATATATATGTCTGAATGATGGTTTCCATGTAGGATACAGGTTTGATTTCTATCAAAGAACGCATATTTTCTATTAAATTTCTTGAATATCCAAGCCAGTAAATGTAATTAATACTGTTTAATTAAAAACAGAGCATTTACTCAAATAAGTTGTATGCATAAAAATAATGTATAAACAGAAAATATATTAATATATATATATATATATATATATATATATATATAATAATAGCACAAATTCAAGCATTCAAGTCATCTGAAGATTGCATAAGCGTGAAACTTGGGTTACAATAGGGCCATCTTTTTATAGGGTTTAAGGGTAAGTGTTTTTTACTCTGTCTAGGCAATCTAGGCTTTGAACACTTTACTAAGTAGGTAGGTTTGCCTTTAGGCTTTTTTTCTTTTTCTTTTTTCAGTATTGTTGTTTTTGCTTGAGACTTTATCGGGATAAAGAGTTTTAGGTTTTGGCAAGTTGTCTGTTGGTTCCATCAATGGTTTTTATTTTTGTTTAATATATATATATATATATATATTTATAATGACAAGGATAATGGTTTTGATGTAAAATGTGAAATGTGAAATTAGATGATCGATCAATCAATCAATAGTGTTGTTTGGGACTTTCAAAGAAGGCATGTACTTGAGTACTTCTTCTATTTTGATAAACAGAAGTAAAACTTGGTTCAAACTCAACTGAAGGCAGAAATGGAAAAAATAGTATGCATGCCTTATTACAGTAATAAGTACCATGACAGAAAATAGGCCACGATGTTGGAACATGGAAAAATAAATGCATAAAAATCACAGGTAACTGTGTTGCAATAACTCTTTTGAACAATATGTTTTAGATTTAATTAAAAAAAAATGATAAAAAATAGGGATGGAGGTTAAAGGTTAATTTAAGAATGTCTCATACAGTTGACAGGGCAATAGCTGTCTGGTAAGAAGGAAGTTCATTGTTTGCATTATCTGAAAAAAGACTCTCATATGAAGGAGGTGGAGCTGCTGCATTCCTACTCTCAGTGTCTTGACTTCTTGTCCAATTATCTTGCAAACTGTTATCACTTTGTGGGGGTAAAGAAGGTTGGAGAGTTTCTGGGGGTGGAATGGGTGGCTCAGAAATTGGCCTGTGGTAATCCACATCCATACTAGTCATGGAATCCCGTCTGTGTGAAGAAAATGAGGACATACTTGCATCAAGGTCATTCTGGAAGATCTGTCGAAAAATACAGCTGAAAATGAGGCCAAGAACCAGCGGTAATATTAAAAAGAATCCAATGTAAACTGGATTTCTTGGTACACAGTGAGTTGTGATGGTCGCTTCTTGGAAATCGTTGGAGTCTAGACCATAAACCACACTTTGGGAAGTATGGAAATCTAGTGGTACAAACATTTTCCAAGCTTTTAAGAATGGTTTCACCTGTCTCTGATTCACCTGGTATAATTTTCTTTTTAGAGTCAGGTTCATGGATACATCTGAATTGAGCCAATTGTTCCAAATAATAAAATAGTAGACATCACTCTCTGAAATAGTAAATAACTTTGAGTAGCACTCAGCCATGTCAAGTGAAAATGATGTATTTACATACCAGGTTTTTCTTGTTTCAAGAAGACGTTCCATGTTTTTGATGCTTTTCACGGTGTACACATGCAAGTTGAGGTTAGTACAAAGAGTTAAAGACACAGAAGAACCAGCCAGCAGATGATAGTGCAATGTTTTATTTTCCCCTTTGAAAAGAGTAAAGTTTGAGAAGATGTTGTATATAGTTTGAGTAGAGTTTATTCTCGGCTCTTCTGGGAAAACATAGGCTGAGATTTTCACATTATAAGATGATGTCTTTAAAGACACTCCACTGCAGAATGTTGTTGATATTTTCTGGGCTCTTACCAAATCAGATGAAGACAGGGTCACTGAATGGCTTGTGTATGTGTGGAACCTTAGCACGAATCCAAATGAAAGGGGTAAAATGATAAGCCAAAACCATAAAACTTTAAGGCGTGCATCCAAAGACATGCGCTTCAGGCATAAAGCATAGGAAAACAGAGTACAGAGCATGGCACAGCAGGTTGGTGGGTTTTCTCTGGTGTTATCTGAAAAGACAGACTCTGACCGAGCAGAGAGTGACGGAGCATGACTTAGACTTGAAGAGCTGTCTGAAAAATTACTGACCATAATTTTTATGGATTTTTTGTTTCTTTGGTTATGATTTAATTTTGTTCATCTGTATAATTGTTGCTGTCAAATGGAGAACCAAAAAAAAGAAAAACAAAAATAAACAAAATAAATTAATTGATAAACAAATAAATATAAAGTATATATCAAGCTAGATATATCTATAACTAGAAATACTGTAACAGATACATGCATGTGTGTGTGTTTATATATATATATATATATATATATATATATATATATATATATATATATATATGAATATGTGCATGTGTGTGTGTATATGAGATAATGATATATATTTTTCTATATCAAGAACAATATTAGGGGAAAAATGTGTGACAAAGTGTGAAAAGTTTTCTTGTGATACGTTTTGTCCTTTAGGACTTCATCGAACTAGTCTAAAGAAATAATGGACAAAACCATCATAAGAAAACTTTTTCCTCTTTGTCACACATTTTTACCCCCATATATATATATATATATATATATATATATATATATATATATATATATATTATCACTTTCAGCATTATTTTTAGTGGATACAGTATCGACTAAAATAACATTTAATGTGAATCAAATCTTTCAGATTAATAAATTAAAAAAGAATCCATTACTTCTTTAGATAATTGCTTTGTTTATGCTTGGATATGAAACTGAACAGATGTGAAAATTTTGAGAATCTATATAACAAGAAGAATTTTGCTTAAAAGCACTATTAATCCTGGCCTGATTGCCTAAATTATTTGGAGCTCAGTTGGTCCAGGGTATGTCTGATATAATGACAGTTTCCGCTGCCTGTTTATGTAGGTTTGTATTCTGTTGAAGAGTGCATATTTTTCTCATAATGACATTTCTCAAATATTCAGGCTGGTAGACAAAGTTAAATGTGCTGTTTAATAAATAAATAGACTGTCTACAGAAATACAAGTATCCATGTGTGTATGTTTAATTTGATAAGGAATATTTAACTTTTCTTATTTATGTACAAAGGAATGCATATTTGGAAGTAATGTATATAAATATTGTCCAAATGTTTGTGATTTAGCCATACATCCATACATCTGGCTATTATCAAGATCAGGGATAATAAATTATAGAGGTTGTTTATATAGTTAATTTTTATATACTTTCTGACTTGTATATATGTTAACCCTGTAAACTCCCCTGTGGAGTATAGCACCACAGCCTCATCATGCTAGGTGTTGCTGCTGGGGTTTCTAAAGTAAGTAAATTACTACAGAGCCAAGTTGCTAGTCCTGGTTTTGAATTCAGTATGTTCTCCTCTTAGAATGGTTGCTAACCAAAGCTAGAGAATGCTACTATTAAGCCCTAATGGGGGATGGGGAGAAGAGATGGATTCATACCTTTCCAAGAGTATTTGTGGAATTTGAATTTAAAATGCCAGTTTCACTTTCTGTGCCTGTAACCACTATACCATGCAACCATTTCCTTTTAAACTTAACATTAGAGCATTTTTTTGTTTGTGTGTTATGATGATGCAACATATGAAGTGCTAAATGAGCAAAATATCCATAGGATTAAATGTAGAAGTTTTGGGAATTTCAACATCACTTGACTCTCACTTGACTAAATGTAGTACAGAATGCCATGAGCTCATAAGTCCACTTTGAATGAAATGGTGGAAACTAGATTAAATAATTTATTTTAATGCAAAGAGTTAACAATCATTTTTTTTTTAATAATTTCATCTCAAGCTAGGTGATAATGCCACTAAGATGCAAGGGGTTACTGGGAGTGAAAGAAAATGAGAAGACTTTAGTGAGGAGAAAGGACAATAAACGAACAGGATTCAAGAAGACAGAAGTGTTGTGTGTAAATTTTGGAAGATTGTAGGTAGCAGGAAAGCGAGAAACCAGAATAGTGTTCCACAGGTGAGAAGTGTAAGAAAAGAAAGTATAAGTATAGAAAATATGGTTATATCTAGGTAGTAAAATGGTAAAACCTAGTCACCAATCTAGTAGTATACTTAATTTCATGCAATTGAGGTACGAAGGAGGAAAGTTCATCAGAATAATTGCCATAAAAATATTTATAGAAAAAACAGAGGGAAGTCAAGTCATGGCAGTGGGAAAGTGACTGAAATCAAGATGGCAGAACAGGTTTGATATGCATACAGACTTTTCTTTGGATTTTGTCAAGAATCTTGAGATATATAGCAGGAGCACCCAACCAGATATGGCAGCAGTATGTTATAATATTTGTGATGCACGGTGAAGTAGTGGATAGTGGCTCAGATTGAAGAATCGGAGAGCCAAGTTCAAATTCCAGTCGAATCCATTATATTCACTTATGTGCTAATACCCTTGGAAAAGATATTAGGTTGGTGCAAAAATAATGACGTAATAATGTTGTTTTTTGACGTATTTTTTAACATCAAAAAACGACATTATTACGTCATTATTTTTGCACCAACCTAATATTAATCCTCTTCTTCTCCCTCCAGCTATGGGTAAATAGCAGGAAAGACTGGGTTCTACAGCCTTGTATGGCAACTGGTCTAGGAGAAGGACAACTCTGAATTCAAAACCTGTGGAGGGTTGTTTGGGGACCTTGTGGTATGTAGTATACCAGGTCTCTGTATTCGGCCCTTCAAAAAGTGTGGTTCTGCAAAAAGCCTTTACAACTATAATAAAATCATATGTGCTGGTGTCTGGCTATCGGTTTCTAAGAACCCAGCTGTTGGACCTTCATACATTGAATAAGACGGGAGAGAGGATTGTACTTTATATTCAAGTTACTAATACAAAATTCAGTGAATCTGAAAACTGTGTGCAAATACTAATACTTAATAGTGATTTTGACTCATTTTGCTATACATTACACAGTGACAGTGTGGGCTATTTTGTCATTTTGTAATAAGTAAAAATGTGCAAGGTATATTGATTAAATATATGATGCACACATGCACAAGGAAAAGTTGAAAAGTTCTCTGCCTGATCAAGAAACTCATTTTGAAAGAATTCTGATGTGTAGCCATTTGGTCAGATTTTGGGGAAGTTAGAAATTCCAGAACTTTTCAACATCCACTTATATATATATATATATATATATATATATATATATATATATATATATATATATATATATATATATTTCATTGAATAATATAGACATATTGTGCCTACTTAATTTTATACTGATCCTTTCCAGTTTTGGTTATGCATGCATTTGTAAAGTTTGTTAATTTGCTTATTATTTTATTTACTTAATTTGTTTATGTTGTAACCTAGAAAGGGTTACTGAACGAGGAATAACCAAAACAGAGGTTGGAAATGGAATGGTAATCAACAAAATACAATACTTGCCAGCGACATGAAGTAGGTAAACCACTGCTAGTGGTGGATTACTTAGACAGCATATTACCCCCACTTAGAATAGCGTATTTATGAGGATTGGGTCATACCCATTAGTGTTCATAGGTATGGTATATAACAGTTATTTATTTTTTCTTTGGAGGTATTTGTTTAGTTTAACGGATTGGCTTTGTTTAAAGTATGTCACATCATCTGCATTGAATACAGTGCATATATTTGCATTTTTCTTGGTGATGTTTTGCAAGGTTAAGTTTCTTAGCTTTCAATTCTTAAGTTCTGATTATTTATTTAGTAATTTGTGTTGGTTTGAGAAGGTGATTATAGCTATTTTCTCCTTCAAACAAAGTTGCTAGGTTTTATATTTATTGTTGTAGGCTGATATTGTTTTTCTAATTTTCCATTATTACTTTTTAGTGTATTTTTGTGTTTCTTTTTAAGTTCTCATATATGTTTTGAAAGGGTTTTGCTGTTCATGTATTTACTATTGGTAAAGGATATTTTGTGTGCATAGTTTCTGTTTCCAGGGTCCTTCAGTTACTTCTGTGTATATTTTCTACATTATCTGCCATTTTTATAGTGGCTTGGTATATTATATTGCTTTGCAGGCAATTACCATTTAAAGGATATTCATACTCTGGCTTGGTTTGTGTGTGGGATTTGTTGGTTATTTTTCTGTTGTACTTTTTTTTATTATTTATGTCATGCTCTTGGTGCAACTACCTGATTTTTAATGTGTTTCTGTTGGTTAGTGTTTGATAAGGAGGAGTGTTGGTGGATGAGTTTAAGAAATATTTTTCTTACATTTGTTTTTATTTTTTTGTTGTATGGTGGATTAAACCATACAATGTATCCTATTTTTGGCATGTGGTGTTTATGAGAGTGTTGCTGAAGATCCACTACCTTTTGGAACTGTTTCATAATCTTTTTTTTTAGATTGCTGAAAATGTTTTCATTAGAAGAATTGTCAGATAACCTACAGCTAATTGTTAATTGATTGTGAGATCTGCTTGGTTATTGTGTGTGTGTGTGTGTGTGTGTGTGTGTGTGTGTATATATATATATATATATATATATATATATATAAAAATGAATGGGTAAATATATAAGTTGTGCAAGTAATGTAAGATATTATGTATAGTGCTATTAACATATATTGTTAAATATAACAGACAACGAATGTCTATTATGTTTGGTCATAAGGCATTCTAAACTTCATATAGTGGCTTTAGTTTCAGGAGAAAATAGACAAAAACTGTCCAACATTTGGATATTTTTTATTATGCTCCTCCTCAATCTAAGCTTTTGGCTCATATGAGTCATCATCAGAGTGGTTATATGGACATTACAGGATGTCATCTTTGATGTTGAACATCTTTGTTGCAATGTCCATATAATCACACTGATGATGGCTCATGTGAGCCAAAAGCTTAGATCAAAGAATAGCATAATAAAAAAATATCCAAATGTTGGACAGTTTTTGTCTTTATTTTCCCCTGAAACTAAAACCACTATTTGAAGCTTAGAATAATTCATGATCAAAAATAAGACATTTGTTGCCTGTTATATTTAAAAATATATATTTGAATAATGATCTGCTGCCCCAATACACTAAATATAGTGTGTGTGTGTGTATATATATATATATATATATATATATATATATATATATATATATATATATATATATTATTCTATGATAGTAAAATAAAATTAGTATTAACCAACTGATGTTTGTAAACTTTTTAGGATATACTTATACTTTTTGAACTTCAAACTTAGAAGACTTAGACTTTTTTTATTAGAAATGTTTGCAATAAGTCATTTGATGCTGTGAGATTTTATTATGCAACTTAAAGTTTGGTCATCATATTATAAACAGGGAGATGCAAAATTAGGTATACAATAAGTATTATTATTTATATGTTTGTATAATCAATACATTTTCTGTATATGTTTTGTTACTGTATACCTACTTTTGCATAGTTATTGATTTTCATTTTTAATTTCAGATATATAAAGCTTGACATGAATCATAAAATATGAAAGAGAAACAATGTAAAGTCATTGAGCGATGGTCACACACTGTTGAAAACTGCAAAATTTGCAAAGATTGCACAGAGATTGCAAAACAAGAAAGAAATTGAAAATGTTATTAGGTTGGTGCAAAAATAATGTCGGTTTTTGACGTATTTTTTAACATCAAAAACCGACATTATTTTTGCACCAACCTAATAAGATCAAAAAGTGAAACTGGTTTTAGGAATTTCATAAAAAGATATCTGAGAAAATTTAAAAAGTAACAAGCAAGAAATGTTGCTTGATCAGTAAGAAAATATTTGAAGGTTGGGTTGCGAATCTAAACAGTGAGCAAAGATGCAGAATACTAAGAACATTGGCTAAGGACATGAAAACAAACTAGCATATTTAAGTAAACATCGCAAAGAGAGATATATAAGTTAGTCAAACAGTACATAAAAATTGATATCTCAATAGTTTTTAGCAATAGACCTGATGGCTGGGTGAGAAGTTGGGACTTTCATGGAAATAGACAACCAACATGACTTAGAAAGCAACAGTGGGAAAGTGGAGTAATCTTTTGAGCTTGTAATGTAGACAGAAAAATGATAGGTCCCTTCAAAGTTGATGATAGTACAAAGATAAATGCAGAGAATTATTGTAAATTCTTAGACAAGAGGTTTTTGAATGGTACAAGTCACAACAAAGAAGCTTTAAGCTAAGAAGAATGTACATGAAAGGCAATACTCCTTCACATTCTACAAAACTATCCTACATTGCCAAAAAAATATTGTGGTTCATCATTAAAAGAAATTTAAATGAGAATGGAAAATAATATATAATTAAGGAATATCTCTAGGAAGCAATAAAAATTTATGCAAGTAATGTTAAAGTCAAAACAGGAGAAAGGTTAATATAATCAATAATTGAAGAACTGATGAATGTTATAGAATATCAAAAAGCCCATATTAACATTTAAAATAATGATTATTTCATTATTTTAAATGTTAATAAGACATTTATTCTAGTGTATTTGATACTGTGATAAACAAATGTGTTTATATTGATTTGGATTTATTTATGAATAAAATTTCATGTTGCATGATAAACCCTGACACCCACAAAGGAAGTTATCATGCTTGTTTGTTTACATATGAAGAAAGACAGTATGCCATCAGACTCAGACATGCATTTAGATGGATAAAGAATAGCATGAAAAGGCAATTCAGACAATCATATATCAATATTACAGGTTTGTAACCAGTGTCAAAAAATCTTGTTAGCTTATTTTATGATGCCTTGCATTTCCATGTCTGCATAAACCAAGACATGATCCACACTCAGTAGCTCCCCACAAGTACAGTTTGAGCCAAAAAATACCAAATTAATTAAATATCCACAGTTTTTCCAGATATTAAACCAATTGAAAACTTATGGTCCTTCATTAAAAAGAGGCAAAGAGGAGAATGAGCAACAATATTCAAGTAAGGATCTTTGGTAATAAATAAATAACTGATTCAAGTAATGTTAAAGTCAAAACAGTGGGAAAATTAAAAACCAAGGAATGAAAGATTGGTGAAGGTTATAGAATGTTAAAATGGCCATATTAACATGTAATAAAATAATAATTTATCCAGATATATGGGGTACTATGTTAATCAGATGTATGGTTCTATGGTCTATATCTTTTGGATTTATTTACAAATAAAATCTTATGTTGCATCTATTTTCTTTGCATAATAGAACCTGACACCTCCAAAACAATAAGGGTAGATATTATAAGTTGCAACTCATACAATATGTTTTCCAAATAAATATATCCTGAAAATTTTACACCCATCAGATGGTTAATAATAATTTCATTATTAAAAAATTGACTCGCATGATAAAACCTGACATAGTATTGAGAAAATGCCCCTGATCCCCCAAACGAGCAGAGACTGGTCAGGTTGAGGAAGAAAAGCAAAAGCACCTACCTTAAGTTGTGAAATAGATTGCCATTTTATGAGATGTATAACAGTCTGATAGCTTGTTAACATTGAAGGTATTTTTTAAAAAAGAGAGACAGATTTCCTCTCCTTTTATACAACTTCAGGTACCATGTGGTAACCCTTTATTTTATAGTAACAGTGCTACCATGTACCACTATTACTATAAAAGGTTAGTAAAGATAATAACAAGTTTTTTTGTTTAGTAAGAATTTCAACTACACAAGGTGAGTACACTGCATCTTTCCCAACTGACCAATAGTCAATTTCTCCACAATAGTGTGTATATGAGAGTGGATCAATAAATCCATAGCCTGTCATGTAGCTATTAGATGAATTTTGATTTGAAATTTTCACTGTATAATATTCATCCTACATAGTTAATATTCATTACTGAGTTAAGTGCATTGATGAAATGGAGAGTATGTTCTAAAATAAATGCTTTTTTATCATTAGACTACATACTTATTAATTTACCTACATGTATCTAAGCATATATATATATACATTATATATGTATATTCATATATATATATATATATATATATATATATATATATATATATATATATATATATATATATATATATATACACACACCCACACATTCAGAAGAAAGCAAAAAAACGATAGAAAGAAAAAGAATTGGATAACATGCAAGGTATATAAAAACAAAAACATTAAAAATTGTATTAAATAAAGTAATAATAAAAAATAGTTGTTTGGACTACTGAGCTTATCTTTTTTGTTGTGTTTGTTGTTAGTCCAGTATTTTGGCTGATTCACTCTACAGCCTTCTTCAGCAGTGCAACCTGTATGGAATGAAATGTGAGCTCTTTATTCCTTTATTCAGCAGAGCAAACTAGAGAATATTGACCAACAGTAAAAAAAAAAACAAAACAAAATGACAAATATACTGATCATTTTATTTCATTCTCAGCAACCTGTATAATACAAGATTCCATAACTTTTTTAATGCAGAGATGCCCTCCAATTTTACTTCTTCTAAGCAAAGAAATCTATATTGAGTTGAAATGCACTGGTTTGGTTAATACATGGATGTGCAGATGGTGCAATGGCTAGTGGCTTGGAATGAGAAATTGGTGAGTTGAGTTTGAATTCTAATTCGGTTAGCTACAGTCACTTTCATGCAAATATCCTAGAGAAAGATGGGCATCTATCTATCTATCTATCTATCTGTTGGATGAAACTAATAAACTGAAATGGGAAAAATTTGTGACTGCAATACCCTGGATGATTTTGCTCTCCCCAACTTGTAGAAATAAACTCTACCTGATAAAACACAAGTGACATAATAGGTAAGGAGATAGTGTAGCTGTGTCAGCCATAAGATGTGGGCAGGATTTAAAAACATTTAACCACAGAATATTTGTTTGGATCAGAAAGAGGGGCATTCCAAAATGACAACTGTTCTAGGTAATTTGGGGTCAACGGAAACAAGTGTATGCCAGGATTATATGAATTCCAGACAGATATTAGCAGCACATAAAAATGGTAACCACCTAATGAATGGGAACATTGTATCAAATCACAGCCCAATTCAAATACTGGTGCTTCTCAACTCATCAATCAAAACATAGCACAGTATAGTCTTCATTTTTTTTTTTTTAATCTATCAACTAGGAAAGATACCATTATTGGCATCATGGCATCAGTTACTGTGTCTCACCTGAGCCAGAGAACATTGCCATTGTGAAACATGGGAGCTGACACTATGTTGCTTGGTCAGATGAGTTAAATTTGCAGCTCTTTCTGGCACAAAGTTGAGTTTCTGTACAACAGAGACTATATAAAGTTATATATTCAACAGTGTGTTGTACAAGCTGGTGTAATGATGAAGGGTGTATTCCATTGGAGTTTGCAAGAACAATGAGTCTGTCTAATAGTGATGACATAGATCTTGTTGCATAATTTGTACTTCTTTATACGTGTCATTTTGTTCATGCAAAGAAAATTCACCCTTCACACTTCATTGTACTCACGGGACTTGAAACTGGTTCCAAGAACAATTGGCTGAATCCAGTTATTCCATTGGCACATATTTTCACTCTACTGAGCATGTATAGGACATATTATAGATCTTAATAAATTCTCTGCAGTAACTCAACAAATAGAACTAAGTTATAGACGGCTTTGAAATGTGCCTGGATAAATATACCCAGGCAACAACAACTCCAGAATTTCATAGATCCCATGTTTAGTTGTGCATCTACCATTATTCAGACAAAGGGAGGAACTACACATTATTAGGCAGCTGTCTTTTTTAGCACAGTTTATTTCATCATCATCATGTCCCATGATTAGGTATGGTTGTAGGATTGCTGTGCAGTCGAGCACCTGACCAGCTCCCTCCATATGTCTCAGTTGCATACCAATGTCTGAGTCTCAGTGAAGGATATTCCAGTCCACTCAGCGACATTGCCAGCCCATTTTTTTATTTTGCCTTTGTAGGCTGGCAGTGGAAAGGTTGTTGACTCTTATGACATATCCATACCATTTCAACTTTCTCTTCTAGGACTGTTGTTATGAGGTCTTCGAATTGGCATGTACCTTCTTTGATAGTGTCCCACACCACATCATTTGTGATGTGGTCTACATTGGAAATGCCTAGGATAATTTTGTAGCATCTCATTTCTAAGGCTTAAACTCTTCACTGTAATTCTGTTATAAATGTCTAATTAACTTGAATGAATACTTGAACGCAAATAAAGAATTTTTCTATATCAATGTAAATTGTCACAATGATAAATGGTAAAAGTTTTAGGTTTGGTATTTGATACTTCAAAGCTCATCACTGAACAATTCATTACACATAGGGAATTTTTTTATTATAATTTCCTGAAATCTGTTTATTTTATATATAAAGTACAGTGTATGTGTTTGTGCATGTGTGTATCCAAGCAACTGCTCCACTCCCACTGATCCGATTTTAATGATTCATAGATCATTCAAAAGCCCTAGAAAAGGGATCTAGGTAAATTGCTTGAAATCAATTGCTCAACAGTAAATTGCTCAAAATCAATTGCTCAAAAAATAATTTCTCGAACTATCAATTGCTCAAAAGGCAGATTGCTTGAAGTAATTTCGAAACTCAAAGCACCATGTAAACTGCATCGTCTCATGACACGTCAATGGAGCTGGATATAAAAGGAGCCACAGCACTCAACTTTAGCAGTCCTGATTTTTTTTTTCTATATTTGTTTTCTATTTTTATTTCAGTAATTTTGGAGATCTCGAACCCTAGTGATCGACATAACTTTTGTTGAGAGCGAAAAAGGAAAGAAGTTGTGTTTGGATGGATATCTATATATTAAGGACAAAACAGTGAACAATAAGATTTACTGGAAATGTGAAATGTGCAAAAAAAAGGAAGTGCTTAGCACGTGTTATCACTGTCAATGGTAGTATCCAGAAATGAAGCTGGAATCACAACCATGCAGGAAATGTCGCTGAATTGATGCCGCTAAAGCCATGGAGAAAGTGAAAGAACATGCAATAAATAGTCAAGATACACCACATTATATTGTATCATGTGCTTCAAAGGAAGTAAGTGCTGCTGCAGCGGCGAAGCTCTTCTCAGTATCAAATATAAAAAAGAACCATATGTAATATACAGGCAAGGGAAAATGCTGGACTTGCTTTGCCTAATAGCTACCTCGATCTTAACATCCCAGAAGAGTTTACCAAAACCATCAAAGGAGATTTATTCCTTATTTATGATTCTGGTCCCACAAATGATTGTATTTTAATTTTTGCAACCCAAAGTAATCTTGATATCTTAACATGTTCTGAACACTGGTACGCCGATGGAACTTTTAAAACTGTGCCTTTGATTTTTGGTCAACTCTATACAATATGTGGCTTGAAGTCAGGTAATATAATACCTCTCGTATATGCACTGTTACCTAACAAAACCGAAGAAACCTATAAAAGGTTCCTGAAGGTTCTTAAAGAAAAAATCCCTGGTTAAGGCCATAAAACAAGAATTTCTAATGTCTAAATGTAGTGGGTGTTTTTTTCATTTCAAACAAAGCCTTTATCGAAAAATCCAAGCAAGTGGCCATAAGATAATGTATGACACCAATGCTGAATTTGCTCTTAAAGTTTGTCTTTTATTTGCATTGACATTTATACTTACCTGTATCCAAAGTTGTGGAAACATTTAAATTTCTAGTTGAAAAAAAAGTTTTTCCAGATGAACTTCAAGGAGTAGTGGATTATTTTGAAGACACGTGGATTGGGCAGCTGTATAGACGCAGCTGTGGATGTGCTCCTTTATTTAAACATGAAATGTGGAACTGCTTTGATAATGTTTCGAGCAAACTGCATTTCGAGAAAAAAATAAGACCTGCTATATAAATGTCCTCATTCTTTAATTTTAACTGTTCAGTTAACAATAAAGTTGTATTATTTTATCTTATAGTAAATATTACAAACAATGTAGTTTTATTTTTTTTTTAACCACAGGTTTTGAGCAAACTGCTTTTCAAGCAATTGATAGTTTGAGCAATTATTTTTCAAGCAACTGATTTTGAGCAATTTACTGTTGAGCAATTGATTTCAAGCAATTTACTGGATACCCTAGAAAAGTTAGGCACAGAGAACGATTTTCATCGAGCTCAGGTTCGCCAGATTATGCAACGTCAAAAATATATATTAATATATTATACTAGCCATTATCATTGCTTTCATAGTTCAAGGAGAGTAACTCTTATTTTCCTTTTATATCCCAAGTTGTAGTGCACGTTTTATTTAAACTAGCTTAAAAGCTGCCCTATCGGGTGGCATTTAAGCAAGCAGTAGAGGACTCTTGGTTTGGCCATCATCACAATAGCTCGGGAGGAGTAGATGCCATAGGCATCAATAAAGTACAGAACTCAAAATTGATCACTGCATTTAAGTATTGAATTAATGTTTAAGCTTACCTTTTAAAAGTTCAATGATAATTCTTCTGCTGCCACTTAATTTAAAGACAATTTGATGTACGTAGATCCTAATTTTCTGTACAAACAATTATTTTTATTTCATGGGTGACAGAACAGGGGACAATTTATAAGATAAAATTAATATAGTGTAAAGATGGGAAAATAGAAATTAGAATTAGTTATATATTCAACATTTGAAGAGTTAGAGAAATGTAATAGCTAATTAAGTAAAGGCCATATTATGGAATCTATATAAATAAATGCAAAATTGGAGCTCGAGTGCATACACCCAGGCTAGGAAGAGAAACTCCCCAAGCACCAATCCTTTTCTCTAGTGCAATGAGAGGGTGAAACCTCAGGCAGCTGTTCACAAGGACTGTGCACCTCTCAGTATAATTTTATTCAGTTGCGACTGTCCTTTGACGAAGTTGCCCCTGAGTGCACTCTGACAGAGTCACAACTGAGAGATGATAAATAAATGTGTTTCAAACTACATACTAAAAGCTCAATATCTGTATTATATATTATCTACTTCTAGGCAATATCACTCTTCAGGTTTAACTAATTTGCATATTGATTTTAAAAAAGATTATTTCATTAATTAACTCTTCTTCATTACTGTTCTTTTATTTGAGGATTGTTTTGATTTTCATATCAAAAATAGTTCTGTTTCGGAATATTGTCTTATATAGTACAGAAAAGTGTTAGAAATTTGCATTTTACTTGGTCTTCAACAAGTTGGCATCTATTTGTAAAACTTTCCTTAAATATAGCAAGCCAATTTATGAGTGAAATGTTCACTTAAAATTTTTGTTTCAAAGATTTCAAGTAGTGAATATATCTTACTTTATGAAGCGATAGTGAGCGAGTGAAGCCTTCTAGTATACTATAAAACACGGTTTTGTTAGCCTAATTTTTTTTGTTCTATCACCCCACAAAATTGGGGTTTATGATTTATATATTATAAAAGGTTTTGTTATGCTAATTTTTTGTTCTATTAGTCTCAAATATGAGATATAAATTAAAAAAAATCTTGATAAAAAAAATTATAAACAAATGAATATTAATACATCTAGAATTTTTTAAAATAATTTAAGACCAGAATAGAGCATAAGAGCAGTTGAAACTTGACAAAAGGGATATTTTGAGTTTGAGAGGAACGATTTTCTTTTGTTTTTCAGATGGTCAATAAATATATAAAAATATGGGAAATTATTCCCTGGGATAAGACCAAAAATGCAAAAAAAAGTAAGGGTAGTCTGTAGGAAGCTAATAGGGAATAGCCTGTTTCTTAATACTGGATGAAAAGATTGGTAAATGAGAAGGAAAGGTACATAATAAAACCAAACATTGAGAAGTGCAAACCATTTTTTTAACATATTTACTACTACATGACACAGACATATGCATCTTGTGGTATGCTGCATTTTGCTTTGGATACACGTGTGTGTACATTCCAAAGTTTTTTTTTTATTTCTCTAAATAAAAATAAATATTTTTTATTTTACCTTGGTTTTACAAATGATTATGGTGTCACATAGTACTATGAAGAATACCCATAAAATGCCAACTAAAAAACTAATGCAAGAATTCACATTAACATCATTCTTAATAGTATAAAAAATTTAATTTTATTTGCTAAAATGAAGCATATGTAGTTTTATATTGCAATGGTAGCTCTAACAAAAATAGAGGCAGCATTATGCAATAGTTCAAATATCCAAGATAGCAATGAACATTTTATAATGGCAATGAGGGTTAAAAAAAATCATCATTATTTTAAATCAGGAGTTTGTTTTAACTAATATTTGATTTCAATTTTTAATTTATTTCTATTTAGTAATAAGTTGGTTTTTAACTTTGTAATTGGACCAATTTGATCAAACCATTCTACTGTTATTTTTATTAAATTTTAATGTAAAAACTCATCTATGTTGATATTTAATAGGAGTAGATGAATTCACAATATTATTCAGTTCACACTCCTCCTCTGTCTTTTTTGAACAGGAGCAGAGGTTTGTCTCTTAGGTTCCCTCTAAAGTCTACTTCAACTCTATACTTCTAACATCTCTTTTTGAGCTCTGAAATTTTATTTACTAATTATTTATTTTTATTTCTTCTCAACAGGTATAGAAGTTTATCCCTTGTTTCCTGTTTAGGATTGGGTTATAGTTCCTTTTAAAATCTTTTAATTCTCTTTCCCTTCCAGTAGCTCCTTACATTGTTGCCTTGCTTGGGGTGAATTGATTAAAAAAAATTTGGTTACTTCTATCTTGGATTACCTGCCCTTGGGGCAAATGGACCTTGTCAGAAAAGATGGGCATTACATGTTGAATGAACTCCAACTACAAGCTTGGACAATCTATACTCAATGTGCATTATATAAAAAATCATTTCTCTGTCTACCCAGCACAAACAGTCAATAAATCACCTGTTGTTTTAACATAGGTTGGCTTGGGTGTGTTGTAGTAGTATTTTTTGTACTTGCTTAGATACATCCATGGATGATTTCTGGCTGTTCTGGTCAGTGACCTCATCAACCAGCAATAACAAATTGATAATTTATGCATTCTTTTGTTCAAGGAAAACCAAAATGTTATTGATAATATTGTATACAATGAAATGCTATAATTATAGTACTGTATTGCTTAGTTCATTCTATTAAGTGTGTAACCTAATTAAGTTACTGTCAGTAATAAGTAGTTATTATAGTAGCAAATTAGTTCAAAATCAAAACCCTTGATTTCATTTGGGGTTCTAAAAAGCAAAATATAATGAAGAATATTAAACTCATGTAGAGAATTTCTAGATTGTAGAGAACTACTGTTTCAGTAATCCGTAATATCCATAATCTGCCTGTGGCCGAGTAGTTCAAATGCTCATTTTCTGATCATGAGAGCTGGGTTCTAATTTCACCATTACTGGTATGTCAGGTAGGTGACTTCTTGATGTTATCGGTCTGGGAAGGCCACCCAAGTGTTCAGCAGCTTTAGAAAATGTCTTGACCGAAGCCTTCTGAGAGAAATTGAGTAGACAGAACTGTTCAGAAGCTGTAGATGGTTGTTCTAACACAAAGTCACAAGTTTTTGTGTCCAAGGATTTGAGTGTACTGGCATTGTTCAAACTGTTGATCAGGCCAGATGATTTTCTCTCTCTCTTTCTCCAAGATATTGTAACTAAGTTCTGCTCAGTATAGTTGCAGTATAAACCATGTAGGCTCTGTGGCTGTTGAACAAAAACAAATGTGTCTGGGCAGGCATTTACAACAGGGATTGTATTTAGAAAATGAGTAGCTGGCCATTATATATATATATATATATATATATATGTTTGTGTGGGCACTGAGGTCAGCACCAAGCAACATGCCTATTTTCTGCTTGAATGCTATCTTCAGGACATGAAGATTGTGTTCATGAAATAAATTTTCGCCACTTGGTGTTGACCTCAGTGTCCACTTTCTGTTATATTTACATATGCTCTATCCTTCATATTGAGAATTTTACCCATAAATATAGTATACCTTAAAACTATATTTTCATCATACATTATATATATATATATATATATATATATATATATATATAAAAATATAAAAGTGAACATAGAAGTCAACACTTAGAGGCGACAGTCTGTTTCATGCTAGATGCAATCATCAGTATAATTTATTACATTGGCCTTGTAATCATGATCCAATTCATCAGACCTACAAATTCAAAAAGAAAACAGAAGATATGACTCTGGGTATAAAAAAAAATTACGAGGCCAATGTAATAAATTATACTGAAGATTGCCTCTAGCATGAAACAGACTGTCGCCTCTAAGTGTTGACTTCTATGTTCACTTTTATATTTACACACACTCTATCTCTGATATTGAGCCCTTTATCCCATAAATATACCAAATCTTAAGACTATATATATATATATATATATATATATATATATTTCCAAGAGGATAGAATTCAGGTAGAGTTCAATGTCCAAGACAGAGCAAGAACATAATATAAAAGGCACAAATACTAATATTCCAGTGAAATTTTGTTTTTTATACCCAGAGTCATATCTTCTGTTTTCTTTTTGAATTTGAAAATTTGTTATGCAAGTGTTTTTGAAAAAAGTGACAAAATTTTTTGTAGGCTTATATTTTAAAACTTTCTGATATGTATTCTTTTAATTGGCAACACATTGTCACAAGTTTTTTCTGAAAATTTTGACTAATATAGTGTGATTATTTGTGGATATGGTCTTTTATAAAACAAACAATAACTGGCTGATAGCATTAAACAAAAAATAAAAATTGAAAAAATTTAACATTGTTATTGAATTTATATTTATAAGCAACTTTAAATTATAAAAAAATATCTGTAACTGATTATAATAAGAGAATAATTTTAAATAGTGTTTGGAATAAAATAAATTTCTATGACTGATAATATTAGACCTAATTATAAGACTTTTTTATATTTAGATGATATATAAATTTCCCAAGTTTAGAAACTTTGTCTATATATATTATATTATATTATCATTACCAATTGTAGTTAAGGTTTGGTTAAAATGTACTCTTGGATGCCAAATAAAAGGGTGTGTGTTCATAATAAACGGAGAGCGGGGGATCAGAAAATGCAATAAATGCAGGAGGTAGGGTCAATAAGTGAAGAGGTTAGAAAATGATTAAAAACAAGATTTTCAAACTATATAAAAATCTCAAAGAAATAAAACTAAAAATAATTGTCTAAGTAAAGTGCTTAAACAAACTTAAAAATATTTCCTTTTTCCAGCAATCTATTGAGTAGGGTGTCTGTGAATAGTTAAAACATTAACAGGCAAATGGTGGGGGATGTTTATTTGGTATCTGAGATTACACTGACCTCTGAAAAAACAAAACACATACGAACATATAAATAGGCATTCTTAATTTACAGAAATATAATTTGCAACCACAAAATTAATATTGGATTGGAACAAAAGTGTGCATTTTTTAAGTGAATTTCAAAGACAATATTTAGATATTTGTATATCAATTTATTCAGTCATGTATGTACTATTTTTATTCCACTTCCTTTCACCATCTTTGAAACAGCTTCATGATTCCATCCTCCCAGAACTTGACATCTTTCTAGGTGATGAACTGGTCTAAGTGTTTTTTGGGGGCTTTCAGAGAATTTAAGTTTTCCCATTAAGAGAATTTTGTAGGGATAAGTGGTAATCCAAAGATGCAAGGTCAGATGAGCATAGAAGGTATAGCACAACATTCCAGCAAAGCTGAACCAATTTTGGCTGGGTCTGCAAAGTGAGATCTGATGTTGCCCTGATGAAAAACAACACCCTTTCTGATTGGCCAATTCTGGATGCTTTTACTGCCTTTTTAATTAGGAACAGAACTTGTATGAATTCAGCATCTGATTTTGTGGAAGGATCTCATAATAGACAATGCTTTTTTATTTCACCAGATACAGTTTCACCTTATTTGGATTCAGACCAACTTTTAGAATGGCTAACACATTGTTGTAAACAATCCATTTTTTCATTGCTTGTGATCATTCTTTTTAAAAATGGGTCGTTTTTGTTATGTATGAGGCAGAGATGCATGGTGGAGTAATGGCTTGGATTGAGGAATTGGAGAACCGAGTTCGAATTCCAGTTGAATCCATTACATTCACTTACATGCTAATACCCTTGGGAAAAGTATGAATCCTCCTCTTCTCCACCCCCCCATAGATATGGGTAAATAGCACCGGGTTCTATAGCCTTGAATGGTCTACCACAGAAAGAAATGGCAACCTACAGCGGGAAAAAAAACTGCTTCATCAGTCATATACTGAAAGATGCATGATCACCTAAGCATATACCATGCATGGCACATAACTGACTGATAGGCAGAGAATTACAGCTGGAAATGTGCTCCATCAAATTTTTTCTGTTAAATTATGATGTACCCAAACATCATAGTGATTCGCTTATCCAAAGTGTTTTCAAATACTTTACAGTGCTTATATGAGATATATGGAGCATCTCTGCAATGTTCCATGTCATGTGGCCTGGAATATTTTAAATCAGAGTTTTGATTGTAGGAAGGTTCTTGGTCTTCCAGATCAAAATTTCCTGAACCTAGTGAACCACTTATAAACAGTGCTCTCACCTATGGCACATACCTTTTTTTTTTGGCTGTTTGTACAGCATCTTTACCTTTCTGGAAATAAATGACCAACAAATGACAAAAAAACATCTCATTTTTTCCATTTTCACTTTTAACATAAAAAACAGTTAAAATTCAAAATCCATACATGAATCATATAAGATGACATGTTGAAATGTCATGTGAAACAAAATCATGTGTTCAAATGCCACTTATTGAAAATTCTACAAACATTTGTTCCAACCAATTCTCTACACCGTTTTAAGTTTCATGAATTGACAGGAATGGGACACTGTGACAATTAGTAATATCACCATGCTTTCCTTCCAACTAATTAATTACCTTTGTTTAGATTAATATTAGTATACTAAACTTTTTAACATTCTACAATTACTCTAAACCATTTGAATAGCTGAAGAAAACAGCCTCTAAAATAGTTAAAATCAACATACTAACACTAAGAAATACATATAAATCAAAAGTATTTTTTCTCTAGAATAAACAATGTACTTTGACCAGTGTTTCATCAAGGCATTTTTAATACAATTTAAAAGAAAATGTGTAAAAAAAATTAATTTTATTATAAAGAAATGATATTCAACTTCTTCAAATTAATAAATGAGGTGACATGAACAATGTTAAAGAAAATTTTCAGAGGATAGGATTTGAATATGACAATCAAAGTTTACATGAAGAAGTAATAAAAAATCTGTCATTTAATACTTTGTTGAATCAACTATTAGGTTGGTGCAAAAATAATGTCGTTTTCTCACATATGTTACTATGTGAGAAAACGACATTATTTTTGCACCAACCTAATAATTCTCGATATTTCAATTTCAGGAATTGTCCCCAAGGCTACACCTTGCTCGTGGTACTAAAAGGAGGAGGGTATAATTGCTGATGTCAGAGATTTCCGAAAAAGGAGTGCCAAAAGAACTGGACAATTTTTACTAATAATCCCATGTATGCATGGGATTCCCCACTTTAATGTGTTGTAATTCCGTGAAAGAATGTGTAGATAAACATCAGTACTAAATTCGTGATTAAATGACACTAACAAATCAGACATGAGCTACTATTAGAAAACAGATTGTGTGGTGTGAAGACTGGGATTTGCTTAGCCAACAATTAGGTGTGAAATATCAAACTGTATACATGTGAGGTTTGAAGAGTATTCTCAGTTAACACTGAAACAACTTGCTTAAGATGAAAGGCTGAGGTGATAGAAATAACAGTTCATTATATTAAAGATATTGGCAATGAATTCTGATAGCAACAAATAATTATATCAATATGCAGAAAAAGTTACCCCCAATAAATTTAGCTGGTAATTTGAATGAACAAAAACAACTTATTTTGTCAAAGAACTCAAGGTCACACACTAAAAGACAAGCAGGAACTGATACAATTGTTTCAGAGTAAGGGTTCAAAAGTACATGTAATATTGGCCTATAACATTATTTACATCACCCATTGAAGATAAGCTTTCAAGTTTAAAACTGTTACAGAAAGACTTCTTTGACTATCATCTTTCTGGAGATATGACAGTATCATTTGTCCTTTGTCATAGTAATGGTCAGTTATTTGTTTCCAAGTACACCTGTCTCCTAGGGTAGCTAGCCAATCCCTATTGCAAATGCCTGCTCAGACACATTTATGTTTGTTCAACACCCACAGAGCTCACTAGTGGTTTATACTGCAATTATGCTAGATGGACTGTATTTACAGGTTCTGAGAGGGAGTGCATAATCTGGCGTGATGAACAGTTTCAACAAAGAGAGTATGCTCAAACTCTTGATCACAATGACTTGTAATTTTGTGCTAGTACCACCATCAATGGCCTCCAAACAGTTCCATTTGCCTGTCACATGAATTTGTATCTAGGGTTTATTGCTCTCTGACTTGGCCCACATTAACCTCAGCTTAATCTTGTCAACATATTAGGATCAAATATGAAAAGCATTATGAACATGAGAATACTGCCAATCAATGCCCTTAATATTGGAAAGCAAAGATGAGTCTTTCTAGAGTTTAATATTGACCAAGATCTTGCTGAGATCAGATTTCCAGATTTTGTCAATATCTATAAGCATTCTACTTCATTCTTTCCGGTTATTCTGAATAATAATGGTAAATATTGTTTGCATTGACTGAACAGCCAATGCTACTGTTAGTTGAAATTTATAAAAATCTTTCTATAGGTTTCTCAAGTTCACTAACTTGTCATTCTTTTCAGTATTAATGGAGGTTTCTAACTTTTTGATTGTGTTATTTGCTCATTGAGATACATGCACTATCCATTTTCATTATGGCTGTTGCTGAAAGTCTTCAAGTGATGCGCTTTCTGTCATTTCATATAGTTCTTTGTGAATCTGTAGTATTTGAAGAGGAAATGTCATTGCTTTGAGCCTTGGAACTTGATTGTTCTGTAATGACATATCTTAGTATGATAAATTCCATCAAAATCATCTTTGAGTTTATAATAAATGTCATATACGCATATAATTGTTCTTTGTCTATAATACGTTTATATGTGTCTTAATAGAATGAAATGGCTCAATTTCTTTTATTTGAATTACTTTTTGTATTACAATTCTAATACAGAATAATGAATAAGAATAGTGTACAAACATTTTTATAATTAAGAATTAATTAGAAACTAATAAAGATTTATTCAGTGATTTACATCATAATTGTTTCAAATAATTTTCCAGTAAACATATATATGAAAAAGATAAAGAGTACATATGATATTAAAAAAATATAAAAAGATCTGACGTCAAAATTACAATGATTAGTATACTAATAAAATAGGAAAAAAAAAAAAAAAAAGAAAATGTTAATATTCTGTAGCAAAATATGTCAGTGTAAACAGATTTAGCCTTTTGCTTTCTCTTAAATTAGAATTATACTTTGAAAATTTTAGATCTTTTACTGGTTTGACTGTACATTAGAAAAAAAAAAAAATATCCAGCCATAAATAATGCTGGATTTGAACTGATATTTGCAAAAATATTGAAAGGTCTACAAAATTTGTTATAAAGGTTAATCTTTGAAATTAACTAAATTGTGAATATTGCAAAAAGGTTTTTTATGGCACTGATATTTAAAACTTAAAACAGTTACTTGGTTACTTATTTTAGTGCATCATTTTACTTATAATTATTGTCATGTGATGCAAACAATCAGTGCATTAAACAAATTAGCCATAAATAAACAACAGTGGCTTTTCATAGCCATTTGCCACATATTATTGCCAACTAAGACGGTTTTTACATTTATAGGAGTAGTGAAGTAGTCATTCTAAGTAGTGCAGTTAATTGAAATAAGTGTTGCATAATTTGTTGCATTTTTATATACTTTCAGTCACAAATTTTCTTAGTTCAGAATAGACACATTAAAGACATCACTTGTAATTTAAAAACTTTAATCTCAAAATATACATTATATAACTCATTGCTTACAAGTATATATTCAACACTTATGTTGAAATACATAAAAAAGAAATATTTCAAATTATTTGAACAATTCAAAAATAAAAATAAAAAATAATACAAGTGTTAGGCTTTACAACATTATATATATATATATATATATATATATATATATATATATATGATACAGAAATATGCACATGGATATATAAAGTCATTTCTGCTACTATAATTTGGGTATGAAAAGATTGATAACGAAAGTGGAAAGTTTGTATAAATGTAAACATCTGGTGTTACTATTTAAAATTAAGTTTTCATTTTTAAAACACAGTGCAGTGCATTTTTTAATTCAAGAAAATAAAACCACTAAAAATAAATTTAAATTTTCTCTGACTAACCCTAACTAGTTAGTGCTTTTGGAAAAGATAAAAATACTAATATGACATATACAATTTTAATTAAATAATAATGTCTGTAACAGATTTTCTTTTTAATTACTGCCTGGGCAGACAAAGTAATTATAAAAAAAAAAACAATAGATTGGCTAAGTTTAGTCAATGTGGTATGCCAATGACAAGAAATTTTGTTAAGATATATGGCAATAAGATAGAACAAATGGAGAACTGGGTTCATGCTTTCCTCATGAGTGCTAGTGTGACTTAGTTGAAATTTGAATTGGACTCATTTTGCTGATTATTTTTTTCTGTTGGTAACTACTTCTCCAAATTTATTTTGCTTTCACAGTTATAGATGCCTAAAATATACAGAGTTTTTCTAAATTGCACATAGATAAAGAAACCTGATTTATTTTATAGTAAAGACCAGTAGTATTATTCCTTTTGAAAATATTTAGTTGCTTAGGGAAACCTTGACTATTCTCAGCTTTCCATATCAGTGTAACTTTATTACCCAGAATTCTCTTTTAGAAGGTTACACCATTAAAAGCAGTAGATTAAGAGTTATCACTTCATTACATTTATTTTACCCAAATCTTCAAAACTAATAACATAGAATATTAACACTTTAGGTACAAACTTCTCTAATATAAACAGATATTCTGTGTTAGGCTAATTAATACTTATTTTGCTTCTAGGTAGTTTTGAGTTTACAATATTTCTTATTGATATTATAGCACCATTTTTCTATATAACCATATTGCACAGGAACCCAACAATTATCATTATAGCAGAAATGACTATATATTGGCAGTTTTATATACGCAAAGGAGAGAGGCACATAGCTACAACAGGTAAAGAGTAGATATGAAAATAGTCAGACCAGCGCTACACAATATCTATTGTATTGTAAGATTAACAGGAATGTCTTCAGGTCAGAACTTAGGAATAGAGGAATTTAAATGAATCTTAATCTATGATGAAAAATCTTCATAATGATGGAAAAACCAACAAGTGAATCAATGCATTTGTTATATGTCTTTTTCATGACTCTTTATATCAACAAACTTGATTTTAGTAAGAGAGAAATTAATTTTAATCATTATAGAAAAAGAAAAAAAAAAGAAAGAAAAAATATTATGGTTTTTAAACTTCAATCCTGACCTGAATTTATTCATCAGGCGGAATACAAGAATGACAATTCATTTAGATTCCAATTATGCAATTCTTAAATTGACTATTTAGTTTGATTAATACTTTGAAGCATTTAAAAAAAACAATCAGCAGCTTTATATGTGAAAAGAGCAATAAAAAAAAAGAAAAGAAAAAAGAATACTTTCTACTTATTATGAATCCTTGCAGGTAGCTGCTCAAAAGATATCTGGTGCACATTATATATATATATATATATATATATATATATATATATATATATCTGGCCTGAAGATTGTGCACAAGCATGAAACAGACTGTTGCCTCTCAGTGTTGGTTTCAATGTCCACTTATATATATTATATGATATTGTCACAAAAGGGTACTTATTCCTATATTCACTGATGGGATGAATTTTGTGAAGCCCTATATATAATTTCAAAGCAGATAAGCATTGAATAATTGATTATTTGTATAAAGTTATTTGTAGAAATTGAGATTTGTTAACAGTTGAGACAGGTTTGATCAAATATTCAGAATCATGAGCTATATATATATATATATATATATATATATATATATACAAGGCTGACTAGAAATGTAGAAGATTTATACAGGGTTTGGTAGGATATTGTTGTCACTGTTTGTATCTGAATGTAATACAACAAAAAGGAAAAGATAATAATTCTGTTAACTTTCATAACAGGAAGTTTTGATGACAAGAAGCACACATTGAAACGACTTGAAATAAAAAATTCAGTTGAATCTGCAGTTGTTGAAGAATTTTGTCAAAGGCTAATTGGTTGACTTAAAGGAAAAAAATGATTAAGTTTTTTTTTTTCTTGACAAAAAAAAAATGTCTTTATTTTATTACTCTTAGAAAGATATTTTAGGATATTAACAAGTGAATATATTTCATTACATGTGCTGACTTTAACAATTACCATGTACTTAGCTACATCAATAAATCTGTAGCCTAATAATAAAAAAAGAAAAATAAAAATAAAGTATTTCTTTTATACAACAAATATTTTTCAACATTCTCTACTTTAATGCAGATGTTGATGCACCCTGTTTTACAACACTGGATGCTTAATCAAAAGTCAGACCCCTGTGCATCCCTCCACATTAAAAACTTCCTTAAATTATTTACCTTAGATAAGCTTTCTTTTTAAGTTTATGATATCTATTCTATAATAAAAAGATTATTTCAAACTGTGTCTTTCTAGTTTTATTTTTCATATATATATATATATATATATATATATATATATATATACATACCATATGTAGACTCATGAAGAATTTTATTAAAAATCACGAATGCATACTTATTGCCTATTGATTTTTAAATTATATAATTTTAACTCTAGTGTATGCTAAAGAAAATCTGAATAGTACTAATCTTTGCCCAACGGTGACCTTGTATTATGCAAAAGATATTTTATTTAAAAAATAAATACATTACATGTATGTGTACTACTCATCTCTCTATTAAAGAGAAGGAAAAAAAAAATGATTTTATTATTATTTATTCTTCTTGTCGTTATGCAATGCACAATGAAAATGACAGAGCAGTCCCCAGGTGCACTAACACACACACATACACAACACCCCTCCCCAAGCAAAAAAACAAACAAAAACAAATGAAACCAAACACACACACACATCATTGAATAAAAAAAAAAAAAAAAAAAAAAAAGTAATGACACTTATGCTGAAAATTGTCAGCAGGTGGCAGCATTCATTTTATGTAGGGCCCAAGAATAAAAACTGGCCCTGAAGTACTTTGTCCTAAATGAGAATCTCCTCCAAGGAGAGCCATGGGATTATTTTCTGGGCAACATCTATAATCCTTTGGAGGGCTTTCTTGTCCACTGCCAAAGAGCTAGCATCTGAAACAGTGTCAATAGAGCAGCAGTAAAAGGTCATAGGTGTAAATTATTTTTTCTAAGAATTCTCAGTAAATAGAGTCATTTCTGTGCCTTCTTGACTAATGCAATGGTATTACAAGTTCAGAAGAGATTCTCTGTAATACATGTACCCAGAAACTTAATTTTATCTACCCTCTCCACACAAACGTCACCAATAATCAAAGAGACAAGTGTTGTAGCATTTTTCATATTGATTCAAAGAAGTTAGAGATAAAAAATGTTTTGTATTGCATTCTTAAAATAAAGAGACAAACAAATGTATCAATGATCTTTTATTTCTTTGTTACATTTTTTTCTATTCATCTCTTTGCTGTTAAATTAACCATGTTGTTGAATGTGGATCAGGCAAAATAAAATTAGACATTAAAGTTTAATGATGAATTCACTATGGTAAGGTAGAATAAATGCTATTATTTCAGATCACAAAACTTTATGGAAATTTAATAGGTTCAGGAAAGTGAAAGTTAATTTGAAACTGAGGAAAATCAGAAAAAAAAAGTAATACTTGATCTGAAATTAATTTCCTGAGAGTCTTAGGCAAAAAATAATATATTTAATTTTTTTTTTTTAATGATTTAATCTATTTTCCATATTGTTAAACAGAAGGCACTTATATGCAGATATTGAAATCTTGATGATCTAGAGATGTAAAATTTTTAATTGAAGATCTAGAGATGTAAAAATTTTAAAAACTATTTTTTGTGAATTCAGAAACTATTCTGATTTTTACATGAAATTTAACATTTATTTCACACATTTTTTTAAGAAAAGGATTACTTTCCAAGAGTTGGACAAATCATTATTTTCCTTTGTTTTTCATTTTTAACCTGTGTTTTTTTTATCTGATCTATTCTACAAATTGCTTCAGAATTACATAAGTAAAGAAAGAAATCTATTTTATTTTATTGAAATATGTAAGTGCCAAACAGAAAAAAAATAAACAGTAGTCTTACATTTATCCAGTTTCAACTAAATGCAGAAATAAATAATTAATAAGTTTTACTTAATAGTCCCAAAACAAAACAAAAGCTGTGATGATTGCAATTTGGATATGTGAAAAAGAAGCCATAATGTGTTTCTTTTAATATGAAAATGAAAGAAAAAAACATGTATGTTGGGATTGCTTATATATATATATATATATATATATATATATATATATATATATATACATACATACATACACACCCACACTATCAGTCAAAAGTATTTGGCCACCCAGAAATTTTTATTTCTCATCCTAAAAGTTATTTTTAATGAAACAAGTTAAGCACCACAATGGTTTTACTAGGTTGGTGCAAAAATAATGACATACTAATGTCGTTTTTTGACGTATTTTTAATGTAAAAAAAAAACGACATTATTACGTCATTATTTTTGCACCAACTTAATATTTATTATACTAAATACAAATCTTCCTCGGTGACTTTGACCTTAGTATAAACAAATATCTTTTGAAAAATTAATCTGAAGGCTTTTTTCTTTAGTACTGAGCATGAATAAAACATTTTCCAAAAGTTACAGTATACCACCACTTGAACTCACATTAAACTATATTGTGCTTGCTAGATACTACTTGTTTTACCTATTCTGCCAATGTACTTTGCCCAGCAGTGAAATTTGTTATTCTTATTTTGTTTAAATTAAAACCTACATTTTGCAACTTTCTTTTGGATCAAAACTTTTTTCTCAACAAAATGCACAAAAAACATGAACTTATACTTGAACAAAGACAAAAGATCATTACTTTAACAAAAGAATATTGAAGCAGAGAAATTAAAAAAAAAAATTTCCAGAACTATGGTGGATTATACTGTGAGAAGACATCAGGAAATGGGACAAAGTGAGACCAAAAGTAGGGCTGGTAGACTAAAAGCAACAACATGAGCAGAGGACAATTTCATCAGAGTCACCAGTTTGTGTGACAGTAGGCTGACTGCTTCAAACATCACTGTATTACTGAAGCATATGTCAACATCCACTGTGAGAAGAAGACTGTGAACCTGGTCTATATAGTAGAATTGCTGTCAAGAAACTGCTGTTGAGGAATCAAAACAATGTCAAAAGGCTCCAGTGGACCAAGGCGCACAAAGACTGGACAATAGAGCAGTGGAATAAAGTCCTCTGGACTGACGAATCAAATTTTGAAATCTTTGGATCAAATAGGAGGGTGCAATGAAGAGTTGGTGAAAAAGCTGCAACCCTCTGTATCACACCAACCATAAAGCATGGAGGAGGCTCTGTTATGGTGTGTGTGTGTGTGTGGGGGGATTTTGCTTACTGCAAAGTCTGGGATTTGCATCAGGTGAAAGACAAATTGAATCAGACTGGCTATCACAGCATACTGCAGCATCACGTGATCCCATCTGGAACACGGCTTGTGGGTCAAGGATTTGTACTCATGCAAGATAATGACCCAAAGCATACTAATAAACTCTGCCAGAGATACATTAAAAGCAAAGAAGAACAGCATGTCCTTCAACTGATGTCTTGGCCAGCACAATCAGCGGACTTAAATCCCATTGAACAGTTGTGGGATGAACTTGACTGAAAAGTCAGAGCGAAACAACCCACAAGTGTGGCTCACCTCTGGCAATTCTTGCAAGAAAGCTGGGCAGAATTATCTTCAGTCTACCTCCAGTCTTTGGTGAAAAGAATGCTGAGAATCTGTGAAGCAGTGATAGTGGCCAAAGGAGGTCATTTTGACGAATCAAAATTTTTTGTGTTTTTTTTTTTGGTTTAATTTGTATTTAATGTGGCTCAGGAAGACTTCTATTTAGTATAAGAAATAAAACCATTGTGGTGCTTAACTTGTTTCATTGAAAATAACACTTAGGATGAGAAATAAAAAAGTTTTGAGGGTTGCTAAGTACTTTTGACTGGTAGTGTGTGTGTGTGTGTGTGTGTGTGTGTATATATATATATATATATATAAAAATATGGATAAACATGCTCGCAATAAGACATCATCAAAAGGACAGTTTTTCCTTTTGTTTTTTTTTGTTTTTTTAATTACTTTCACACTTTGGCAATGTTAATTGTTTTAAAAAGTGATAATTAGAATTGTAATAAAACTTAAACATATGAAAGTTTACTTATACATTTTCTTTGTTCTTGAGGATTGATAACAAAACTAATAAATACTATTTATTTATTAGATTGTTTATTTACACTATTATATTATTTAGGTATGTCCATAAGATCGCTAAAAAATCAGCATACCATGATGAAAACATGTACCAAAATGTAATGAAAACAATTTTATCATCAAAACCATTATGTTTAAAAGCATATTTTTTTTTAATTTTTTGATTATTTAATTAAATTTTTTTTACTCCTTTTTAGAATATTTGAAATTTTGATTTTCAGCAGTTGTACTAACTTTTAGCAGAGCAAATTTTAACTTTTATTTTTGCAGTGACAGACACATTAATTTGGAAATTCTTGCAAAAATCAAATAATTGATGGATTTTAATGAAATTTTCAGGACTTATTCACAAACAAATGAAATTATTTTAAAATTTTTTTTATTAGAAAATCTTGGTAAAAATATTTTTTTGTTTCACCCCCTTACTTAATTTTATGAAAACTTAAGAAATTTAACATATTTTTCAGTGACTATTAGTTAAAAGCAGAATTCTTTGAAGAATTTAGAATCACTGAATTTATTTTTTTTTCAAAATTGGATCCCGTATTATCAAAAATCTGTTCTGAACTGAAAAAAAAAAAAATTGCAATAAAACTAAGACATTATTTAATTAGAGAAGCTTTTAATTGCTTTTATGAATAATATATATTAAAGACAATATTGTCTGAAGAAAAAAAAAAATTTTTGATAAAAAATAAACTTTAATTTTATACAATTTTAAATTGAATAATTGATAAAGTTTTTAAATCCTTTAAAATTCATTTTCAATGTGATAATTCTTAGGAAACATTAAATAAAGCTATATTTACTAATCATATATTTTAAAGCTTATTACAATATGATGATCCCAAACATTTTTAAAAGAATTTCGATTTGTTTTTGTCTGTGTATATACGTGCAAAATTTCTGAAGTATGGATGTACAAACCAATAAATCTATCATTAAAAAGTCACATGTTATAAGAGTTGTCCCCTCTTAAAAACTTTATCGTCTGTTCCACCATACTTAACTATGAATATGTTTGGCTGTCAATAAATCGATTAAACACATCAGAAAAACAAAATCCCATGGTTAAGAAATGTTTGTATACAACATTTTATGCTATAAGTAATATTTGTTTCAAATCAGATTAATTTAACTTTAAATTTGCTAATTTTCCTCAAATAATGTTTCAGAAATATATATTTTATATTTGCAAGAATTTTAAAACCAAGAATTAACTTTTGTTTACAAATGTATCAAAAATGGCTGATTTTTATTGATTTTACTGGAAAAAAAAAGTTTTGACTCTGATCAATATAATTTCTGTTTGAAATATACCACAGAATATTTTGCTAACTGGAAATAGTAAATTTAAAATCCATTAGCTTTCAAATAAAGTTAAAATGAAAGCTTCAAGAAAGCATTTTCATTTTTAAAAATTCATTTTAAACCTTAAATATACCTAATTAGTGGAGGTACCTAATTTATTAGAATGGTTGGCAAAACATCAACTAATTACCAATTGATTCAAACTTTATAAAATGATAAATAAGGATTTCCTTATAGCTGGTTAACACGTTTTAATAATTTAGTAAAGGTTTATAAATTTATGAATAAAAAATTGTTTTCACATTTATTTCTTTATAAATTGGTAAATTATAAATATTGCATTGCATTAGTTCTATATTTTATATGTACCTCCACTAATTTGGTATGCCTAAGGTTTAAAATGAATTCTTATAAATGTAAAAGCTTTCTTGAAGCTCTCATAAATCTAATTGTGTTAGTTTTTAAAATATTATAAATATAAAATTATTCTTGTAAATAAACAATCTAATAGTGTTGATATTTTTGTGGTAAATTCTCAGGACTGAAAAAAAAAAATGTATAAATTCACTTTCATGTATTTAGATTTTATTCAAATCCTAATCACTACTTTTTAAAACAACATTGCTGAAGAGAGTAGGTATTTTAAAAAAGTGGTTTCATTGGAAAAACCAACCTTTTGACACTTGTGAGCACTTTTATCCATGTTTGCCAAAAAAATTTCAGGATAAACCTTTTCAAAATAGAAACTAAGATTTAGAATTAGAGAATGAAAGCAATGATGTCATGTTCCCTGAATCCATCATAAAAATTCAGGATGTGGAATTAATTAATACTACTTCAAATACCTTGGTGTACGGATCAGTCATGAATTTTGTATAGGGGATAAGGAAATTGAAGGTAGAATAGGCTGTACTTAGGGTAGTTTTGTCCAACACCATAAATAGCTACAAAACCAAAACATTAGACTTAAACCTCAAGTCATGTTCTTAAATAGCCTCATTGGGTCAAGACTTTCATATGGATGTCATGCATGGCACCAAACTTATTCAGAAATATCTAAAATGTCAGCTGCTTCCTCAGATCAATAATTCAAAATCTTTGAGTGAACGAAGACTGTAGCTCTTAGTGAGAACCATCTTCTCCAAACCTTGTGGACAGGCACTACATAATCAAACAAAAAACTGTAGCAAATTGTAGAAATCATATTACTTGAGGACATTCAACAACAGCAACATGTAACTCAAAGAGAAAATAATGCTGATATTCTACACTACTTCAAGCAAAAGGTTAGGGAGGAAACTTGCAGCAATAACGGAATGAATAATAGCAGTTACTTGAGAAAATTATTTTTCCTGAATAATTGTTTTAAGAGAAAAATTTTATAAATTTCAATGGAAAGCAGTACTGGCTCTTCAGTCAATGAATGCTGAATATTTCCTTATAAGGAAACAGCTAATATTACCATTAACATATCCAACACACAACTTTTACTACTGTATATTTATAAATTGAACTTCATCATAGATGTATAAGAAGAAAACAAAACAAACAAAAAAAAAACAGTATATGAAAGATTTTATAGTATTTGCTGTTTCAGGCATCCTGTTTTTTTGTTTTTTTTTAACTGTGGATAAAGGATAACTACTGTAATTTATTGGAGGTCTTTTTTTCCCTTATGGTTTGGACATGCGAAGAAAGGTGTAGAATTGATCAGTTGAAACATTGTGGAAACAAAAAAATAATAAACATGGGGTGGAGGGGGACTCTGATAGTATAAACAACTCTTGGAATGATAATGACTTTTCTTAAAGTTATACATGGCATGGATTAAGTTGTTTTATTTTAATCTTTTAAGGCAATAAAAACTAAAATTTGCTTACCAATGAACAGAATAGAATGAATAATTTAAACAACAGCTCTCTCTCTCTCTCTCTCTCTCTGATTAAAAGATAATTAATAGAGACTATAAAATCATAGACAGTTGTTGAACTAAGTTAAGTTTGGTACAAGGACATTAATATGGCACTTGATGAAAATCAAATTTATGAACAATAGCTTGCAAAAATAGTATAGAAACCACTGGGAAGATCTCAACAAAAGACATGAAATTTTGAGAAAGAAATTTCTCTTTCCAGCTTTGTTTTGACAAAAAACTCAAATCAACAAGTTTCTATTTACCATTAACATTTAGCACTCTGCATCATTTATAAATATTACTTCCCCTTTTATTGTATGTGTAATCCCCTCAAAATATAGTTTTATATATTAGTTCTATGTATTTGAAATTGCAATAGCCTGGTTCTCAATTTCAGTCAAGATTGTTTTAGGTGTTGCCATAGAAGGATATGACTACACAACCAAGAAATTCAAATTCAACTTGCATTAGAAGGACTAACATTTTGTTTGCTGAAAATAGTTATCTATGGTGTACTAAAGGTTAAATATTTTTTCTATTCTTTTCTGTTTAAATTTAATGACATAAGATAAGCTTTGGATGAAATAAAAAGTAATCAATAGCGAACTGAGTAGTTTTTGCTGAGATAATGTTGCATAACCACACTAGTTTATAAATCTGAAAAAGGTATTTAAGTGTTCTAATCTGGAAACAAAAAAAAAACTAATATACAAAATAAATATGAAGAATTTCATAAAGCTGCTTCAAATTTTACAGGAGAAAAATATTTGTAAAACAAAAGATTATGATTTGTGTTATATCTACATCAAAAAATATTAAATGCAAATCTTCTTAACCTCTGTATGTGAAGGTGACACTGATCCCTGAATTTGAATTTGTTTGAATTTCATAGTTGCATTGCCATATCCTGCTATGGCAACAGAGTGAAATTAACAATAAGGTTACTGGAATTGAGAGGCCTTGAAAAAGAATGCAGTGGAAAAGGAAGTGACACTAATAATGCAGGTGAAAGGTTAAATATTTTACTTTAAAAGAAACGTTTAAAAAAAAAAAAAAAAAAAAAAAAAAAAATCAATCAATAACTAATAATTAATTAATTTTACCTAATTGAAAAAAAAAGAAAAGAAAGGACTTACTGAGATTAGATAAATAATTTTTTATTATTATTTTAGATAAAAAGGCCTCATTTTGATATTTGTAGAATAAATTTAAATACTTTGAAAATAGCATTTTAATATGTCTTGAAATTTTATTACCATACTTGATACCATGTAAGACCTTCCATTTATGTTTTGTTTTATGGAGAAAGGCTAGGTACTGGAAAAACAAAACCACAACTTTGCATATAAGATCCAGGAGATATTTTTGACCCATTTTTTTCCCTAACAAAAAAAAAAAAAAAAAAAAAATGGGGAGAGGGTCATATATGCCATCAAATATAGTAAATATTATTAATTTTTTTAAAAAAATCTTTGCCCTCACCTCATGTGAAGTAGATGATATATTGCTATAAATGTTATATTTTGAGAATATAAATGCTTGAGCAGAAATCCCAATAAAGAAAATGTGCCTGCCCAACAGTAATAGGCAATTGAACCTTGCTTTATCATAATGATTTCTGATCAGTAAGGAACACTTGGTTTAAAAGTGGTTTCCCTGATGGAAAAAAGGGAATACAGTTTTGATTCCTGTTGGCAGGCACATTTTCTTTAGTCAAACTTCTTGATCTCTAGGCTGGTTGATATTAATCTGTTTAAAAAGAAAGAATATCTATTGAAAGACGTGGACCTACTAAATATAATGTTTATAGTAATGCAAAATAATGTTGGGAGGATTAAAAAACAAATCCATTGTTTTATATATATATATATATATATAGATATTGCACACACAAGATGAGATAAAAGTCACGCACCATAGGGGTTATTTAATTATGCCTTAAATGTTTAATTTGTTTTGATAGGTCCTGTTGAGTAACCACAGAGGTCACTACACTTCACACCCTTGGATATTTTTTTCTGTGGGACTATTTGAAATAAGTTTTTTTATCAGATGTACCCAAGAAATATTGAAGAACTAAAAGAAAGAATTAAATATGAATGCAGTAAAATGACAGAGAAAACTATCTGACGTGTTAATGAATTATGCAGGAACAGATTTGAAATGTGTTTTGAAAAAGGACATTTTGAACAGCACATATGACAGTTAAATCAAATTTTCATCTGTAATTATCCCCATGGTGCATGATTTTTGCCTCAGTGTGTGTGTGTGTATATATATATATATATATATATATATATGTGTGTATGTATATATATATATAAAATGTAGTTAGGGGCAAGCAAGAATATGTCTTAGTTATATTCCTTTAAATATGGCTTTGAAAACAATTTTATCACATAGATTTTTACAAAACTTAGTATGGTATAAAACCATAGTAAGATGAATCAGGTATACAATTAAAAAAAAAATATCTAGATCAATCCAAGATATAGAATTAAATACTGCTGGAATTAAAAAAAAAAATAGAAAAAAAAAATTTTTTTTTGTAAAATTTTAAAAAGAGTACAATAATTTTTGCAAAGATTTTATCCACATCAACATTTTGTTATTATTTCAATAATTTAAATTTGTGATCTTCTACTGACATTAAAATTCAGTTTTTAAAAATTTATAAATTTAAATTGTACAAAATTATTATATCCCTAATTAAATATATTAATTTGGGTGATTTTTTTAAACTTAGCATGTTTTTTAAAAAAAAAAAAAAAAATCATGTAAGTTTTTGTTTTAGTTAAAATTGCAGTCAAACTGTTAGGTAATTGAAAAAAATTATAAAATTAACAATTATTTCATATTTTTCAATAAGAAAATGCCATTGGTGAAAAAAAAAATGCATCAATAAAAAAACATTTAAAAATAATCAACGCAATAACAGGATTCAAAATCACAATACATCCTGTTTACAATCAATGACAAATTTTGACAAGGTCAACATTCTGAGTTATAGAATAATACACACACAAAACACTGAGTTTCCAAAGAGCCCAACTTACCATTTTTCTGAATTTTAGGCTAATATTGGCCCATATAAATAGTGACATCAGCTTGGTAATGGTGAAGAAGGGTTAAATCTCACATTAAAAAGGCAGTAACTATGCGTATTATTTATACAGACAAAGAATAGTACAACTACTGGAGTTTTCTTTTCTCTTTTCTACTATTAAAGATATTATAACCACTGGATTATGGTTGAGAAAAATACTATTTTTAGAAAAGCCTTTGAAGTCAAGAAGGCTCTGGCCAATGTATTAGGTTGGTGCAAAAACAATGTCGTTTTCTCACATATGTTAATATTTATTTTTGCACCAACCTAATAGTTTATGAAAAGGTGAAAGAAAGTTCAAAATTTGCAAAATGGAAGAAACCAATTGTTTATGCGTTGAATTCAAGCAAAATATCTCATTCCTCCATTTACCAACTGGAGATACATTAAAGATAATTCTGTTTGTTCATCTTTGGTATTTCTGTCAAGTTTGGAAAAGATAAAATGTATATCTTGTCAAAGACACATGCTGAGTGTGATGTTAATAAAGTTGTATATCTCATAAATGCATGATTATTCCATAAACTGTTTTTACAAATAGCTGTAGAGGGCAAAACCATATCTATACAGTTGCAGTTTTAATCAGTGATCATTTTTTTCCAGATGGTTCACAGATTCCAAGAGATCTGGGCACAGCTATTTACCATGTAACAATTTGACCAGATAATATATATCTCAAAGAGGGGAAACTGTTAAGATGCACACTGCCTGGGATGTGATGAGGTGAAATCAGTGGCTGGAATGGAAAATGTGAAATTTTAAGGGACATTTTACAAAACTTCAAGAATTCCACATTCAGAGATGGGGAGAAATTTGCATTCATACAAACTTCTCCCCTCCAAGTCAACATGGTTGTCTCAGAAACTTTGATACTGTGAAAAGTCAGATTACTCAAACATCCCAGTGAGAAAAGCCATTTTTACTACAGCCTACTTCTGGTAAAGTCAGCTAAATTAAAAGACATGCAAAATCTGGCTTCCACCATTTAACAATCTACAACCAACTGAGGACAGGGGAGGAGGTGAATAATCAGATTTAGACTTTTCAGCCTGCAAGAGAGTCTCCAAATTTCTGTGACATTTGTGACAAGATTCACACTCCCAGTTCTTGTACTTTATAAGACAGACACTTGATTTGGTGCTTTCTGATATTCAATAAAAGTTCAGTTTTCTATTTTCATTAAGCTTTTTAATTATAAAATAGCCTGGCTTTGAGGCATGGCTATCTTGAAATAAACATTTTGTGATTTCAGCCAAGATTGTGTACATAACACACATTTTAAAAAATATAAAGTAGAATTATATTATAATAACTAACTTTAGAAAATAAATTATTTTTTCTGGAGAAAAAACAAATTGATGCTTATAGTTGGTCTCTTTGGAAATTTATATAAGGTTTCACCTGCTATTTGCAAGTGGAATATTTATATGAAATCTTTAATAAGTTATAAAAGCATAAAACAAAGAAACAATTATCATTAATTTATATGAAAAAAAAAAAAAAAAAAAAAAAAAAAAAATGAAACCTTCAAGTATGCACAAACTTCCAAAATAGACTTGCATTAGATTTTCACTGATAGTGTTGTAAGCTGTCCAGTATACTGTCATATTTCAAAGTGTCAAGTATACTATCATATTTCAAGCCTTCTACAGCTACCATTGCAGGCAGACATAGATTATTTTGGAGGTTTGGGAATGCAAAAAAAAATTCTTCATATATAAATTAATAGTAAATGTCTATTTGCTTTTAAGAAAATCCATAATATAGATCTTTTGTAAAAGTGGCATAAAGTGAATTTAAAAAAAAAAGAAAAAAAAAAAAGAAGGCATACACTTGAAATGACATTTTTATATAACAATGTATGTAACATACACAATTTAAATTTGGTATATTTGGGCAGCATTTGTCTTTATAAAAATGTAACATTAAAAACAATATGCATCTTATGTCTATTAAATTTAATGATCATGTTTTTGGCAATGTTTAACCTTTGTGCCCACAAAAAAAAAAAAAAAAAAAAAAAAGTGTGAAAGTGTGTTAAAAGGACGGTTATATTCCCTTGACATTGCTATTACTATATACACTTTTGACTCCCCTTGGCAATGTTCATTGTTTTAAAAAGCGATAAGAATTTTAATAAAACCCAAATATATGAAAGTGAATTTATACATTTTCTTTATTATTGAGAATTGACAGCAAAGATATTAAATACCTATTGTCTATTTAATCTGTTGGTAAGTTTTCTAGGCATTTTTTAAAAATTAGCTAGGATTTAAAAGTTTTGAAAATAAATATTGCATTGTAGTTAGTTTACATATTTTGATAATTTTGTAATAAAAATAATAAAAATATTTCTTTCTTTTCAAATTTGTTTCTTTATAAAATGGTAAATAATAAATATCGCATTGTACTTGGTTTATATATTTTTTATAATCTTATAAATAAACATTACCGAGGGAGCCAAAATTATATACAATAATAGTGATATCAAGGGAAATTACTGTTCTTTTGACACACCATTTTTTTGTGGGCACAAAGGTTAAACATTGCCACTTTTTTCTAATGTATGAATATCCTTCTGCAAATGTGGTTGTTGTGTGCAGATAATTTGGTCAAAGTTCATGTTGTATAGTTTTAAGAAATTAAATTTTTATATTTTAAGAAATCCTCCCCAAATTTAACCTCAGTTGATATGACCCCACACAGCAGTTAACTGTAACCTCCATAACCCTTAGTATGCACATCACCAGGGATATACATGGTTTTAAATTCAAACTTGTCAACCATATCTAAAGAGCCTAGTCTACCTTACTATTTCTCAAGGGAATTCGAATGAAAATGAATGTACCAAACTGGAATTCAAACTTGGCTTTCTTATACCAAGCCAGGTAACCATTATTTTACCAGCATATTTAAGAATGCAACTTTATACAGCCAGTAATGTGATAGCAGTATGTAATTTTTTTTGTAATGCCTTCAAAAATGCAGGCCTCAGGCTATAGTTATTTTTATTTATGGATGGTTGTTTAAGCTGGATGTTAATAATATCTAGAGATATTTGTACATTAGAAAAAAGATCTTTAAATTTAACAGATATAAAAATGTCAATTGTTTTTAACATATGTAACATATACAATTAGAATATTATATAATAAAATCTATGCAAAATATGATATTTGTAATGTTTGCATATTGATAGTTTTAAAATTAACTTTTAAAAAAACATAACTTTTATTATTTATAAAGAAATTAAATCTTCATCATTATTCAGTATATCTTATATTTAGGGATATTAAAAAATAGGATCAGAAATATCATCTGTTAATTCAGAGTATTAAAAAAAATCTTTCCAACAAAGTAAATTGAAATATTGTATGAGAATTTGTTTGTTGCTGATATAATTTCATGAATATTTATGTGAACTAACTGAAGTTAGCATAGAATGGTAAAAAAGATGAAAAATCCTTCTTTTGTGTCTGATCGTTCTGACTAAATACAGATTAGCACTAGTAGATCAAAAACTAACCAGAGACAAACATCCACAAAATGTTATTAGTAGCAGCAGGTATTTTAGATATTCATAATTTAGAACTGCAAAGTTTAAGAGATTATATGCATTGATTATGATGGTGGGGGAAATTTGATCAACCAGCTTGATATCTATACAGCTGTCTTTGGACAAGAATCTGAACCAATCATTAGTTCAAAAATACTGTTGATCAAAATATCAATAACATTTTTGTCAATGTTTAACCTTTGTGTCTGAAAAAAAAAAAAAAAAAAAAAAAAAGAAAAAAGAAAAAAAAAAGAAAAAAAAGAAAAAAGAAAAAAAAAGAAAAAAAAGAAAAAAGAAAAAAAAAGAAAAAAAAGAAAAAAAAGAAAAAAAAGAAAAAAAGAAAAAAAGAAAAAAGAAAAAAAAAGAAAAAAAAAGAAAAAAGAAAAAAAAAAGAAAAAAAAAGAAAAAAGAAAAAAAAAGAAAAAAAAAAAAAGAAAAAAAAGCAGTTTATCAAAAAAGATGTTTCTTCCTATGACACCAATATTACTGTATACGTTTTTAATTTCCTCAGCAATGTTTATCGTTTTTAAAAAGCAATAATTAGAATTTTAATAAAACACAAACATGCATACATATTTTTTATTCTGGGGAATTGGCAACAAAGATATTAAACACTATTTATTAGATTTTTAAATAATATAATTAGTAAAGATTTATAAAATGGTAAATAAATATTTTATTGTAGTTGGTTTACATATTTTGATAAATTTTTAAAGAGAAATATTTTTAAATTTATTTCTTTAGAAAATGGTAAATAATAAATATATTGTTCTTGGTTCACATATTTTTATAATCTTGTAAATAAACATTACCAAGGAAATCAAAAGTGTATACAGTAATAGTAAGGTCAAGGGAATAACTGTCATTTTGACACACTGTTTTTTTTAAATGCATGGAGGTTAAACATTGCCAGGTTTTTTTATACCCTGTTTTTGTCTTTGATAGATGAAATATGATAATTTTAGCAGTTTTGAATTCAGAAGAGATCAAAGGAAAAAAGATATTGAGATAACAAATTAAAAAAAATATATATTTAGTACAATTAATGTTTTTGTTAATTTTATGCTTATCAGATTTTGCCAAAATGGAAATAAATACAAAAATAGCTTGACAAAAGTTAAGAATGACAGTAGATAGGTAATGAGTATTGGCCTATTTTTTAATAGTCACACAGCAAAAATAAATGCCCTAAAAATGGGGCAAAACTGAAATAGTTTAAAACATTTGAATCCATAAATCTATGAAAAAAATAAAAACAAAATAAATATAAAAAGGGAAATATTTAAATTTTTAAAACAATCTTCTACAAAGTCAATGAAGCGAGTAATTTGAGAAGACAGAAATAAAAGTCAGTCATGAATATTTATCCTGGTTATTTTTTTTCAACTTTCTTTTAAGAAGAGTGTCTCTTAAGTTTGACAATGGCTGCTAATTTTTCATTTCCGGTTATGTTCTAGAGTTGTGCTCAGGTAAGATGGTGGCTCATTATCAGCAAAAAGACTCTCATATGAAGGAGGAGGACAAGATGGTGCCTGCTGAGACCCTGGAAAATAAGTAACAGAGCTCTCATCTTCTGGAAGTGGAGGTGCTGTAGGATGGATTTGAGAGGTAGGTGTTGGCTCTGTGACATTTTCAAGAGGCACTGTTGATGGAAGTGGATCTGGTTCTGGATCCTGGCACAAGCATTTCACAAAATAAGACAAGATAAGACCCAGTGCAAGGAAACCACCAAGGAAGACACCAAAATAGAAAGAATTCATTGGTTCACATTGTGTAGTAACAATCAACTCTTGATAATTTTGCAGTTCTGGTTGGTAGATAATTGTTTCAGTTGATTGAAATTTGAGTGGTACAAAGACTTTCCACCGTACATTTTCTAGCTTGGAATCTTTGCCATGAACTTGATAGGACGTTTTTTTCAGGGTAATGTGTAACTCCATTACAGATCTTCGCCAATTTTGAGCAAGTATAAAGTAATACCTGTTTGACTCTGTGATATAAAAAGACTTTGAGTTGCACTTTGAGAAGATAGTATTGTAACTCATAGTATATTTTTTATAGTCCATTGTTTCTAAGTATTTTTCATAGTTTTCTGTGCCCTTAATAACAGTAAGAGTTGAGGACACTTTTGAACAAAATGTTAGTGTTATCGAAGAACCTGCCAGTAGGTAAAAATGGAATAGTTTTTTTTTGTAATGGGAAAAAATAACGGTCGAGTTGTACACTGTATGGGTGTGGTTAATACGAGGCTTGTTGTTGAGAAGATAAACTGCTAGAGGTTGATGCATGAATTGCGCACTTACAACAACTCCACTGCAAAAAATGGTTGACATCTTCTGGACTGGCATCATGTCATATGATGTAATGGATACAACATCAGAGTCATACAGGTTATATCTTATATAGAGTCCACTAAAAAGTGAAAGAAAGATCATCCAGATCCATACAATCTTTAATCGAGTTGATACTGTCATGCGTTTCAGACAGAGAAGATAGCAAAGTCCAATACAGGGAGAACAGCAGCAAATGTAACAAGCGGTGTCCGAATCAGATGACATGACTGATGCAGAGCGGTTCTGCATGGCTTGAGATCGCCTGCTTGATAGAGTGTCCTCCACCATGTTTGAGGGTTAGTTATAGAACAGAGAGAAAGAGAGAGTGTGTTTCTGCCTTTCTGGTTTGTAAGTGTTTTCAGTTCTGGAAATGGAGAGCAAAAAATGAAATGAATGGAAAAAAAAAAAAAAAAAATATGGAGTTGTATCATTTTTTTTTTTTTTTTTTTTAATTTATTTTTACATATTTTGTATCAATTTAAAATAGTAGGATTTTCAAAATCCTGCGGTAACTTTGGTCTCATCGATTCAGTCTATGTTGAAAAGATGACTGGAGAATTGACTGAGGGAAATGCTGTGATAACAAAGAAATATAATTTTCTCTTCTCTCTCACATTTAAAATTAGATGTTTATTGCAGGTTGGTTATCATTTCTCTGATGCTCATTAGCTATTTTACAACACTATCTGAACACATTATTACTGACTAGTAGTAGGTTGGTGCAAAAAGAATGTCGTTTTCTCACATAGTAACATATGTGAGAAAACGACATTATTTTTGCACCAACATAATATATTATCTGCCTGATGGCAATTAGTGTATATACTTATCAAAAAGTTTTAGAATAAATATTAACTTAAATCTAGACATTTCTTAAATTATTTTTTTAAGATCAATTATCTTTTAAAGGTTTTTATAAACATAAGATTGTTAATTTATTGTTCTTGTTGGGGAATTAAATTCAAATTTTTATTTTTTGCTGATATTAAAAGGTGAACAAATCATAATATTTATAATGGAATCATCCAACTTGTTTACTATTATCTCTTAAATTAATTAAAAAAAAAAAAAATTCATTACATGAAAGAATACTAGTGCCTCTATTCAAGATTTGTTGCTACATTTAGGATATGGAATGCATAGGCAAATGCAGCAATTATTATGGACATCGTAGTTAATTACAAAAATAAAAATTGGCTGGCATTGTTTAATTATTTCAAAAAGAAAATGCCGGAATATATTGGCACTAAGAATACAAAAAGTAAAACTGCATAGATTATTGGTTGTAGTAGAAAAAAAAAAAAAAAAAATATTATAATTTCAGCTTGTAGGTAGGAAAATAAATATAAGAAATATATTCATTTAAAGTTGGTAATGATTTTGATAAAATAAGTAATATTTTCATTTATTTAATATATTTTAAGACAAGATTATAATATATATGGTAATATATCATTTATTAAGTCGAGTCATAAGTAATTTTCATTTTGGGAAAACCAACTGCAATATTTTGAAGAATAAAAGTTGATAAACAGACGACCCAAATTAATAGTAATTAAAAAAGTAATATTTTAACAAACTATTAGGTTGGTGCAAAAATAATGACGTAATAATGTCGTTTTTTTTTTACGTTAAAATTATTACGTCATTATTTTTGCACCAACCTAATAGTTTCTTAAATTTACTTTAATTACAGCAAATAATATTTACCAATATTTTATTTATTAAAATAATACTTAGAGTATTATAAGTAAAATGGGACTTATTAAGGTATATTCATTAAATTATTTAATATATTGCCTCATTTAAATGAAAAAGTATGGCTTATTTTCCGTTTCTTTCCACGAACTGAAATAATGACTTTTTTCCGATTATTTTTCTTATCCTAACAAAGTATACCTTGTAACTTTTCTTTCATAACTATTCTCCTGGAAACTATAGAAATAGATCTTACCTAATACTGTAATATAATTTTTTAATTAAATATATATATATATATATATATATATATATAAAAAATAGATACATAAGTGGACACTGTCAGGTGAATCTTTTTTATCCTTCAGTGCAATCTTCAGGCTGTGTGTGTTGTGTTTTGCTTTGACTATATATATATATTGGTCAGTGGTACATTATGGGTAGTTTTGGGGTGGGTGGATGGTAACAGTTAGGTTTTAAATTATTGTAGAGGCTATTGAGTAGAAATAATTGTGAACCTAAATGTGGGTATTTGAAGCTATTTTATAATGTTTTACTTTTTAACTTTATATGACAAATTTATAATTTTTTAATTTTATATAGAATAGCCATGCACTAATGGGTTAAACAGTTTCAGCATCTTAGGAGTTAATGGAACCAAAGTTACAAAACTTAGTAATTATTAAATACAGAATGTCCAAACCTTTGTCCTATTATTATTATTTGTATAACAATAAGTTAAATATAACATTTAATAAAATTAACATTTTTAAAATAAATGATTTTATTAATAGCAAATATTAATATTATTAATATATTATCACTATAAACTATAATATATAAATGAGTACAAATATAAATTCTTAAAAATATATGACTATAATTTTTATGATTTTTTCACTTTCCTTTTTATAATTAAAAATGTATGTTTCTATGATTTCTTGTACTATTCGTTTTATTGCTACCACTGCTTTATAATTTTTTTTATTATTTTGCTTTTTTTTTTTTAAAGTATTTTATATTTCTTCAATTATTGGGAACAGTCTGCAGAACGTATCCAGCTTTGCACTACTGTGTATAATGTGTCCAAGGTTGTTTTTATGACTGGCATATAAACATTACGAAAATGAGAGTTATCTCCCTTCGTACTGATGCTGACTATATAGTTTCAGTTATATACACATCCATGTTAAATTAGTATTATCAATAGCCATATTATGGTCCAGTAAAATTTTTTTATATATTTGAAATAAATTGAATGGAAAATTCTTGAGTTTCTTGAAAATAAATTCTTAGCTAGCTGGGCAAAAATAAAGTGATGAAACTTTTCTTTTTATATCACTTTGTGATAGGCATATTAGTGATGTTTCCTATTGCTATTAGGTGTTTCAGGTCCTTCAGTAGAGCTGATTAAACCCTGGCTTGTGTCCAGGTAGCACTACCTCACCTATGTGTTCTCTTTCTTGATCCCAGTCACACTGAACCAACTTCTGCTGCCTTGATGAGTCCTTACCTCTTGTCATCAAAATCTTTTGAAAAATTCATCTCAATAGGCAAGAATAAACAAAGGTGACTTTAAGTAACTATAGAATAGTTAAAAGTTTTAGATGCATAATTTAAGTCTCATTAAATGAAGACTATTTGTGAATCTTTGTATTCTATTTTAAAGCTAAATAGAGCAAGCAAAGCTCCCAAATGTATACTTAAGCAATTAAATACATCTAAGCTGCTGCTTATTATTATATTTGAGATGAGTTTATTAAAATTTAATATCAGCAAAGTCTGATAACAGACTCGGAAGCAGACAAAAAAAAAAAATTGTCTAATGAACAAAGCTAGAGAATGAACAGGCTGAAATCATGTGATAGTAAGATTAAAAATAAAGTATTTCTTAAATATAAATTGACAGACAAATTATTATATAGGAAGTTTGAAGCATGAGTAACATAACCAACTAAATGATAGTGCATATCTATAAAGCCATGTTAGTCAAAGATATCTACAGAATGCGATGGGTAAATTGTCGGCACTTTATATTTTTAATTTTGTGCATGCGCTTTGTTTGTTATTGATTTTGTTGACTATTAGGCACCGTCTGTGAGAAAAAGACCACCATGATGCAATTCACTCCACCAGAAATTTAGAAACAGTATGATTTACTGCTCGGCATTTGTACTGGAAGCTCCAATATGAACATTTCAGAGTGTTTGGGTGTCAGTGCGAGGACAATGTAGAGGATTCAGAAAGAGTTGGATGGGGCTAATGGTGATTATGAAGGTACAGAAGCTTGGAAAACTAACTGATTGTTCTGATAAGAAAAAGACACCTAAATTTGTTGGTGAGGGTCACAGACTTAACTGAGGCCTACATCAAGTACTTCAAGGAGGTAGTACTGCCCGAGGTCAAGAGGGTGGCTGCTGGTAACAGGACTCGGCCCCAAGCCACACAAGCAAGAGAACCCAGTCAGGGCTATCAGACATTTTCAGTGACCATATCACCCCTTACCTCTGGCCACCTAACTCCCCAGACTGCAACCCCCTTGATTATTATGTGTGGAATACACTTGAGCAATACCAACAAAACTCCTTGTAACACCAAAGATGAACTGAAGGCAAGGATTATGGCAGCATTTACCAACTTAAACAAGGAGACTATCCAGAAGAGTTCCAGAAGATTCTGAAGTCATCTGGAGGCCAGATAAATTTACTCTTTAGTATTTCAAGATATTTTTATATAATTTTGGTAAATATAGCTGTTAAAATGAGATGTCAGTGTTATTTTCGTTTTTTTGTAATTTAGACTACAATTTATCCATCGCACACTGTATAAAACCATGCTAGTCAATGATGATTAGTTTTATATTTTACAGTATACAAAACATACATTCAATTTGGTATTTGAATAAGTATAGAATTGATCACCCACTAATTAATGTGGGTAATACTGTTAAAAGATGATATTTTGAGCAACTGAATGTAACATTTTGACATTTTATTTGGTCATTTTCTCTCATAAGAGTAACAGCTGGGATTTATAAATGTGGTATCAAAATTGTGATGAATAAGTCAAGAGTGAAAAAAAAAAAAAAAAAAAAAAAAAAGCCAGCAGTTTTTGTAATTGTTATGAAAATACTAACTAAATAGTTGTTGCTGTTGTTATGATGATGATGATGTGAGAGCAACATGCCAATATATTGATATAGGGATGGTACAGATATATAAAGTCCAATCATGGCACCCAGTCTGAAAAAGGCATACCAGGCACATGCATCACAGCCAAATGTGTGCGATATAGTAACAAGTTTTGAGAGAAGCAGTGCATAACCTTGCAATTGAAGTAGAGTTAGAACTACTTTCATGTTAGGTAACCCAGTCTGCTGAGGATGCTTCCAAGTATTTAAAAATGACTATTCCCTACTCCAAACACCCTGGCTGCCTCATCCTTCAAACTTACAAAACAACACAAAAAAAAAATCAATACCTGGCCATGATGCTGTCCCACTACTCCTATTCATGAACAGAGATGCATAATACATCAGTCTCTAGGAGACATGCCCAACTTGTTAATATCAAGCAAGTGACAAGCAAATCTGTGGTAGTGAACCTTTTATATCCTTCAGTGCAATCTTCAGGCTGTGGTGTGGTTTTGATAGTCCATCTTAATTCACAAAGACAAAACATGTACATGTTAATACCACCAATCAATCAAGATCAGAAGCTGTGATAGCCATCCCTAGTGTGGCATCATGCGTTTATTTGAAATCACCTCCAAGTTTTAGATGTTTCAGCCGGGTAATAATGGTCATATCTCAAATCCTACCTGCAGCTTAGAGATACAACACTTTCCTTAGCACATGAGTGGTTCCAAGCAGCGCAATCCCAATGATGTCAGGTATCCCCAAGGCATCATGTGAGGCGGAAAGAGTCATAAAATATAATCCAGAATGCACCAACCACTAAAGGGTCAATTTGAGCAGCTGCTTAGCACATTCCTCCAGTTTGCCCTGCCAGGTTTAAGTATCTAGGAGTGCCTCCCATAGTCACCTTAGTTGCCTCATCTTTTAAACTGATGAATAAAAACACGCAACACATCAGCCTCCTAAGAGACAAGCCCAACAAATTAAACTCAGACAACTGATAAATCAATCTGTGGTACTGAATGATATATTCACTGTAGTCCATCTTAATTCACCAAGACAAAACATGTACATGTTAATACCACCAATCAAAATTAGAAATCATGAGCCATGTTTGAACGTGATGAAGATAGAACTACATGATAATTATGATGATAATTGTCGTAATAGTAAACATAAGCAAAACTTCTATCTGACAATGTTAAACTATCAAGAATGAAACAAACACTTAGAAATATACTTGCAGGCAATCTTCATTTGATTTGGTGAATGAAGCCACTCCCTTCATTACAAATGGTTACTATTTGAATCCTGGGAAAAATAGGATTTGAAATGCTGATTTTCAAGGCAAGTAAGCCTTTCTCACTTTGTACATCATTATCTTGTACCAGATAAACACTTTTATTGATGCATTGTTATAACCTGGCTCTGCTGGCCCATCTTTGGGAAAATAAGAAACTGCCATTTACTAAAAATAAATGATTAAAAAGATGCTGACAGTGATTTCTCATTTTGGTTTCAGTTGGATATTCTGCCATACAGACTCAACTAAATGACACCCCTAACCACAATAGAATAAAAATGTCATAAAACAGGTCATATTGTATGCTACTATATGTTTACACTAGTTTGGAAATAGCACTAAGTGCTAGTTTGTTTATTACACAAACACTAAGGACCAACATTTCAGTGTCTTGAAAATGTATATATCTTATTTACATTTTTTTTCCAGTGTTCTCATGTTTTTCCATTTGATGGCAGTAAAGGAGTACAAAAATTTTCCATAATGCTCCAAGTGCTTTTGGACGCTTCTTTAGCCATTTTCAAGGGTTTTGTTTTAGGTGTTAGTTTCTCTTCATGCTTTGACTAAGTTGTATTTTATTTTTGTGTTGTTTTGAATAGGAGTGTTTATTCTGGGCCTTTATGTGTTGAGCACAACTAGAATTTGAGAGGGTGTCTTTCTATTTTTTAAAAACATTTAATACTTCATTCCCACTCTTAAATAAGGTGAGGTTGATAGTAGGATAGAGATGTTTAATATACAGGTCCTCTCTTATAGCAAGGTATTTCTGGTAATGTGATTTATATAGAATTTTAGTGTTTTTGTTCAAAATTTTTCATAAGGGTTCTTGTAAATTGTGGGTAGATAGATGCCGTTTGATCTTATAAGTGACACATGAGGTGGTAGTATATCTAAAGTAAGTAATTCATTTGTGACAAGAAACACAGTCTTGTACTAGGCAGTGAAACTGATACACTATATTGGTCATTGCTAGTTTAGATTTGATGGGATTATTTTGATTAGTGACTACACCTAAAACAAAATGTCTTTGAAAATGGCTAAAGAAGTGGCCAAAAGCACTTGGGACAATGGAAATTAGGGAAATTTTTTATACTCCCTTATTCCCACCAAACAGAAAAATGTAAGAGCATTGGAAAATCTAAATAAAAAGATTAATTAAATTTTTCTTGTCTGCCATATTTAATGAAATATGTCTGGCCCAAAATCAAATGTTAGCAAAGAAAATTGTATTTTACTCATCTTGTCAGAAGGTCCTGCCTTCTTTCAAAAATCAACTCTTAGCATTTACCTGGGTTCAAACAGGCAACTATTTCATGTGCCAAACATATTCTCAAATCAAAGTGTATAAATATATTAAGATATAAAAATGAGATATTATTTTATCTGATAATTTTGCAAAGCATTGCCATTCATTTGTTGTTTTTTTTTAAAAAAAAAACGGCACTTGCTTTTATTAAAATAATGTAGCTGATTTCAATTTGAATGACTTTTATTAAAATATATAGACAGGGGCAAATGTGAGATTTGATATTTATAAAAGTTGCTTCATAAAGAGTTAATTAAAAAAAAAATTTTTTATTTTTTTAATTTTGACAACTGTTTATTATATGTATTTATATATTGTTATAAATACTTATATCAAACTAAACAAAATCTGGCACAAGCCTACATTGATGGAGAACTTGACAAGAAAAACTCATTAGCAGAGTCCTGTAAGTCTGCCACTGTAATCATTGCTCTACAGTAAAATACTTGAAAGATATTTGTTAGATTAAATCAATTTTAACCGATTTCTTCTTCAGTCCATGAAAATAATATATGATATGACCCTCGAAATGCAATGTTTGGAGATCAATGGTATGCAATATACTAAGCCTATTTTGTTCTACTATTTTTAAACAGTAGAAATATTGATTTATTTAACCTTTATCACTCTGTATGAGACTCCATTTACCATACAAAAAGTTTATCCTGCCACTGAAGGTAAGTGATCCCTGAATTTGAATTTGTTTGAATTTCATAGTTGTGTTGTCATGTCCTGCTATGGCAACAGAAAACGCCTTCGAGTGAAATTAACAATCAGATTATTTGTTAGGCCTTGAAAAAGTGGAAAGGGAAGTAATATTAATAATGCAGAGTGTTAAAGGTTAACTAAAATGTTTTAAAAATGGATTTTTATTGAACATTGATATATGGATACATACAATTTGAAATGATATAGATGATTTTACCATTGATATCCCTGTGAGTGTGACATTTGTGAACTGTATTGAACATGAGCAAATTACTAAATTGTAAAAATTAAAAAACTAGATAAGGAATTAAATTATAAAACTGACTTCCTTTTATATCAGTTAATATAAAAGAAATAAAATGAGGTTCCTTATATTCTGACTTATTAATACTGTTTTTTTTTTTTTTTATATATATGAATATCAAATTATCAATTCTACATACATTTAAATGGATCAAAAATTAATTCCACATAACCACCAACTTTCTAAAGTAAACATTAACTGTAATTTATTAATTTTTACAAAATAAAATACAAAAATAAAAAATAAATTTGCAAAAAAATATAAATTTTAATTTTTTTCTTTTAAATATAAATAATAGAATTATGGGTGGGGTCACATTTTTGAAAAAAAAAAAATATAATTCCCCACCATACACACAAAGACAATGGAATGAAACAGAGTTGAGAAAAAAAAATCCATAGAAGGGACAAAAATATGGGACTTATTTTTTTAAGTTCATGCAAAATTTAAAAAAAATTACAATGGGTCAATTAAACACATGATTTGAGCACTGAACATCAAAAAGCCAGTTTTCAGCTTTCTTTTAAGAAGAGTTCCACTTAAATTTGACAATGGCAGCCAAGTTTTCATTTCCCATTGAGTTCAGTAGTTGTACTTAGGTAAGGTGGTGGATCATTATTTGCACTGTTAGCAAAGAGACTCTCATATGAAGGAGGAGGACAAGATGGAAACTGTTGGGTCCTTGGAAGCCAAGAGACAGTGTTCTCATTGCGGGGTAGAGGTGCTGTGGGATGGATTTGAAAGGATGATACTGGATCAGTTCGGGATGGATTATCTGGTGATGTATTTTCAGGAGGCTCTGTAGATAGTGGTGATGGGTCATTACACACACATTTCACAAAGTAACACAGAATGAGACCCAGAAAAAAAGAACCACCAAAGAAGATACCAACATATATTACAATCAGTGGTTGACATTTTGAGGTTACATTCAACTCTTGATAATTTTCCAATATTGGTTGGTAGATAATGGATTCCATTGAGTTAAACTCAAGGGGAACAAAAGCATGCCATTGACTATTAATAAGTTTACTTTCCTTTTTGTTAAGTTGAAAAGTGGTTTTGTGCAAGACCAGCTGTAAATCTGTAATGTGTGTGTACAGATTATGGAGGATAAAATAATATCTGTCAGTAACAGTCACATCAAATTTCTTAGAACTGCATTTGCTACTGAATCTTAAAGTTTTTTGATTGCTGTTCTGTGATAATTTGAATTTCTTGTAGTTTTCGGTGCCTCTAATAACGTCAATAGTGAATGAATATCTTGCACATATAGTTATAATTACTGAAGAACCTTCCAGTAAGTGGAAATTCGCCATTTTCTCCTGAATAAAATAGAGTGTAAATTTGTGGCTCATATTGTACATTGTATGTGTGTAGTTAATATGAGGCTTGTTGTTGAGACGGTAAACTGCCAGTGGTGTCTGAACTGATCCTGTTTCTACACTGACTCCTTGACAGAAAAATGTTGACATCTTCTGAACTGGCATCATGTCATATGATGTAATTGATACAGTATCACTGCCATACAGGTTATATCGTAGGTAGAGTCCGCCACAGAGGGAAAGGGAGATCATCCAGATCCATACAATCTTTAATCGAGTTGATACTGTCATACGTCTCAGACAGAGAAGATAGCAAAGTCCAATACAGGGAGAACAGCAGCAAGTGAAACAAGTGGCATCTGATTCAGACGAGACAATTGATGCAGAGCGGTTCTGCATAGTTTGTGATCGCCTGCCTGATAGAGTGTCCTCCACCATGTTTGTGGGCTAATGATATAACAGAGAGAGAGTGTGTTTCTGCCTTTCTTGTGTGTGTGTGTTTTCAGTTCTGGAAATGGAGAACAAAAGATGAAATGAATGGAAAAATGGAGTTGTATCAAAAAGGGGATATATATATATATATATATATATAAATAAAACGTACATATTCAGTTGATTTTCTTAAAAATTGATTTTCAAGATCCTAATAAAACAGTAATGTCAGGGATTAAGTCTATATTGGAAAAATGATTAAAAAATAAACTAGTTGAAATGTGATAGTAAAAATAATGAACATAAGAATAATCAAATGAGAAAACAGTTGATTTTGTTAGTTATTTTGTTTTCTGATGATGTAAATAAACACTGAAATATTACTGAAATCGAGACGTTGTTTGTCAATCATAGCTGCAAGCATATATTTTTAGTTACTTTTATAGGTTAGTGTATCATATTGAACAATTTGAAATGTCTATAACATATAACCAGGTGTATAACTTTATATTAAACTATATTTAAATTTTAAATATATTCTTTGATGTGATTAGCTGACCACCTCAGAAAATTTGTATAATAATTTTTTAATCCTTTCCTACAAAAAAAAACAAAAAAAACAAAATAAATAAATAAATAATTAAAAATAAAACTTAAGAAATTTCTTGAAGCAGTGGTTTCATAAACAAAGTTGTTTTTCTTTTTTTTTTTTCCAAGACAAGTATATTTATTATTTACACCAGCAAAAAGTGCATAATTCACAATTTTTAATGCATATTATTAAGTAAATTTTAACTAATTTGGAAAAATTTTTTCTCAAAAAAAAAAAAAAAAAAAAAAAAAAAAAAAAAAAAAATATTTGTACGAAAGAAACTAGTTGCTCCAACTAAGCAACATTCTTGTTATCTGGTTCTATGCATGTGCTAATGTTTGATAAACACAGCTTAGTGTGTCATAAGGCATGCACACCTTAAAAATCAGCATTTAAAATTCTGGATTTTACCTGCACTTGAACACTGATCATTGCACCTATCTCATTTATTAAACAATTTGATATATATCATGTTAAAATATATTTTGATATACATCATGTTAAAATTAATCTTCCAAATATGTGATCTCTTAAAGCAATTTAATTTCCCTGTTTTGTATAATTTCAGGTCATCTGTGGGCAGTGTAGTACTATCAGTTACCCCTAGCATGGTAGAAGGTTACAACAATTCAGAAACCTTGCCTAACTTGACAGATTAGTTGACTGACCAGTCTGTTCAAATTCTTCAAATAGATAACAAAAAAAAAAAAAAAAAAAAAAAAAAGAGTGTTGGTAGTGGAAATAAGAAAATATAAATAAAATCTAAAGGCTTATCAGAGCATGTGTACATTTTTAGGATACACACACTCACACATTTCCAATCAGGAGACCTAGGTTCAAATCTGACTATCGTTGATTTATCAGGAATGTGATTTCTTGATGTTGTCTGGGGAGGCAACCCCAGTGTGTGCCAACTTTAGAAAGTGCCTGAAAATCATAGCAAATATTGACTCAACCCTTGTGAGTGAAATTGGATAGATGGTTGTCAATGATGAAATCACTAGCTATTGTGACCAAGGGTTTGAGCATACTGGTGTTGTTCAAACTGCTGATCATGACATTATGCGTTCTCTTCTAGAAATTATAAAGTTCACTCAGCATAGCTGGAGTATAAATCACCAGTAGGCTCTGTGGGTGTTGAACAAACGCAAATGTGCCTAAGCAGGTGTCTGCAATAGCGAAAGACTAGCTTCCCTAGCAGATGGGTGTGCTCTCAGAAAATGAGAGTAACCAGCCATTATATATATATATATATATATATATATATATATATATATATATACATTATGAAATGGACAAAGTCTGACAATTATTTTAAGACATTTTTATGTTTATACATTCTTTTTTATAGATACAAATATTTAAGTAAATGCACTGTTTATAATAAACAGTATTAACAACATTTACCGGCCTCAATGTCCAAGAAATTGTCATAGAAAATATGCGTCCTCCAACAGGAACCGAAACACGCACATATATATATATATATATATATATATATATATATATATATATATATATATTAGTTTGTAGATTATTTAAAGCCAGAAAAATATATTTTAGATTGTAAAAATCTTTTTGAGATCTTGATGATTTACTGATACAAGTCTTTCTAATTAACCCATAGCTGGGAAGAGAAGAGGTGGATTCATACCTTTCTCAATGGTATTTGCATGTAATATGAATGTGAATATAATGAACACAACTGAAATTGAAGCTTGGCCTTTCAATTAACAATTCTGAACCATTATCCTATTATACCAGCTGAACATCCAAACTTACAGGACCTGGTATTCCTATGTGTTCACCCATTTAGGTAGTAACCAGGGTCCATGTTGATCATATGGGAATTGGTATTTCAACACTATATGGCTGTAAACAATATGAGATTGGGTGTGATGCATAAAATGATACAAAGTAAGATAAAGAGGGATGTGAAAGGAAGTTTAAGTAATGAAGAAAGAGTCAAAAGATATAAAAGAAAGGTTAAAGCAAAGATTTAGGGAGAGCAATAAGTAAAGTTAAAAGAAAATTAAAGAGGGGGTAGGAGAAGAAGGTGATGACAAAATGAATGGAGGCAAGGGAGAAAAGCTGATTGAAATAGAGGAAGGTGTCTGTTAATTCCAACCTCTGTTAGGAATGACTGTAAAAACACTTGCCCCTCCCTATTTTTTAGGCAGAAGCACACAAATGCATGCTAGGATTTCTTCCTAGCCAATAAAATAAGCTGATTCTCAGTTTCATCATGCTCAGTCCTGGTCTGTCTCGTTTTGAAGTTACACACTATGTTCGTTTGACAGAACTTGCTTTTGTGTGTCAACACCAATTCTTAGTTTGTGAACTTTTTGCCATATTACTGTTGCTTTGTCTTATTAATGTTAACCTGCTTTGCATATATTGTTTTCTTGCTTTATATTATTTTTTCCTCCCTGTTCTTTTCTTTTTCTTGTTATTACAAACTTTGTCAATTCTTTTAGTTGAACAGTTCTGTTATTTATTTTGCATTTGACCATGGCTATTCATCCACATGTGAAAGAGAAAGAAGAGTATTAAAAAATAAAGGGAAAAAAAAATGAAAGAAAGAGAGGTAAATGTTTAAAATGAGGGAATGAAGTATGAGGAAAAAGATAGGAAGACAAACATGTCAAAAACAAATTAAGTAATGAGAGAGAATGATGGACAAAGAAAGAAACAAAAACTATTTTTGGCTACCTTATCTTGTTGAATAAGTGCTGACTGTTGGTGTCTTGCTGAATCAAGCCATTCTATGATTTGGATCTGTGCTGATAGTTGTTGAATACATGCTGCTGAGCCTAGTTGTCTGGTGTCCAGATTAGATAAATAGAATTATTAGATAATTATGCACTATAAAAATAAATGAACAAAATATGGTAAAAATAATTATGACCATAACTATTTTAATTTGGTTAAAAATGTTTTGAATAAGAGTAGTTTAAATAAAAATAGGATTAATTACTGTTGCTAAAATAAATTATGCTGCTTAATTTGTGAATAGTTTTGTTCTTAAATTACAATATCTTTATATTTATATCAAAGTTGGGTGCATACAGCAATGTGCTGGTAAACAGGTCACTTGATCTTTGGTGACCTACTCATGTGGTTTTGCATCAGGCAAGACTATTCTGAATAAATATCTTCATTTGTTGCTCGATTTTATTTAGCAGTATATCAACCTTGATGGATTATTTAATGCTAAAATCTAAATATTTTAAACACAATTGCATGTCTTCAACCACAGATAAAATGTATTGTTGGTATTTTTACAATAAAAATATATTTTCATACTTTCATAGTTTTATTTTTGTTTGGTGGGGGTGGTCACTATTTGCACATAGCTGGAACTCTAATAGATGCTACCACCCTCGGTTAGGGTAGACCTGAGAACAACAGCAATTAAGAGGTGGTTCCACACTCCTCAAAACCTCCAATCTTATGATCAGAGGCCTTGCTGCCAGATGTAGTTTATCGTCATACCCAGGACTATATCTTCATTGGGTAACTGCTGTAGAGCAATGATTAACAAAGGAATACACAGAAGATTTGAGAGAGAGAAATGGTAGTCAAAACATTATGAAGTTACACTGTAAAGAATGAGCATTTTAGTCAGTAATTGAGCAAGAAAGAAATAATGCAGTAAATGTTTTTATGTAAAATTTAAAACAAAATACAGAGCCTAAGTAAAATTTGATATAATAAATATTTCTGTACATGAACCTCTCTGCTACTGGCAGTTTCATGCAATATTTGCAATCCTCATTGGACAAGAAGGAAGCATATATAGAATTAGGATGGATGGAGGCTGACCAGTCGGGATAATAGAGTCATTGTGAACCCTACAATTCTTTCATTAGTTGCACAGTATATGCTTGACCAGGGTTACATAATTTTTTGAATTCAGAGTTTGACTTTTATGGGTTAAACAAATATTGATTGTTCAATTTGCTTTTTAACAGCTTATAAATCTTTTGCAGTTTATTTAAAGACAAAACATTTTTAGAAGATAAATGATTCACTGATACAAGTCTTACTAATTAACCCATAAGAGAGGGGGAAGAGGTGGATTCATACCTTTCCCAAGGGTATTTGTACATAACTGAATATAACTACCCCAACTAGAATTGGAACTTGGCTCTCTGATTTCCAATTCATTACACCACTTGCACATCCAAGCCTACAGCTATTCTCAATCAGTCACCCATCTAGATACTGACCAGGTTCAATGTAGCTTAACTCCAGTGATTGTATGAGAACCAGTGTTTCAACATGATTTGCCTGTAAGACAATTGACAAGAAGGTTTACTAGAGTTGTTATCAGGAATATTTTAATATTGTTTCAGGGAAAATATTTATGATTAAATAACCAATGTTTTGATTAAACATGAGACATTTTTATTTTTCTTCTGATGATGTTCAACCATACCATTATTAGTGAATAAAGGGGCAGTGTTAGAGAAAAACAGACAAGATAGAGAGATAAACATGCACAAATAAGCAAAAAAAAAAAATTGCAAAACATGACACTTTCTGTTATGCAAAATGCAGATAGCTACCAAAAATACTTAAATCATTATTTAATTAAAAAAGTATTATAGAAAAATTCTTCAAACTGCAGTTTCAATCATTGGATCATTTTCAAACAAGCTATTTTAATCTCTATTTCTTTCATTTTATTCTGTTGCTTTTTATTCAGATCAATTTTTAAATTTATTCTGAACAAACAATATGGTGTGACGCTTAAAATCAGAGAAGAAAGCTACATGTCTATGCAGCTAATTTGAATAATGTTTTCTTAGCTTACTCAATAAGGTGACATCATGGTAAGACAGGTTCCCAAGGATAGCAGATGGGAGTTAAAAATCTAGCTGAAAGTTTATTCTTATTTTCAATCCATGCTAATTATTTAGCAAGCATAGAATAAACATAAAAAATACCTTAGAGTTTCAATAAGAAGCAACAAAAATATCCCAAAAGAAATACTAGTAAAAAAAAACAAACAAAAAAACAAAAACAAAAAACAAAAACAAACAACAATAATGATGATGATGATGCTTCATCTGAGAGTTTTGAACAATTTGACATAAATTGAGTTAGGATAAATGTATTAGGTTCAACTAGAGAATGAATTTTGAAAAGAAAAATCAATATAAAAATAAACCAATGAAAAGTTAAAAATGTCTACACTCAACTGTGGCAAAGAGAGAATGGTAATATTCCTAAAGATTTTAAAGGCATGTTAAAAATATCAGAACAAATCACCTAATTTATATTTATTAGTTGTATATCATAAAGCATGAAGTACATGAAGTGACGATAGTTCAAATATTTATTTATTCTGCCGAGAAGTAAAATAAACTATATTGTTAAACCATGTGTTAACTATGCTTTTTTTTACCTTTCAGATAACTATTATGGATATTGCTAATGCTAATCCTACCAAGGATTGATCTCTTCATCCTTGGCTAACAAATATTGTTAGAAGCTCTAATGGAAAAGTGTGGGCTCATTTTAATTAGGAGGTGAGACAGGGTAACTCAATGATATTTGTTAGCCAAGGATGAACATTTCAATCTTTGGAAGAATTAGCATTAATGCTCTTCCTAATAATTACCTTTGTGCACACATTATATAAAAGAATGAGGTAGTTTTGATCTGCAAAATATGCTTGAAAGAAATCAATATTATAAGAAAAAACAAAAAAAATAAAAAATGATTTATCATCCTGAAAACATTAATGTTCTGAGACTGATATGAATAAACATAGAAATATTAACATGACTTGATTTGCTAGTTGAATATTGATCATCTAGAAACAGGTTTTAACTTTTTAAAATATATTGTACAAGGTTTCATGCTTGAAAAAAAAAAAAAAAAAAAAAAAAAAAAAAAAAAAAAAAGTATTAGTATAAAATCCTGCAAGATATTTGGAAGATGAAAAACTGGATCATTAGATGTATTGATTGAGAATAAATAAATAACCAGATAATTCTATCCTTTTTAAAACCTTATGCTGCTTTAAAATTAATAGAAAAATATCTGTGTTTGAAATTTATTCTATTGCATATCCCTCCATAAAAATCCAGCCCAAATTAATATTCATAGTTTACAAATATATAAAGAAAACAAAGTAGAAATTTTTGGATGAGCTGAATGTCTCTTTTTGTTGTTGGGATGAATAAAAACAGACGAAAATAAAAGACATGTATTTTAACACATAATAAAACAACTTTTATTTATCACCTGAGAACAGCAAGGATTAGTTTGGATTTAAACAATGAGTTCCACAAGCTTGTCGCCATGTTGAATTCCGAAGTACCGCACTGATCTTCCAGACAAAAGAGGTAACTAAATTTTGATTTATTGTCCTTTATAGAAAAAGTAAGTTAGCATCCGATAATTTTTTTTTTTTTTTTTTTTAAATCAATTCACTCCAAGTAAGGCAAAAATCCACAGAGACACAAGGGGCTACTGGGAGTAAAAGAGAATAAAAAGATTTTAGAAGGAAGCAGAAACACGATCCTAAACAGGGAACAAGGGTTAAATCTCTACTCCTGCTAAAATACTTGGGGTGGAGTCTGAAAAGGATTATCAAGTTTCCTGTCTTTGAAAAAAAAAAAAAAAAAAAAAAAAAAAAAAAAAAAATCAAACAACATTGTTATCTATCTGAACAAATGATGATAGTTCATTTCAAAGAATGGCGTGTTTGTGAGCAGAATATTTTGAGTAACAGCCCTTCCAGGATTCAGTGGCAAAGTAAGATCCAGGACAGGCAGTGGGGAATTAGTTGTAGCGAATGATCAGACCAATTTACCATGCAAGGAATGTTCAACCAGTTTGAATCCAGCAATTTCCTTCTCTTAGACTGTCATCTATGGCTTAGAGAGCCCAGTCTGTTTTAAATAGTAATTCATAGCTGGAGCAGATATCATATTTTCTATGTTGCTGGTGAAGCGTTGGCTTACTTTCAGATTATTTCTGTTGAATAAACTGAAAGTAAGCTATAGCTGCAGCATAGAAAAAATTATAGTAAACCACAATAGAAAAATAATGGAGAGATCTAATAAAGAACTTGGTAGATGTAACTGTAGAATAAAAAGAAAAAAAAAGAAAAAAGAATGCCCTCTAAACAGAGCATGTTTGACAAGGGATGCTGTTTATGAAGCTAAGACAATCAGTGGTGGAGAGACTAAAAACTAGATATTTGCTGCTGAGGGTGTGGAAAAGATGATACTACAAACACAAAATGAGTCCAACCAACAGTAAATACAAAGGCATCATTGTACTTTCTAACTATTATTGGACTGCTATTGAAAGTGGAAAAGAGGCACCTACCATTATATGGAAAATACTGACCAAAATAAGACCATATAATGGAAATGGTAAAGACTGTAATTTATGCCTGATGGAAGAATGAATAATCCTGCAGCGGATGGGAGGTCAACTCTTGAATAAGAGGAACAAACTTATGTCCGCACGTCAGCATAAGAATAAAAAATATGATTAAAAATACACATCTGGGGTAGGAGTTACCTGCCACCCCTAGACTATACAAGTTAATTGATAGTTTTGTTCCATAGTTCTGCCTGATGCTTGTCATTACATGAAATTCTGAGTAACAGATTTGATATTATTATTATATTTAGACTATTTTGTTTATTTTGGCATTGAGCCCTCAGTTAATTTTATATTTTAACCTTTTGGCTTATTTTAAGATTTAGCTTTTAATCTTACTAAATATATATTATATATATACACACACACACACGTGTGTGTGTGTGTGTCTTTCTTTTTATTTCCATCTCTTTTGTTAGGTATCCCACACGTTCAAACATACTTTATTTTTTTAAATCACCATCACAACGATCACAGTTACAATTAGCTTGTCTTTGTAATTCACCCCTGAGGATGATCTGGAAGGAGATCAAAAGTACTTTGGTAGAAAAACATACAGAGCCTTCTTTGATAATTTTATCTTAACAGCAAGAGACTGATTAGAGAACTAGAAAGTATTATTATAAAAATACTATATTTATGGGTAAAAATGTTCAATATCAGGGATAGAGCATATGCAAATATAAAAATGTACATGAAGGTCGACACCAAGCTGAAGACTGCATTCAAGCACTTTGTTTTGACCTCAGTATCCACTTAACACCATTGAAATTGATATTTAAGTTCAGGTATATAAAGATTGCAATGAGTCTCAAGAAAGGTATAACCTTAAAAGATTGTAAAGTTATTGAATGATAGAAATACAAAATTGGAAATTTGTGAAAAAGTTGGATCGAGATCATAGAACAATCAAAAAAGTAATAAAAATGTTGGCAAGTCAAGAATAAAAAAAAATACTATAAAAAGAGAATTGAGAAAAATTGAAAGGGTAATAAGCAATAAAAAATGGATTTGGTATTGCACAAAGAAAAGATACAGAATATTAAGAATATTGGCTAAAGGCATGAAAGCAGCTGAATCTGACCTAAAAGAGGGATGCCATACTCATAGTTATCAACTACATTAACTTTCACAAAACTGGCTAAGTGAAAAGAAAGAATGACAATTGGCCTCTGTATCAATCCCTTGAGAAACTTTGGGTAAAAAACAAGTTCATGTTGTCTGTGATGGTCTTGAGAATTGTGAGGAATGAGGGCCATGTCACACTACCCCACTTTTCATTGTAGGGTCTCAGATTCAATGCAACTACTTACATTTGGCTCCTAGACATGGAGAATAAGTCTTGAGTCAAGATGTGTGTGTGTGGGAGGGGGGGGGGGCTTAACTTTCCATGAAGCCCCTGCTCCTTTCTACTTGGCCGATGTGACCCACAAGTAGCTCACTGAGAATTTTCACAATCATGTACTCAATATATGGCTACTTAACTTAAAGACTGGAGCATTGTTGAGAGGGTTGGATTGTTAGATTTTATGAACTTTTATTGGGTTCTTTAATTATACTTGGGTCCACATGTAAACATTGATAGTGTTTATACAAGAGAACACAGGTAAACATTGGTCATGTTTATACTGGGTCTGGTAACATCTACCAGGTAAAGAGCCCAGTCTATCCTACTATTTAATTCATAGCTGGAGCAGATGTAATTTTTTCTATACTGCTAGTGCAGCTATAGCTTGTTTTTAGATTATTTCTGTTGAATAATCTGAAAGTAAGCTATAGCTTCAACAGTAGCATAGAAAAAAGTTATATAGAAAAATAATGGAGAGATCTGATAAAGAACTCAGTAGATGCAACTGTAGAGTAAAAGAAGAATACCCTCTGAACAAAGCATGTTTGACAAGGGATAATGTTTACGAAAGTTAAGCCTTTTTTTTGGAGGGTAGTCTTACCTCTCTGCGAGGATGCAATCAGTGTATTCTAGGTCCTACTGACAAGGTATTTATTAAGAAAATCAACCAGTGGCCCACAAATACCAAGAGCTTATTAAAGGCTGTCATTGTGGCGCCAATAGTCAATGTGAATAATCACCTGATCTGTGAATGTCATCACTTCTGAGGCTGTCATTAGTGTAGGCAACAGGTTTATGTTCAAGAACTAATTTTCATGCTTTTTCTTACAATCATCTCACCATCAATTGTTACAACTAATACACTAGATTAAGCATAGCTACACTTATAACCCGTAAAAATAGATTTCTCTCTTCTGGCATTAAGTTTCCTCTTACTTTTGTACATAAGCATAACAGTGCCAAAGGTATGCCTGTTGTTAAGGTTTGATTTCATACCTGTAAAATACTTCAAATGCATTTTTCCCAGCTCCAGAATTCTAGCATTAGCTATGAATGTAAGCAGCAGATATGACAGTATGTGCCCATAACATTTTAGGTAATGCTGAGTAACAAACATCTATCTGGAAAAGGAATGCCAATAACTTTACATTATTTTGTTATGGCAAATATGGATATGATTTTTCAAATTTAATACAATTGTGAACAAGTGTTTAAAATGCTATAAATGATATCTAATACCATTTAAGTTAACTACAGTCAGAAAAAAAACAAAACAAAAAAAAAAAAAAAACATATGGTGCAATATCAACTAAAAATCTATGACTGAACTCCAAGGTATTATTCTTCTGTCATAGGAAATATATCATAATAAGAGCTACAATACCAAGTGGATATTGAAAAAAAATCATCTACAGTATTTTGAGTTGGCTGTCACAGGACCAGCCAAATCACAATGTACAAGTTCTAATATGGAATTTGCATGTTTTTTTTTTTAAATCATTTCACCCCAAACAAAGCAATAAGGCTACTAGGATGCAAGGGGTTACAGACTGTCAGAGAAGATGTGAAAAAGAAAAACATTAAGGAGAGAGAACAATAAAAGAACAAGATTTAAGAAGACAGAAGATAATAATTTACAAATGCATTTAAATTTTTGAAGATCAAGGTTGATTGGAAAGCAGGAAGCGGAAAGTGTGTTCCATAAGTGGTAAGTGTGACAGAAGAAACTACAAGCATAGAACTTACAGTTACATCTAGCCATTTCAACTATAAAATGATGAGACCTTGCAGCCAATCTAGTACTGTACTTAAATTCATAAAGTCTATATACAAAAGAGGAAAGCTCATCAGAACAATTACCATGAAAATATTTATAGAAAAGGCGCAGAGAAGTAACATTATTTTTGTACTGCATCATTTTCAAGATTGAAAACCTTAGTGGTTGGAGACAAATTGTAATTATCACTGTTTTTTGTTCCATTAAAGCCTTAGAATGTGATAATAGTTGATTGAATAATAAAAAGCATTCAATAAAAGAAAATTTTAAACACAAATACAATAGCCATTTGTACAAAAAAAGGAAAGATCAAAGTAAAAAAAAGAAAAAAAAAGAAAAAAAGAAGAAAAAAAAAGAAGAAAAAAAGAAGAAAAAAAAAGAAGAAAAAAAGAAGAAAAAAAAAGAAGAAAAAAAGAAGAAAAAAAAAGAAGAAAAAAAGAAGAAAAAAAAAGAAGAAAAAAAAAGAAGAAAAAAGAAGAAAAAAAAAGAAGAAAAAAGAAGAAAAAAAAAAGAAGAAAAAAAGAAGAAAAAAAGAAAAAAGAAAAAAAATTTCCTTATCTAGGTTTTTATTCAAATATGCATTAATAAAGAATATCCTCCTAAGTACACATACATACATACATCTTGTATATAATATCTTTGCATGTAACATTTTCAGGACATCCCAACAGATTTTATAAGCTCACTTTATAAAGTGTGGAACATGACTGCCACAGCTAAATTGATACAATTTCTGTCCAAACATTTAAGTAAAAAAAAAAAAAAAAAAAAAAAAACTATTTTGTTAACTTTCATTTTTTTTTTCTTTTTCTTTTTTTAAATCCTGGAAAATTCCTTTTAGATATATGAAGAATTTTTTTCCATTGTAATTACTGTAAGGAATTTTGGCAGTACAACATTTAAATATATCATTACTGACATTTATTGGCACAGTGGAGAGAAAGATGTTTTTGACATCCTTTGAAACAAAGATACCACTTACATTTTTTTTTGTTCAGACAACGTATAAGAAAAATACTTTTGTGAAAGAGAAGCTATATTTAGTTGAGATAAATGACTCTGGAAAATGTGTGGGAAGTTTGAAAATCAATTTAAAATAGTTGTTCCAAATATTTTAACCTAAGGACACACACACATAAATATATATATTATATAGGAATCATGTTCACTATCGGAGATTGAGTATTTATAGATACAGACAGTGATGTCTGAAGATTCAAATGGTTAATGGAGATAATTTGCAAGTTCAATTTTAAAAATAGCTGTTTTGCTATTTATTTCTAATCTTTTTATTTTTTATAAATAAATGATAGTTTTGTTGCCTGTTTTTATAATTAAATTTGTTGGTTCTAATTGAATTGGGAATGACTGCAAAATCACACCCCTCCTTAAATTTATAGATAAATTGTACAGATGCATGCTGGGATTTCTTCCTAGCCAATAAGTTAGGCCACTTCTTGGTCTCTTATGCTATATTTGTGTTCTTTCTTGTCTGTGATCACTTGTCTGTATCCTTTTTTGTGTTAACACCATTCTTACTTTGTGAACTTTTTGCCTTATTACTGTTGCCTTGCTTACTTTTGTCTGTACACACACACACACAGAGGGTGTAATAGCATAATTGGCCAACCCAAAAAATGTTTAAAATCTAAAAAAAAAAAAAAAAAAAAAAAAAAAAAAAAAAACTACACTGAGTTTCTTTTTTTCCAGGTTTTCGGATAAGACATTTAGCCATCATAAAGCCATTTGTCATAAAAATCACTGAAAAATCCTTTGAGTTATTCAGCTAGAAAGAGAACAGAATCATTTTATGTCAGTCCCATGGTCTTCTCAACTGAGCAATGGTGAGAGGAAAAAGATTATTCAGGCCTTCAGTAATGGTACCAACATTCATACTCTGACTTCCATCTTCAAAGTCCATTCAAGAACAATCAAGAGAACAGTGAATAAGTCTAAAAAAAGAGGAAACAGTAGAGAGGAAAATTGGATCAGGATGCAAGAGGTTACTGAGTTTTAGAGAATATAAGAAAAACTACTATTAAGGAGAGAGAATAATAAAAGAATAAGAATTAAGAAAGAAGATAATGATTGACATTGCATTTAAAATTTTTGAAGTTGCTTAAAATTTAATCAAATTGAGTACAGTTGCTTATAAAAAATAATTGTGTATCATAAATGGTCAATATCTAGCAATCTTAACGAGGACAGCAGCCATTGCTGACTGCTTAGATAGTAATTACAGAGAGTGGCTTAATTTTTTTGCCTTCCATGTTCTAGCAGTCTATAATAGAATAAATTAAAATGATTGGATAATGGACAGTGCTGGAATGAATATTTTTTTTTTATGCAACTATAGTGTCAGCTGGGTGATAAACCAAGTTTTACATGTGTGTGTTTATATTGTTTAGAGTTTTTATGTACATGCCTTTCTAATAGTAAAACTAAAGGACTCTAGCAGGTAATGATAAGGTTTGAAATTGCACATTTGGACCTATACAGCCACAGTTTGCTTTTAGAACATTGTCCCTTTCATTGGGTTAGCATTAATTTGTTGTACCCAAGGACCCTATTAAACCTTTTATAGTTGTATTTGACAATGAGTGAAAACACTTGTACAATTGCAAGCAGAAATACTTTTTACTCAGATAAATTTGTTAAATATATATTTCTGTATATTTATCAGCCTTTCCTCAATTAATAAAAACAATGCCAAGCCAAAAATATACTTTTTTATTCTTAAGGGATCAGGTTCCAACATTGGTCAAATTCTTGCTGTGTTTGCTTAAAAAAAGAAATTGTATCAATTTTCACAATGAAAAAAGGAAAGCAGAATAAGGCAGATTAAGTTTATATATTTCACAAGCAAAACAATTTTGTTTATTTTGTGTCACTAAAATGTTTTTTTTTCTATAAATGCTACGATTATTTTTTTAAAGAACTTATTGGTGATTTAGCAAATAAAAAAAAAGAATTAATTGGATGATTTTATTATAAACATTATCACAATATTTATATCAAGAACATTACAAAAAATCATTAGTGCTTCATAAAAGCTTAAATTGGTGTAAAACAAAGTATAGTAATTTAAACAAGCAAGAATGAGATATAAAACTGTAAAAAGGAAAAAAAAATTGCTAAATTTTTTTTTAAAAACAAGTACTTAAAAAAAAAAAAAGCAAAAAAAAGCAGCATAATATAGAATTTTAGTTAAAAAACAAATTCTATACATAGCAACACAGTTACTTAAAAAAAAAAATAGACTTAACATTAAACAGTGGCTTAGATTTGTACTTTGGGAGGTTTTCTATTTGCACCAGAACACTGGGTGATTATTGTAGGAGACTTAATGATTGCAATTCTTCACATATCTCCAAAACTTTTCTCATTAGACTTGCAGACCCCAGCAAGTTCCCCAATTAATTCAATTTCAATACTAATATTTTGGGCATGGCTTCAAGTCCACTATTATTGACATGGTGTTAAACTTTTGGTGTTATACAGTTTACTTAACTCTTGAGTGAGATCTTGGTCTTTTTCTGATTATTATGACTATCAGTACCAATGAAATTTCATAATATTCCTATTTGAATTTTTGATGAATCATAATTCGTATTTTAAATGATTGGTTTAAGGAGTTAAATGATGGCAATATGAAAGCACACTTTTTATTATTTTAGCCATTATTATTTTGTTACTGTTAATATAACGGCAGCAGTATGGCATGAGCAATTGATTTCATTTCAGCTACACTAAAAGTAAAAAGTCAAGTCTTTTTATGTTCGAGGTAATTAACAAGGTGCTAAAAGGTATTTTTGGGAAATTGCACCATAAAATTACCTTTGTCTCACATTCTAGAGAGGTGACAGTAAATACCATAACACAAACATTTGCTCCTAAAATATTGAGGTCTGTTATATTGAGTTTCTTAATAATAACCTTGACATCACGGATTCTTTCCCCAGTTAATAACTCTCCACTGAACAAAAAGGAATAGAATCTGGCTATTCTAAATATATAGACTTATTACTAGTATGTAATTACTCTCAGGTACCTAACAGGAGGTGGAGAAGGAAGACTAGTTTTTAAAGAAATTGTCCTACCCCACTGAGTTTATTAAGACCCACCCACTTATTAATTTAATGCTTTTTGTCATGTTAATTGATTTTCCAACCCTCTCCAGTTTACTGCATATTAAGAAAAATTCTGACACTTTTTTCCTTTTGACATCCCGTTTATTTCATAGAGAAAAATTCTAAACCACTAATTGTTAAGATCGCCTCCCCACTGTATTAAGGAACCTAAGATTATGTAGGTTTGTTTTCCTATGTCATAAGTAAAGCTTAGTAAATAACACAGGATTAAGTGAGATATCTGTTGCTATGAAGAAAATGTTTTAACAAAAATGATTTAACAAATTACTTTTTTCTCTGGGAAAGAGACCAGGACATTCCTTAATGTCTGAAGTTATCATCAGTGTATAAACATCACTTAGTAATTAACAATGTGGAGAGTAGAAAACTATTCAGGTATGCATTCCACCCCTTAGAGTAGGCATCTTCAGGCTGGAAACTGGTAATAAAGAGAGGTAATAAAGATACTTTACATCAAACATTATGGCCAGAGAGTTGGTGTTTTTCATATTGAAGCCTTTAATATCTGCTGGATTTAAAATTTAGCCCTCTTTGATCAGATCTCCAGTTTTTCCTCTATGTCAACATTGTACCAATATTTTTGTGATGATGGGGGATATAATATTGGAGATGGGTCTTAGGATAACCATAGAGAATTGTGAGATCAGAGCACTTCCAATACATTTTCTTTATATAAATCCTTTTCTCTCATAATGTATATGATAGAGAAAAATTATTAATTGCCTGGTATTTCCATTTACTATTTAGTTTGGTAATGAAGATTGCCTGGGAAAAAAATTTGTCTTTTCTATTTAGAAAAACTAAACAAGGTCAGTACTGCAGAAATACTCAAGCTTTTAATAAAAGACATTACATCAAGTGCATATAATATAAAAGATCAGTCATCTAATCAATATATATATATATATATATATATATATATATATATATATATATATATATATATATATACACACACTTACAGAGATAGGGAGAGAATTAATTAGAGAGGTAGAAATAGAGATAGAGCAGTAGAGATATTTTAAGTAATTTAGTTGTGGTCATACTGTAGGATGGGTGGCCAAACTGTGGCCCGCCAAAAGAATTCATGTGGCCCACCAAATGTTAGTAAATTTGAAAGAGAAAGTTACCAAGCAATGCCAAATAATTGTTACAAGCAACTTGATGCCTAATTTTAACAAACTGCTAAATGATTGCAGTCAGATACATTATTCTCACTGAGATCCTTCTGTTGCTGAGTTACTTTGTTTTTCAAATAAATCTGTTTCATGCGAAGTTTCTACTTTAAAATCTAAATTAATTTTTTCTTTAAATTTAGTTACTTTATATGTGTCTTATTTGAAGTTTCTACTTTAAAATATTAGTAATTGTTTTTTTTATTTCTTTACGTAGAGTTAATTTATTTTTCAAATAAACGTTTTCTACTTTATAATATTAATTAATAAAAAATAATTTTTTTCTTAAAACAAGGTTATTTTGTCTTTCAAATATGTTTCATGTAAATCTTCAACTTAAAAAAAATACTTAATATTTTTTCTTTTAAAGGTACTTTAGACTGAGTTACTTTGTCTTTCAAATAAATGTGTTTCATGTGAATCTTCTACAGCACTTTAAAATATTAATAAAAATTAATTCCATTTTTTTTTTTTTTAAAAGCCTTTTTTTTTGTCTATTTTAAATATGAATTATTTTGGGTTAATATACTATACGCCCCAATAAAATTGTGAAGTTTTGAATGTGACACTTGCACTGAAAAGTTTGCTCACCCCTGCTGTAGGAGTAACTAGACACCTGGGAATGTGGTCTTTAGGGACATATGAGAAGAGACAAAAATGATATTTTAAACATTTAAATAATCAATGGTTTATCTCACAAGCCATTACTAGTAATTGTAATCTATATTATGTGTACAAATACTGTAAACCATGTGCCATACTAAATACTAAGCTAACATTTCTGGGTATATCAGGATAGAGTAATGATTAGTAAGTATGTCTGGTTGAGTATTACTACTAAGTGCCTCAAACTTGTCCTTGTGCCAAACCAAGTTAAGCTTAGTAAAGATTTATTCTCTATGAGCTAAATTAAAAATAAACTATGCAAATGTTAAAGTATTAGTATATACAAGGGAGTACTCTAAAATAACCAGAAATTAATTAAAGACACAGTTAATGACAAAATTATTCGTATGCCCATCAATTTTGAATATTTTTATCCATTTCTCACAATCTAATGCCTGTATGATGCCAGGTTTTTTATGATAAGCACAAAAAAAGGAATATAAAACTCAATTTTCAGAACAATAGGTTAAATACAACAAATTTGACAGGCGAATTATACAAAATAGGAAAAGACAAAATTATTTGGACAGTACGAAAAATAGAAAAAATGTAACAATTTTCACAATATTAATAGTCAATAGCATACCCTTTCATCTTTATAACTTGCTGCAATCATTTTCTAAAGTTTTTGATGAGATTTGAAATCTTTTCTGGGATTTTCTTCCAATCTTCAATGGTTATACATTCTAATTCCTGGAGGTTTTTTGGTGACTGATGATTCATTTGAACTTTCAATTCTTGCCATAGATTTTCAATAGGATTCAAGTCAGTACTCACTGAAGGCCATGATAAAAGTGTAATCTTTTTCTGAAGCCATGCAGTCACTGATTTATATGTATGTTTGGGATCATTATCTTGCTGGAAAGTAAATTGCAGACCTAGATGAAGATATTGCGCTGATAATTATAAATTTTCATCCAGAATTTTGATATAGTCTGCAAATTTCATTATTCCTCTTATTGCAATTAATTGTCCAGTTCCCCTTGAGCTAAAACAACCCCAAAACATTGAGCCACCTCCATGTTTTAATGTTGCCACTGTGTTCATTGGGAGGAAAGCATCATCTTTCTTGCTCAAAATCTTCTGTACATCATTATGTCCAAAAAAACTCAATTTTTGTTTCATCACTCCATAGTACTTGTTCCCAAAAGCAATTTTCTTTGTCCAAGAACATTTTGGCAAAATTAAACCGAATAACAATGTCACATGGTGTGTGAAGAGGGGTTTGTCATGGTTGGTTTCCATACAACCCATTTCTATTTAAAAAATGTTGTATTGTGCAAATACTTACACTGATACCCATCGTATATAAACTTTTGGCAGTGTCTTTTAAAACAATTCTTGGGTTTATATTAACCTCATGACACAGTTTTTGTACAGTTCTCAGTGACAATTGTTTTTTTACCTACACCCAGGCAAATTTTCTGTCATGCCAAACTGTTTAAACATCTTTATAATGGACTGTACCATAGATCTAGGGATAGCTAACTGGTTTGAAATAGTGCTGTAACTATTTCCTGACTTGTGGAAGTTAATAATTCTCTGTCCCAAGACAACGCTAAGCTTCTTTGTTTTCCCTATCGTGTTGTTAATGTAAGAATAATAATAGTGACACTATGCACCACGTGATATTCTTTGTTGGAATTATCAAATATTCTACTGAATTAATAGTCTAGAAGGCTTCATGATAAAATAATTATGTAAATTACTTATACTTACACGAATCAATCAATTTGAAATGATATTTTCTACTGTACAAATAATTTTGTTTTTTTCTATTTTGCATAATTCACCTGTTAAATTTGTGGTATTTAACCTATTGTTCTAAAAATTGAGTTTTATGTTCCTTTTTAGCTTAATAAATAAAAAAAAAAAAAACTGGCATCATTATATTCTGAGAAATGGATAAAAATATTCAAAACTGATGGGTGTACAAATAATTTTGTTGTTGACTGTATATTTCCCAGTCACAACATTGAAAAGAAACTGTGGTTCATTTCTAACATGCTCCTTTAAATTATGACACACATTCAATTTTTTTTAATCCTGAGTAAATAAAGCACAAATTTTGAAAAAAAAAAATTTTTTTTCAAATTTTCTGTTAAAATTTATAGTATGTGATTCACTATAAGAATTATCAGATTGTATCAAATTTAAAGTCCAGCAATGAACCTTTGACCTATGGTGACCCCAATATGTACTGGATCACCTGAAGAGGTACCAAAGTAAGCTTTGTATTTGGTGTCACCTCAAAATGTCAAAATAACTAGGAAACCCAAGGGCTGACAGTGCACAATCAGTCCTCGCAGAATGTCAGTGAAGTGTTGAAATAAACAGGAAGTGGACCCAGCTAAACTTAGGCCACACACACACACAAAACAGGAAGTTATATGAATTCCCAACTCATAAGGAGGCGAATAGAGTCTCTGATATCCTTATCAGAAGATCAAACGTTCAAAGGAAGTCCCTGAAACCACATACCGTCCACAGCTGGCATTAATTTGACAGAGTCCAGATGAGAATAAACAATTATTTATGTATGAAAAATTTAGTCTCATATTCATATCAGAGGCTACTAGCATTATATACTCACTGGTATGGACTTCAAGATGAAGCTATAGAGTGAGAGAGACAGAGAAATGTCATAGTTGGTTTGATGACATTGGTCAATAATTGCATAGAAAATCTTTCAAGTCAATACCATTCATATACTTGTGTTTTACCTTCTTTAAAATTTTTTTGGAGTATTACAAGTTTCAGCAGCAGTTTTCTTTCTTTTATTTTTTTTTTTAAAAGAAAACAAAACTCCATGTAAAATCTTTTTTATTTACCCATCATGAAAAAAAAAAAAAAAAAAAAAAAAAAATAATCACCAAGCATGCTTGTAAAAACACATATACAAAAAAAGCTACATGAAACAATATCCAGGACCATGACATGTGTCAGACTATCTTGTACAACAAGTGGCACATATTGTAAGACATCTGGTTTGCACATCACATTCAAATCCCACTTATTTTTTGGGTAGCCTCTTTTACTGACAAACAAAACATATCAACATTTTATATAGCATATCAAAATTTAGATCTACTTTTCTAAGAAATGACATCATATATCTTACTTATTATAAAACGCAGATTGTGTGTGTGTGTGTCTGTACGTTTATATATTGGATCAGATTTCCTACATTTTTCAACCGATTTCAACAAAACTTCACAGGACTACGTAAAATTACCTTGCAGTGGTTCTCATAGTGCCAAAAATTGGAAAAACAATTGTTTTTGCACAAAATCAATTTGAAAACACAATTAAGAGGCATTAATGAAAGGGGCACAACTTATATAGAGTTATACTTATTGTTATCGAGTTATACTTATTATAAAACCCAGGTTAGTTGTTTGTGTGTGTTCGTTTATATATTGGATCGGATTTCCTACATTTTTCAACTGATTTCAACAAAACTTCACTTTTTTTGGTAGGTAGTGTTTCTTATTGTCTTGCACACTTTTTTCTTTATTTTTACATTCAGAATGCTTTAAAAATTCCATTTACAAGACAATTGCTTATAATAAAATTCTATTCAATCGGTAGACTCATAACGATTAAAAACAATGTTTTTGTTTGAGTTTGACCAATTCGTAACCCCCCCCCCCAAAAAAAAATATATAAATAAAACTAATTAAGACATGCGTGTCCGTCAACCTTAAACAATAATCTTTGTCAATTTTATTTTTCAGTCTTTATGATGGTCGATACTTGATCTATCTCTTACTGTTACATCCCTGGGCAACACCGGGCTCTACTGCTAGTTTCTTATATGACAGTTGTATTTATATATTTCACTAAGTAATTTATATAATTTTTTTGGTTCAATTCAGAAAATAGTTTTCAAAAGTTGTATCAATAATCTAAGCATACCAAACAAATTTATATTAAAACTATAATGCTTCTTTTCTATTGTACAGAATTTGTAAATTTAACTTAGTATGGCACAGGAACACCTGTATTGTGCATACATTTGCTGTTTGTGGTATTTTAAAATGACACAAGATAATGATGCTGCTAAAGATGTTAATAGTTGAATCAATTTGAATTATTGGTTCCAATCTAGATTAAGAATGATCACAAAACACTTGCTCCTTCCAGTTTATAGGCAGAAGCACACAAATGCATGCTGGGATTTCTTCCTAGCCAATAAAATAGGCTGATTCTCAGTTTCGTGGGACTCAGTCTCAGTCCTTCTTGTCTTAAAGTTAGAACTCTACGTTCACTTATCCAAATTTGCTCTTGTGTATCAACCCCAATTTTTAGTTTATGAACTTTTTGCCATGTTACTGTTGCTTTGCTTTATTACTGTTAATTTGCCCTGCATATATTGTTTTCTTGTGTTGTATTATTTTTGCCCTGTTCTTTGCTTTTCTTGTTAATTGCAAACTTTGCCAATTCTGTCTGTTGGGCAGTTCTGCCATTTACTTACATTTAACAATGGCCACTCACTCTACATGAATTTTTAGTTTTCAAAAAGATGGGAAACTTAAGAATTTGCAATTTTGTTGTGCGTATGTCCCAGCAGGAAATGGAATAACAGCAGTGTCATAGAAGAGTCCACAGGGTTGCGGCCAGGATGAAATAATCAGAAAAAGTATCCAAAGATTCAAATAGTACAACCAGAATGATTAGAGGAATTGTAGTGATCATTAATCAATTAAAAAAAGAAAAGAAAAATGCAATTGTAAAAGAGAGGATACTTGTTGCATATATATCCAATAAGACAGTAAATGCAGTAATTCAAATTAAGACTACTACATAAATATGAATCTACTTTAAAAAGAATTTAAAGGTTGTTTTATTTATAGTTTTGTCAAGATAAAACAAGCAAATTACTGCTCTTAATATCACTGAAGACAAATGCTACTTAACATATATTGCCCAGTAAGCAAAACTTTCATACTCAAAGTCAATTTATACAGTATATTGTACATGTATATTTATAAGGCTTTGAAAATACAGGATACAGTGTTCAAAAATGTTTTATGACAGAGGTGTCTGAAAAGTTTTCAGTTTGACCCAGTTCAAATGACCAAACATAAGAATTTATTCTGGAATTCATTTTCAGGCACTTCCTTAGAGAAAAATATTTTTTCAACAATGCTTCTTTCCAGACAAGATTACTTGCACAAAAATAAACTCATTGTGTTTGTAAGTAGATTAGCACTTTTCAGTGAAATAGTTATAAAAAAATAAAAGATAAATATAGCTATAAGGTAAATGCTTTTTGGATTTAGTCTAAGGCTGATTGGTGAGAATTAATCTCATTCAGTTTAATTGAAAGATATGTGTACTAATTAAATTGCCAAATGTGCTCAAAAAAGATTCTATTAGATTGGTGCAGAAATAATGGCGTAATAATGTCGTTTTTTGACGTTAAAAAATACGTCAAAAAACGACATTATTACGTCATTATTTTTGCACCAACCTAATAGTATAAGGCAAGTACTTTTTGGACTAGTCTAATATTGATGGGGTATGAGACAGCATTTTAGAAAATTTGAAAATAGTTCCAGAATAAGATATTGATGGCATAAGACACCATGAAAATAAAGTTAGTTATCTCCATAGACAATAATACAAATCAACACATGTCACTAGAAAACTAAAAAAAGATTGAAAAAAGCATTAACATAAATTGTAAGTTGCAATTTAATGAGAAAAATTTTAAATATGTGAACTACACACACACTTGAAAGTCTGCATGGTAGCACAACTATTATGAGCAAAGAATACAAAATTCTGGTTATGTCATTATGAAGCATGAATTTAAGTAACGAACCTAATCTATTCTGTTACTTGTTATCTTGACCAGTCTTATCACAAACATGCCATGGCAGACAAAAGAATGAATAAATCAGCAATGCTTACAAGTGGCAACAACATTTTTTTTTATTGTAAATCTTTTCCTCAATTTTTAAATGTAATTATTATTAAAGTAAACAATATTTTTTTAAAATGTGAATTCTAAGAATTTTCTGACTCCAAAAAACAGTGAGTTTGAAAGGGTTAGGGTATTTTTTCTTTGATTTAAAACATTCTTTTGCTCTTTAAAATGTGTAAAAACATCCGGTCAACTTCATTTACATTGAGATATATATCAAACAAACCATATTGATTGGCAATATTATTTTTGTTGTGAGGTCAGGTAAAAAAAAACAAAAAAAAAAAACAAAAAAAAACGAAAAAACAGAAAAAGAAGGATAGTCATCAGTTTTTGCAGTCATACAATTATGGGCTACTTTTTTGAAACTTTACTAAATTTTGAATTTCACTACTAGCGATGTTAGTTTTTGGGGTACTACTTTTTTTCCTCACAAACGAAGAAACTTGAAGATATGGTCCTACTGATGAGTGCTAAAGAAAATACTATGGTAGAGCACGTGAGCAATAAAGTCTCAAGAAAAATGAGAACAACAAAACAAGAAAAAGCCTACTTACAATCAGAACGAAACACAATGAGGAAAAACAGAAAATTTAACACTCTTCTTGCTCTTAACCTTAGGACATAAAGTAATTAGAAGCAGGAGAAAGCAGTCTATTAACCTATATCCGTGTTCTGCCATTCATTCAAATCAAACACATTGTGAATGAATGACAGAACAATGATAGACATGGAGATGTGGTAAAGAGAGGGTTATTATTACTTAGCAACTCTAAAACAAGAAATTGTCGCTGGCAATGAGAGCTTGTAATAATTGACCTTTTCAAGATACAAAGAGAGATTGTTGTTGCATTTTTAGTTTTTAAATAAACTAAAAATATTTAAAAACCGTGCAGTTGAGTGATTTAATTTCGAGCTGTATATACTATATTTCTATCTATTTGTTTGTTTTCTAGTCGTTCTTGAGTGGAAAAAACATTTTAATGAAATCTGCAGAATTGTATTATTAAGCAACAACAGTACCCCAACCCCACGAAACTAGAAGAGTCTGATTTTCTTTCTCCTCGTGTTTCGTTAACTTAAAAGTACTTCTTTTCGAGTTATCAATTTAGGTCAAAACACGTACTCTGCTGGGTGTCCACTCCGACGTATAATAATTTAAGCATTCTGTTCAATTAAATAAAAATTCTTGATGACCTAGTTTTATTTTACAGTTACTTTATTTTTTTTAAACCCACCGCTCATGCAAAGCATATTTCATGTTGAATAACTTTTAATTTCATATTGTTAAAAAAACATTATTCGAACTGTGTGGTGGAGTAAAAATAAAAAGAAGCTTTTAATTTTTTTTTTATACCAGCTGGCTGTGTCTATCTATTTTGTTTGAGTGACTGGATGCAATTATATTGGAAATTGGATGGATGCTATTATTGTCAAACTTCCCATGGTTTTAATTATTAAATGTTTTGAATTGATTTCTTTCTTTTTCTGAGAGCTCTCATAAATAAAACATATCGAACTATAAAATACACTAAATACAGAGAAATGTTAAAAAAAAATCCCCCTTATTTGACAATGAAAGGAGGACTGATATTTGTTCTAAAACAAATGGAATAATAAATAAATAAATAAAGAGCTCCCCTCTCATCGGCACCGTAAAGATATAAAATTTTAAAAAACAAAAAACAAACCTTAGCCTTTGCCTTGGATTTACATTTTTAAAAGAGGAAAATTATAGGGTTCGGTTGATTTTAATCAGTAAATGAGTAAATTTTAATTTTTAATTACGCTCAATCAATGTAAAACAGTGAAAAAAAATCTACTAGAATACTATTTAATTTCATTTAATCTTTAAGACAGGGATGAAATTTTCTGTAATATGACTGCATATGGAAACCGATTAAATCGGAGTAGGGGAATATGACTGATTTTAATGATTATTAATCGGTGCAAATAATTATCATTGTAATGTACTGTATTTTTAAATTGAGTTGCTCATTTTGGGGGATTGTTTATGTTTAGTTTAAAGATGTGAAACTACTACTCACCATGCAGTGTTGATTTCTATGTTAAAAAAGACAAAAATGACGTAAAATAAAGACCTAGAATGTTGCTTTAAACATTTTTTTATTTTATAAAAAAGTATAGAAAGAGCAACATTTTATTCTAAGATTTATTTTAAAAAATCATGCAAAAAAAGCAAAATATGTCATCATATCAATATTATCATTGAGGTTTTGACATCTTCAAAACCACGTTTATTCCTTTTTTTTTCAATTGGCGACAAAGCGTGATAAAATATTCCAAGATAAATCATTAAATTCGTTAGCAATATCTAACAGAAAAGCATCTCTAAATATAGTTCAATCAATCGGTTTAGACAGAAAATGCGCATTTATTTTTTTACTATAACTCATATTGCATTTGAAACATTTTTTATTATTTTTAAATTTCTAACACACGTCTTTTTAAAAGATATATTTTTAAATACATAGAATAATTTAATTTAAATTATTTACTTACAAAAAATTAAGAAAAAACATTTAATTTTAATACGAAGACAGGGGATTCAATTTCTTTGTGAGTCGAAAAACAACGGGATAAAGAAAGTAGTTGTCATCATAACAAACACGCCTCTTCGATCCCTATTTTTAAATAAATGCCATTTTCGCTTCCTAAATCATCAGCACAGTTGTATCTAGTGTAGTTTTTCGACTTTTTGGTCTTAAAACTTCGACGTTTTGATTTTACGGACAAGTTTTTTTACTGGATGCTGTCAAAAGTTTTGAATTATTCCCAATATGAGTAAAAAGAAAAAAATTGTTCACTGAAGCAAATCTAAAGGCAAGAAGAATGCTAAAAAAAAAAAAAAAAAAAAGACAAAGTGTCAACTTCAAGCACCATGAAGGTCGACCTTTCAGAAGATGAAGATAAACAATTACAATTGAATAAAAAGTAGTGTTAGGAGTTATACACGATATATGGGAGCACATATTGAAGGTAACATCCGAAATCGAAACCTATTATTATGGTACCAGTCGTATTTGAAGCAGTAACCAATATAAAATTAGACTTCCATTATTATTGATTGCTACTTTTTAATTTTTTGCATGAAACTCAAGATTTTTTGAATAAAGACACAAAACGTACAACAGAAAGCAGTTTTTTTTTTAATTATTTTTAAAAGCATTTAAATTAGAAAGAAAACTAGTTACTTTTTCGTTTATTTCTATCGCTTGAGGGAAGTTTTTATTGTTAAAAAACGACGTAAACAAAATCTTTAAGTGAAAAAGTAGACAGCATAAGACACCTTATATGATAATTATTGTAAAAAAAAAAAAAAAAAAAAAAAAAAAAAAAATCAATTCTAAACTATAAAACTGATGGTGGTGTTAATAACAATCTTAATCGGCTTCCATATCTAAAAAATGGATCATAAGTGTATTTCAGCCTTTGTTAATTTGGATAATTAATTGAATTCACTTACAAGACAAGTGCGCGGTTTTTAATTTTTAGTGTCTGTCTGTAAATAAAAGACATAGCACCACTCTTTTGGATTAGTTTTGTTAATATCCCAATAGATAAAAACAGACAACTAAATGTCCTGAAATACAGAGAAGAGAAAAATAAATGTGATATTTCCAAGTTAGTGCTCGAAAAGAAAAAAAGAAAATAGAAAGATGCCTATCCTAAAATGAATCCTTTAAAAAAGTAAACAATATCACTTTTTGGATAATTCCCTTTAAAAATAAAATAAATCTTACGAATATGTTTTTCGGCTGTCGGTCCATGTGCGAAGGTAAAAAGCCTTTTTTTCTTTGTAAAAGACGATGACTGGGAAAGTATGAAATGAAACTGTCTAATTTTGGAACTTGCTTCTTCTGGGTTGAGGATGACAGCAAAGAGAGAGAGAGAACGAAAGAGGAAGACAAGAGACGGAGAAATATGGAAGCACAAAAGCGAAACGAAATGAAACTCGATAATGTTCTCGTCGTTGGTTGAAAAATAAGAATCGTTACATTGCACAACTGGTATTACTATTATTATAGTGTATAACAGTACTATGAATTATGCACAACTAGCATTATGGCACTTAGCTTGTGTTGCTTGGCGGTCGGGTGAAAGACGTGTCACAAGGCATTTTTTTTTTACCATTATAATGGATTAATAATGGTGACATTTTACACTACAATTATTACTTTTTTGAGATTAATAAAAAGTTAAAAACTGACTGTAGACTGAGCGAAGAAAACTTCCATCGGGATAAATGTATTGTAATAATAATCACATTTTAAAATACAATCTCCATTTTTTAAAAAAAAAATCTATATTGGCAACTTGATACTAGGGAGTGGGGAAGTAACCTTAAAAACACAAACTTGCTAAAACAAGCAAAGCAAGAGGTTGTATATTTTTTTTTTTGTTTAGCTGGCATACCAATATAACGCGAAGTAGAGATGTTTGAAAATTCCAAAAGATAGAAGAAAAAAAATTAAATAAAGAATTTGGCAAATTATTCCTTTTTGATAATGGTTGAATTTTTTTTTAGCGATTGGATAGCCTAGTAATGTATAATTAAACGAAAAAGAAACCAGCTTTTTTGGTAGTATATTTTCATTTCATTCATGCAATTTTGGGAGAAAAATAAACAACTTAAGAAAAAAATGTGCTTTGCTTTCTCGTAATGAAAAAAATTATATATATGGCGAAATATTTAGAGTTTATTTTACCCCTCCCTTTTTTTAAAAAAATTATAATTTATTTTTAGTCTACCGGACCTGTAATTAATTGACGTCGTGATAAGTTAACGCTAAAACCGAGATTACCATTTTTCGGCACAAACATGTGCTGGTAAAAAAAAAAAAAATGTCTGAAACTTGTAATGATTTTTAATTTTATTTTTAAAACTGTATATCGTTAAAAAATGATACGACTCGGAAAAAAGGAATTGGAGAAAATTCTACATCTTTCAATTCATGCATCCACGTATAGAAGCGGGTTTTTATTTTTGAAGAGTTGTTTAATTTTAAATTACTTTTTAAGTCTTAAAATGACATTTTTATTTACAATTTTATGGAGAAATAACAAATTTGTTTGAGGCACATTGCCACTTCTGTTTTAAAAATAAAACTAATTAGCAAATTTCTGTAAAATTTTCTGTATTTATTCATTTTATTTTTCATTTATGAATTTTTGTTTAAGGAAAATTTCTGGAAATTATAAAAAAAATCAATCATACGATATCCCTTTTAGTTTTTTTATTTAATTTTTTTTTTAATAAAATCCTTAAAATATCATTTTAAACACTAAAAAAAATTACGATTTTATAAATAATTGCAAAGAGAAATGAAATCCTTACTTCATCATGACGTCGAAAACATGAAAATTGATATTTTTTTTTTTTTTAAAACAACAAAAAAAAAAACTCAACTCTAAAACTAAAACATTATTGTTATATTGTACTTTCGGTCTGTGAAGACAACCACTAAAAAAATAATATATATTCTTTTATTTAATTAAATTACAAAAGTACCCTTCATGAGCATTTGAAAAATAAAAATGTAATTATTCAGGAATAAATGTTTAGTTTAAAACAATCAAGAAGTAAAGTTTAACAATCTCAAATAACTAGTTTATTTTTTTTAAACAATTTTTTTTCTTAACCTGCTTCAGTTATGTGCTATGCATGATACACGCTTAGGCGATCATGTATCTTTCGATACATGACTGACGAGGCAGATTTTTTCCTGTAATAGGTTGCCATTACTTTCTGCGGTAGACCAGTTGCCTTTCAAAGCTGTAGAACCTGGTCTGTCCTGCTATAGCTGCAAAGAGAAGAAGAGGATTCATATCTTTCTCAAGGGTATTAGCACATAAGTGAATGATATGGATTCAAATGGAATTTGAACTTGGCTCTCCGATTCCTCAATCTGATTCACTATCCATTACTCCACCGTGCCCCAACTCAGAGCTGAGTTTGAATTCCAGTTGGATCCATTATGTTCACTTATGTGTTAATACCCTTGGTAAAGGTATGAATTCTCTTCTCCCCTCAGCTATGGGTATATAGCAGGATGGACCGAGTTCTATAGTCTTGGATGGCAACTGGTCTACCACAGAAAGAAATGGCAACCTAGTGCAGGAAAAAAATCTGCCTCGTCAGTCGTGTATCAAAAGATACATGATTGCCTAAGCGTGTATCATGCATGGCAAATCACTGACTGACTAACCTGCTTAATTGTTTACAACTGACATGTACGGAAGAAACATTATGAAAGAATTCTTCATTACCTTCATTTTGTCTATGAAGCAAGAGGTCATCTCCCCAGGCAGAACCTCTCCCACTTGATTAATGAAAAGGAAAGTGGATATTAGAAAATTTAGAAATGTCAGGAAAAATAGAAATATTTTTGGTCTCATGTACATGTGTGACACCCAACTCAGCCATGTGCCATCATACTGTTCGAATGTATGTATGGGAAAATAATCACTTATTTATATTTTTCCTGGCACTGTACAAAGACCTGTTTAGAAATCCATTTCATTTTGAATATTTTGTTAATTCCATCATTATTTTAAGATAAATAAAAGAAAAGGTCATTGTCTATCATGAACTGTTTTAAAACATTGCAGGAAGAGTAAAAAAGGCAACAAGTAAGAATCACTTCAAATTTAATAATTAGAAAAGTTTTTTTTAAATTTAAAAATGACTAGGGCTGCTAGAATTATTTTTCTAACCTTTCTTAAAGTCTTAACGAGCTGAGGGAATAATTTTTAAAATTTTTACAAATTTTTCTTTAAAAAAATATCATATTCATAAATGAATTACTGAAAATTTTGTTGAATTCCGATTTTACAGCAAATGTGGCTCGCTTATAGTTGCTTAACTTTGAACTGAATAGACAAACAGATCACTCACTATTAACACAGGTATTTTTCTTTATATTTTAACAGCAAAAAGTAAGTAATATATTTTTAAAATACAGTTAATTACTAATTAAATTAACATTTTTCTTCTATGAAATTTCCATGAAAAATACTTTATTTCTGAAAGATATTTTTTTTCTGTTGAAAAATCAATTATGGTTGCATCCAAGCAAGTGTATTAAGTGGAATGTAAAGAATAATTTACAAAAAAAATTAAAACTTCCTTTTTTTTTTTTATAGTTAATGTATTTCCATATTTTCTTGCAACAAAAACTTCAGAGAAAATGTTTAAATTATGGCAATAAATTGCATAACAATCCCTAAGGAACGAGGGGACAGAAAACTTAAACTTAATTAGATTTTTTTTCTCTTCATTTGCACATTTACAAAGCAAGAATTCTTCCCAATCAATCCTGGAATTATGTGAAAAAGTTTTTGATGTAAAACCAAATAATGGTAATGGAAATAAAATTATTTATATTATTTACATTATTCAGACTATTGTCCTCATCTTTGTCGCCATATTTATTACAATGTTCCAGCCGTTGTATGCTTCGACCTTCTTCAGGTGGTTGGAATGTAGAACTGAACCCTTTATTTCGCTCACTGGGGTAGACTGTTCTAGTTCCACATGCCATGTCTAATGGATGTCAGTTATCAGTTATCTCCTGTTAATTTTCCCTCTGAAAGTTCTCCACTGCCTTAACCGGGTATTGAACTCGCACTCTTTGGGTTCTGTCACTGGATCTAACCAATGCCTTTATCCACTGTGCCATGTGTCCTGAAGAAGGCCGGAGCGTACAATGGCCGAAACGTTGTAATAAATATGGTGACAAAGATGAAGACAATAGTCCGAATAATGTAAATAATGTACATAATACCTCATCTCAGAAATATAGAAAAAATTATTTATTTCTCTTATCAACTGACAGAAAATAAAAGAAATCAATGATGTTTCCTCAAATTAATGAACTTACAGTATTTATATATTTTTATTTTATGTAGACTAAATTCATGAAATACTCTTTTTTGCTTTTCAAGTTGAATTACATAATAATATCTAAACGAAATAGTTTTTCCAAAGTGTTGTCTCCTTTGTTGGTGTTTATGTTCAAATTAAGCATTTGCTACAAATTATCTAATAATTACTAGGTTCAATTCACAGAATAGAAAAATACAGCTTTAAATAGTCTTAATTACATATCCATTGGAATTGCAATTACAAACCATTTTGTTGCACACCACAAAAAAAAAGGAAGGACTATAACAAATAACAACTTTAACAGAATCACTTTGCCTGGGTTCAATAAAGAAGTTGGCACTATTGGTTCATTTGTGGTGATAGAGAAATAAATAAAAATAAATAACAAGAAGGTTAAAATTTCACTATCCCTAAACATAGATGCTTAATAAAAATTGCCAGGCAAACAAAACCATAGTTTGACCAAACAATCAGAAAGTGTTCATAACCAGGAATGTAAGAAAAGAAATAAACAAATAATAAAAAAACCAAATTTTCCCCTTTTCTAAAAATAGATTGGTCAACCAACCAATCAGAAAGCTTTCACAACCAGGATATAAAGCCATGAGCCAATGAGAAGTGAGCAGTTTTTTTTTCAAAATGGATCTATAGATAAACAGATGGGAAATGTGTATATAAACAGATGGGAAATTAACCAAAATTGATATATTGATTTTGTCCATTCTCCATATCTGATAGTGAAACTGAACAGATGCCCTCTAACCAACACTGTTCAATACAGGATGTATCCATCAAGCCACCTACATTTATTGAATCCAACATGTAAGCATGGTTTTCCATCATGGAAGCCCAGTTGAGCATTGCAAACATCAAAGTGCAACAAAAATGTTATCACATACTGGCATCACTTCCTCCAGATATACTTGGAAAATTTCAACAAGCCTTGCTTCAATCAAAGGACTATGAAAAACTAAAAAAGCCATAAGCTGACACAAAAAATCTAAACCAGAGTTGCTTGACAAATTGATATCATCTTCTAATATGACAGGACGTCCTTCATTATATCTAAATGAGCTTCTATCACTAGCTGGTCACATTGGAGAGGAGATTGTTCAACATGTTTATTCAGGTGCTACTGCCTTCCACCAAACCAGTTATAGCACCCCAAACCAATCTAAGAACAGATCATCTTGAAAAAATGGTGGCTGAGCTGCTATATTTTAATAAGCAAGATGCTGCACAAGTTCAGCAATTGATATGAAGTTGGCACTATAGTAGCAGTAGCACAGATTAGTCAAGAACAAATGACTGCCCATTCAGTTTTCCCTATCAACAAGGACCAGAAGTCAAAAGTTTGTCAGGCTCATTCATATTTTGTTAAATGTGCAAAATTCTCCAAGCCATGCTGCAGATGGCTGATGAAAAAGAATATTAAAATAAAACTTACTACCTTCACCTGCTGAGACAGAAAACTAATTTGGCGGGATGTGTTAGCCTCCACTTATCCACTATTCCTGCTCGACTAGGAGCTCAAAAGCTTAACTTTGTAGTGGATACAGGAGCTGCCATATTGAGCATACCTAACAAAATATTTCAATGGCGTAGTTATCTACTCAACAAATATCTCCATTGTGTCCACTAACAAGCAGAAGATTGAATGCTCAGGACAAGCTACATTAAATTTGAGGTTGCATGACCTCAGAGGCAAGTTCATCTGGAAATTTGTGATTACAAATACTGCAAAACATCTCTTAGGTTATGATTTCTAAAATTGTTTTGGAATGACAGGTGACTGCACAAATAGACTGATTGACATAACAAGTACTCTAATGCAAAGCTGACTCCAGAGATTATCAACATCATAGCGGACCAGGATAACACTGCTGACACAATAGTACAAAGAATTTTTATTTTAAATTTACTCCAAGCAAGGCAGTAAAGACACAAAGGATTACTGGGTGTGAGAGAATTAGAAAGCAGAAATATTAAGGGGCGAGAACAATAGAAGTGTAATCAGGAAGACCATAGATAATAACATTGCATTTAAATTCTTGAAGATCAAAGTTAGCTGGAAAGCATGGAGATGAAAGTGATTTCCACAAGTGAGAATAGCGAGAAAAGAAACTGTTAGCATAGAACTTAGTTACATCTAGCCAATTCAACTGTAAATTGATGAGAACTTGGTGCCAGTCTTGGACTGTGCTTAAATTCATAACATCCAGGAACCATAGTGAACAACTCATCCAAATAATTACCATGAAAGTATTTATAGAAAAGGCGAAGGGAAGCAACTTTATAGTGGTGGGAAAGTGACTGAAGCTGAGTTGACAGGTCAGGACCAATAATATTGCTGATTCTATGAATTTTATCAAGAATCTCTAAATATATAGCAGGAGCACTGGACTATATATGGTAGTAATATTCTAAGCATGAAAAAAATATCCAAATATAATTCCATCTTATTGCATCCCTAATGTAGCCAAATCAAACATATTTCTTAGGATTTAGTCTGATAATAACCATCCCACATTTTCTAAGCCACAACAACTATTGGCACAGAAATTCAATATAGGGAAAAAGAAATTTAGAAAATTCCTTAAAGAAAGAATAATATTCCCTTCAAAATTGGAATAGAGTTTGACTTTACACATAATACAGAAATTGGATGGTACAGACAGACCCGTAGGTGACTACAGGTAACTACAATAATAAAAGTAAATCAGTACCAAGTACCAAATATAAATCTTTTAGTCATTTAAATTGCATGGTAAGAGAATCTTTTAAAAAATTGATTTATCAGCTTATGATCAAATACATTCTGATGATATATGCAAAACAGCCATAACAACAATGTTTGGTTTGTTTGAGTACAATCCCCTATGGAACGCATCAAGTACATGTCAGCAGATGATAGACAACATTTTCTGTGACTTTAGTTGTATATTCATATACATTGATGACATCCACATCTTCTTGAACAATGAATAAATTCATTCCAAGCACCTCAACCAAGTTCTATAAAAACTCATTGAATACCACCTTAAAGTGAATATGTTCTTTGGAAATGTCTGTTTAGTTCTCATGAACTTGAATTTTTTGGATTCAGCTTTTCTAGCGATGGGATTAAATCTAGCACTAAGAAACTTGCTGAGATAAATGAATTTTCTCTGCCAAATGATTGTATCAATTTGTTGGAATGGCTAATTTCTACAGAAAGCTTGTTCCATGTTTTAGTGATATGGTTTTCCCACTCATTCAATGCATATGTGTGAACCCAAAGTTTAAAGACTTAACACTTAAAAGAAGAAATAGAATCTCTTGAAACAATAAAAAAAAAAGTCTTTATCAAATGTAACTGCTCTCGCTTACCACAACTCAAATGTTAATAATTTCTGACAGTTCGAATTATGCTATAGGTGCAGTACTATAGCAAATAATTGACAATCAACTGATTCATAGTTTTTTTGTACCCAAAAATGATCACAGACACAGCAAAAATATTCCACCTTCCATAGGGAATTGCTTACCTAGCAGTTTTAAACATCAGATAGAAGGCAGGGAGGTGCTGTTATTAATGGACCAAGAGCTTCTTTGTAATGATTTCTAAAGTTAAACTTCACTGAAATCTGACAGACAACAAAGTCTCCTTTGTTTTATAAGTGAATGTTTGTGATATTTCACATACAAAAGGGAGTCAGAATATAATAGCTGATTGCTTATCTCAACCAGCTAATGCTTTTGCTATAGATGTATGTGATTTGTAGGAAATGGCGAAACACCAAGCTATCGATGAAGAAATTAACCACTTTCATGAACAGCTAAAGCCATATCCAATAAACAGACAAACTATTCTGTGCAACATATCATTACCCTTTCCATGACCTTATGTGAGGCAAGAGCTCAGAAAATTGGTATTTGATAGTCTACATAATCTATCGCATCCTGGGATATCAGCTTCAGTAAAAATGATGGTTGGGGTACTAATGACCAAAAACGAGCAAATCGATAAAAAAAAAAAAAAAACCCCAAAAAAGGAAAAAAAAAAAAAACATGGTGTAAGGTATGTCAACACTGTCAGAAAGCAAAAATAACCAAACATACAAAAAGTAAAATTCAGCATTTGATTTATCTATTGTTTTCAAACAGTGCACCTGGATATAGTGGGTCCCTTAACACCAATGAAAAAAATCTTATTGGCCTCTATTTTCTCACTTTATTTACTATTTACAAATGTGTATTAACAGAAGTACTTGGTGGATAAATGCATGTCCCTTCATAGAGATTTCAGCACAATCAATTGCTATGGTCTTTGTCGAAATGTAGATATCCAGATTTGGAGTTCCCCTCCGTGTCATTATACACAGGGGGTAGTAAATTTGAACTGGAATTGTTTTGAGAGCTGCTGAAAATAATAAGTTCCCACAGACTGCAAACAGTCAACATCCTGCCATCAACAAACAAATGGATTAATTGAACAAGCACATTGTACAAATTCACAAATAAAGAATTTAGTTAAAGAAATGCAAAAGTTGAGACTGATGAACTATCCAATAGATGTTTGCATTCTTTACTCAATTCATATATCCCAAAAGAGGTAAATACTTGTAACTTTATTTGGTTATAAACAGAGAGAGCTTGGAGAGCCCTGGAAGCACTGTACACAGATTCATTTGAGGTATTACAATTTTACCATAAAAATATCTGATGAAGTGAATAATACTGTCTCAGTTGACAAACTAAAACCTGTATTAATTTCGGAAACTAGGACTATTAAATTTTTTTTTTTTTTAAATATCAACCAAAATCAAACAACACTGTCAAATTCTAGAGCCAAAATCTAAATCTGGAAGAATGATAAAATGGAAAGAAAATACATATTTTTACTATTAAAAATAATGCATAAAACATACACACAAATATCAATAATTTTATAAAACACTGACCTCTAGTGTGGAAAGTGTGTGGTGATAGAGAAATAAATAAAAGTGAATAAGAACAAAATTTCACCATCTTGAAAAAGATGGATAATAAAAATCGTTAGGTAAACAAAGCTACAGTTTGACCAACCAATCAGAAAGCTTTCATAACTAGGACAAAATAAAACATTTGCATGACTAGCAGGTAACCTTACATGGCTAAACTGTTCCTTGCTTCATTGAAAACAAACATGCTTTCCTTCACCATATCCAGCTGTGGCTACTACATTTGGAGACATACATATATTTACTTCCACCTGGACTCTTTCTCTCCCTCTTACACACCAGGATTTTTACACTTGAAACTTCAATTTTCACATTCTTCTGTATTATTATATTGTGATATGTAAACATTTATTTTTCAACACTATCTTTTAATCATCCCACAAAGCCAATATACACCCCAAACTGAAGGGATGCAAGAAGCTGGAAGAGTGTTCTACAAGTGAGTAGTGTGAGAAGAAACTGTTAGCACAGAACTTACGGTTACATCTAGCAATTTTGACTGTAAAATTTAATAAAGGCATAAGTATCTAATACTATAGCAGTAGAACATGACTAAAGCCAAAATGCCAGGTCAGGACCAATAACAACTATCACAATCAATCAAAATAAAGCCATTGACATAAGATAAATATTAGTAAACAATACCAAAATACTATATGCAACGAAAGGTTCCCAAACACAAACTGCATTAAATTAAATGTCTTTCACCACAGGGCATGGTGTTGTGCATAAATTATTCAGCAGGTGTATAAAATATAATAATACATATAAATATTTGATACATCCTTTTCTGCTGGAGAGAAACATGGCATCAATTATATGCATATATTTGAATTAAATTAAATTTTAGTGTTCCCAAACAAAGGCCAAGATGTGTCCAACAAAATCTTGTCTCCCATACTGACAACATACAGTTCCTTATAATCACCAAGACAGTTGAAAGTACTTGAACAAGTATATGAGCTAAAGATCAAATGCAAATCAAATATAGATCAGAATCTGATAAAATAAAAGAACAAATAGTTATATCTAACACAAAGAATACATTCTTAAAGAGGCGAGTCATAAATTAGAACTCTGTGACTCCCCGCTGTGCAGGCTGACTGCACAAAATTGAAGATAAAAACCCCAACTAGACAGACACAATTAAAAATACACATTACCATCCACTGCCCACTTAGACATACAAGAATCTTAACAAACCTACATACACATAGAATTATCCACAGTTTTAATACACATGACGTGTCTAACCAATGAGAACTGGCCAAAACATAACTGAAAATACCAGTGTTTTCTGCCTTTTTGTCTGTTTTCTCTCAATATTTGACGAAGCTTTGATAAAAGTGAAACATGTTAGGTTGATATACATTTGACACATACACACACACACACACATATATATGATAAAAATATAGTTTAAAAGTATGCAATATTTATGGATAAAAGTACTCAATAGCAGTGATAGAGAGCATGTAAATATAAAAATGGACACTGAGGTCAACAACCGATAGATGACAGTGTTTCATCTTTGAGCACAATTTTCAGGCCATATATATATATATATATATATATATATATATATATATATACACACACACATACATACATACATTCACATCAATAAGTTTGTAGCCTAATAAAGAATAAAATTATTTTATACAATAAATATTTTTCAACATTCCTTCTTTAACAATGCACTTAATACAGTGGTAAATATTAATCCATAGATTAAAAATTATACAGTGAAAAGTTTCAGGTCTATTTCAGCTAATAACAATGTGGTATGCCATAAACTTACTTCATACACATACTAATATATATATATATATATATATATATATATATATATATATATATATATATATATAATGAATGAGGTGTTGAAAAATTCTTAGCCTGATGAAGAGATTACCTAAAACTTCTGTTTGATCATTTGATTAGATTTGAAGATGTAGGTTGTGCTAAAAACATTTTGACACTTTGATTATATATATATATATATATATATATATATATATATATATATATATATATATATATATATATGCTTAAGTATATGAACTATAAGTGTGTACATACAGACATATACAGTGCACATAAACATCCAACAAACATATACCTACATGCACTTATAACAAATAAAAGTCATTACTTAAAATTCCAATTGAGAAAGCAGAGATACAGTGGATGCTTTTGTATATAAAGTTATTGCTAACTCATAGGCCAGACGTTGTAATATTGGATAGTTAATGTACTCTCATGATACACATTAACATTACAAATGACCACAGCAACACAATGAACTGAGATAGGAAAGTAGATTAACTTCTTGACCATATTGATATTTATATGGTATTAACTCCCAGAGTGAGTTAACTATTAGTTGCTATGGCATTACCCACATGGAGTGTAAGAGACAAAAGGTTGATAAGAACTCTGGAGGTTTGGATATTTGACTAGAGAACTAAGTAAACATTTGTTAAATTAAGTCTACTTTGATTAGATTTATAAGGTTCCTCCTGTGAGCACTGAAATCATTACCATGGCTTATGAGATTAGTACGTAAACAATCTGGTAATAGTAGATTTTTCTAAGTGTAAAATATACTGTAGTACGGAGCAGTTATTCATCTAAATATCCTATTATAAATGTGCTTGTCCCTCCCTTCATTATTTTGTATGACCGTTACGCCCTGCCGCCATCTCATAAATAAATGACTATTCTGCTTTTATTGTATGGAAAGGGGGAAAAACACTACTTGGTTTCAGTGAGAAAATGAGAGAAAGAAAGATAGAAGACTTTAATGGCTCCTGCCAATACCTCATAAATAATGGATTATTCTGTTTTGATTGCATGGAAAGAGGGGAAAAGACACTACTTGGTTTCAGTGAATGAAAGACAGCAAGAAGGGAAGATAGAAGTGTTTAATGGCTGCTGCAGTGAAATGGAAATAGTTGTCAATTTCAAATCTTTTCATTTGTACCCCCCTACTTCTTAAAATAATGATCAGCATTCATATTCATGATTGCTTTTGCAATATTTTATTAAAGTTGTTAAGGTCAAATATTTAACAATGCAATAGCGGAATTTCTTTGGATATTTTATTGTCGTAGAACTTGCCATGAGCTTAATCATTAACTTAAGACTTATGATTCATTAGAATATTAAAGTAGGAAAATGGGTTAAAACTAATTTCTTATTAATTCTGTTTTATGGATTATATTTAGCAAATGAAAGACCTTTATAGTAGGATTCACAATTCACATAATTTTCTGTAAAATATTTATATATGTTGTCAGTCTGAATAACAAAATGATTGCATTTAAGAATCTTATTAAATACTGATCTATTCCAAATTAGTTACAATGTTTTGACCATTTTTGTATCATGTTTGGCCTGTAGAAATTAGATAATTCCTATCCATAATTTCTGAAATGTGGAATTATCACTAATCTATTGAGATTAATATCCTTATCTTGATGGTCATAATCACAATGTTTCAGCCCAAATCTTATGACTATAATACTCTAGAGGAGGATATTAGTTTGAATAGGTCAATTGTGGTAATTCATTATCTCAGGAATACAGATAGAAATTTAAGATCATTGCTTAGTAATATTGTAAGTAAACCTTAGTAGATTGTCACAATTTCATTTTTATAAATGGTTTGATAATCATATGAAGAACTTAAATGATAAATGGTTTTAATAAATGATCATTAAAATTTATTTTGACAAGATCAATAACTACTGCAGTGAGCTCTCTACCATTGGGTTTTTTGTTACTGTAGGCTTTGATATACCATTAACTGTCTCATGTAGTATATAACCTAGTTAGTAAATATTGGATTGTTCAAAAAGTTTGATTTGTTAAGTAAATTTTCTGCTTAATAAGTGAACAAACTTTTTTGCCAACCAATATAATTTTCTAACTTGTCATGCATATGACAATTTTGTGATGTCAACGAACACTTGTTGCTACTTTTGTAATGTCAACGAATACTCGTTGTTACTTTCGTAATGTTCGTTGCAGTAGAGACTTTGTAATCACAGATACAACTATAGTAATGCCGTTGAACAATAATGGTGTCAGATGCCTTGGAATAACACTTGCACTAATAGTACTTGCTTGATAATACTTGCTCGAAATGTAACTATTGAATAGTAATCCATGTAGTGATCAGTATAGAGAAATAGTACAGAAATGGTGATCAATTAGATGCCACGCTAATTCCCATATATACAGTTCCTTTAGTATCACTTGATCTACTTATTTCAAATGGGATCACCTGTGTTTGCTCACTGGCGATCTTTATTCAAACTGCAGTATCGGCAACAACACTTTATTCCTATATAACACATAGGCTCCAAATGCTACTTGAATGGCACACTACTGAACAATTTCTGTTAGTTAGACAAGCTGTTTTTTATATAAAAAAATACTTCCTTCATATGAATGATCTGTCTGATTAAAATGATTGGGAAACAATTGGGTAGTTAGATTGTTAAACCACTTACATAAATTATTAAGTAAAAATACAATGGTGAGATTTACATGACTCCAGACCTAATTGTCAGCAAAACCATTTTGCACAATCTTGGGAGATTATCTAGAATTTTGTGCAAAATCTAAATTTAATTTAAAGGATTGGTATCACATATTGGGACCCCACTACTACTACTACTCTTCTTACTGTAGTCACTATTTTTTCTCAGGGCCACTAGTTTAAGAAATTCATTTTGGTTTAAAGATATAAACTTTAATAAGAAAATATAGAAGAACCAATGTTTTATTAAGAAAATATAGACAAACTAAGTCTTTATTAAACAAATATAAATGAACTTACTTTGAATATACGCTCTTTAGCGCTAGAGGGTGTCGTCAGTGCTCTTTAGCGCTAGAGGGTGTCATCAGTGATGTTCTGAATTGGGTCATTGTCGGTTTCGGGTCTTTCAAACATCATACTCCCCCTCCAGTGGCATAGCTAAGGGTGGGGGCGAGAGAGGGTTGGACCGCCCCGGGTGCCAGCACAGGAGCAGTGACACAATGTCACCCCCAACAAAATTTTTCAACCAGGCTAAGGTGCCAAAAATAGTCTGAAAACAGTGGTGGAGACACAGGGTTTCGCAGGCGGGCATATGACCCCGCCCCCAGAAATAATTCATGACCCCCCAGTTTTGTCCCACTGTCAGAAATTTTCTAATAAATTGTCGGGAAATTTGTGAGTAGGAAAAATAGCAATGTTTTCAGCTTTCATGTGTTTCAGTTGCTACAATCTTGGTTACTAACAAGAGACATTGTTGCAACATTTTATTGGATGATATGGTGTTTTAACTCTGCATCATTAATATTAACAACAAAGTGAAATACGAAGCCGAAAGTGTAACAATTTCAGTCTTACCTGTGTATCAATTCGCTGAGATACAATTTTCCATTGAGTGAGCGATATACTTTTGAATATATCTACTAGTGTTGGAACGATTAATTGGAATCGGATTCGAGAATCGGAAAAATCGGAACTTTTGGGAGTATCAGAATCGGAAAATTTTTTGCTTATTTTCCGATTCCAAAAACGATTCTTTTAAATTTTTAACTTAATTTTCCATTATTGGTACTAATGATAAATATTTATTGTTTTTACATTATCACCAAACCTAAAATCATAATAACATCAAAATATGATGTAAATTTATTTTACTTGTATAAAGAAAAACAAAAAAACTTTGCATAAATTCTCTAGGTAACCTTTAAAAGAATGCAGTTGATTTACAATGTTCCGAAAAATGCTTTAAAATTAAATAGAACATTTTTGTCAAGACAAATACTTTCAAACATTGATAATTAAATGGTACCCAGAAAATGATGCAACGGAAAATTGGATACCGGAAAATTAGCAACAGAAAATTACGTCAACCATGAGCCAGTAGAGACTGTCGGATCTGGCTGTGCTGTCCATTGAAAACGAGCTTACAAGACAAACAGATTTTGACGATGTTATTGACCAGTTTGCCATAATGAAAACAAGAAAACATTAATTCTAAGACCATAGTATTGAATGTCATTCTTTTGTGTATTGCTGTGTTTTGTATTTAGTTGTTCTGAAAGTGAACAGTTGCATTTTAAAAATCTTTTGATTTGAACTGATTATTTTGTGGTATTGGATTTTGTCTTGGATCATACATGTAAACAGTAACGTACCGGTCAGGAGAGTAAAGTAGAGGTAGAGCATGTATGAAAATTTAGCTACAGCTAACCATTCAGCATAGGGTGAATCGGGGTCATTGGGATGACATTTGAGCGGACCGCCACGGGTGATGTTTACTCTAGCTACGCCACTGTCCCCCTCACAAAGTCAACCCCATCAGACAGCTGATCAGTCTCTGATGCGCCCCCATCTAAATTAACAGCCTGCAGACACTGACTTATATTAGGCAAACCCTACTCCCCCTGTCTTGCATTTGATTGGAAGTTGACCAACAGCCAATCGCAATGGCGAGAGCTCTATTTAAGTTGTTTATGGGGAATTTTTTTCTTTTCTTTTTTTTATGTGGATACTCGGAAGGTGATTATGTGTTTTCTGTTTTTTTTTCTTCCTTTTTTACATTTTTTTTTTTACTTTTTTACATTTTTTTTTTTTTTTTACTTTTTTCAAGTTTCATCTCCCCAACTGATAATTACTAAGGTTTTATTAAAAAAAATATAGACAAACTAAGGCTTTATTAAGAAAATATAGATGAACCAAAATGTTATTATGAAATATAGATGTAGTATTGTTTTGTATTCACTTGCATAGACATTATCGGTTTTGCATGTATTTCACAGCCACATGTATATAGCAGAGTCTACTTGTATATAGTCGTTGAGATAATGTTCATGTAACAAAAAGAAAAAAAAAAGATACAATTTCTTTGGAAACAATACCATTGCAATAAAATACTTTAGAAAGCATTGTGGAGAGGTCTAATGCTTTGAATGAAATGGATGAAGATGGAGTAGTGTATCACTTATTGTATCTAAGTAGTAACTGATCTGAAGCAGTTTTTTTTTTTTTTTATTCTTGTTCTATTTTAGCATGTACAAGTTCAGATTGGTAAAGGATACATGTTATAGTAGACTGAATACTCCAATACCAACAATCATTTATTAGTATAAATGTAGTTCATAAAAAGTCATCACCTAGGCAGCATCTTCCCACTGAATTTATGGTATAATGCTAGCAGTATGCACTGATGTCTGTCGTAAAAAGTCAATATGCCTAGGTTTTTTACCACTATGCACATGCAAGAGGGTATGTGGCTCCAACATTAAGCTGACTTGAGTCATATATCTAACTGCACAGTGGCAAACAAATATAATAATACTATCCTGGTATAGAGGTTTCTTATCATCTATGAATGGAAATAAATAAGTATAAACCTTTTTCTTGGGAATATGTCTCCCAGACATTACCGACTCATTAAATTAATGCAATAGGGTTAAGTATATATAATGGTAGCATCCTATAACCGAGTCTTAAAATTATAAAAGCTTAGTGAGCTGGTTGTTGGATTATCCAAAAATAATCTTGTATATTAATAGCTGATATATAATAGCTAAAAATATAATAGCTAAAAATATAATTAATACCATTGCTGTAAATTCTGTGAAAGCTGAAAGAGAGTTTTCTGTGATGAACATAATTTATTCTGACAAAAGAAATCATCTTGAAGTTAAAAATGTGACAGATCTTCTAGTCATATATTTGATAGGTCTTCCATTGGGATTGCAGTGATTCAGTTTGAATGTGGCTAAGAAACCATAACACAGTTGATGACACTAGAGTCAAAAACCATCATACTTTTGAACAGAAATATGATGAGAACAGAATTTCAATCTGGAAATATCTTAATAAATAAATAAATGTTTTTGATTAAATTATCAAAATGGCTTAATCATTTTTGATACTATAAAGTGATATATTTCCATTCTCTAGAAAAGAAAATAAGTTTCCTAAAGATTGCCTGCCTTTATAGAACCGGTTCCTGGAAGTTTGGGATGCCATTATTGGGTATATACCTTGTCAATGCACTTAATATAATGGTGAATATTAAACATAAATTTTCACTTTATAATGTTTAATCTATGTTCAAAATTTAGCTTAGATATCAGGTTACAGGCTTATTGATCTGTTCTTGTAGATAACCATATGGCTAAAGAACATATTGACTGAAGTATTGTGATAAGAGTAAAAAAAAAGATGAAGGTGTAGGGACATTATCCCTAATTTTGGCAGATTTAATTTTTATTGAATAGAAGGCTAGTCTACATCCACAAAATCCCTCAAAAAATGACCCCCATAAAATCACAAACACAATCCCACTATTTTTGGATACATTACAATGCACAAAAAATGGCTTATTCTGAGAGCCCAATGTATCCTACCAACCAATATAAAAACAATTGGAGGTTCCAGACAGTTGAACACAAGATGACATGCAGTTCAGACAACACTCAACTTCAGTCATAGAATCATACTTGAACTGAAATGAAGAATGAAGAAACAACACACAACATTCAACTCTCCCTGCTCCTAGGAATAATTCTTCTTTTATGTGCCATGTCCCTTCAGGACCTAGGTGGTCATGGCTCTCCATTTCTCCCTGTCCCTTGAAGCTCTCAATAAGTTTTGTCTTTTTGTTATTTCTCCCAGATCCTGTTCTGCCATCCACTTGCTTAAACCCGTTAAGTATGTCATGCATTGCTTTCCCTTGTCCCTCTTCCCTCTATCTGCCTTGTGAGTATCAGATTTTCCAAGCCCTCCTTTCTCGTTATGTCTCAGAAATTTCAGCTGCCTCTTTCTAATGTTAAGTATAAGTTTCCTCCTTGTCTGCATCCTTTCCCAAACCTCATTGTTGCTCACATGTTTGGTCCTTGGTATCCCTAGCATCCTTTTGTAGAACCATATCTCTGTTGCCTCGAGTCTCTTCTTCATCTTTGAGGAAAGCATCCAACATTCACTGCTAGAAAGGAGGACAGATATCATATAGCAGTTCAGTACTCTCTTCTTTGTTACCAACAAAACCCTCCTTTCTCATAATACTCTGCCTAGCTTTCGGAATGTATCTTTAGCCATCCCAATATATCTTCAGAATTCCACATCGCACTTACTGTCAGAACATTTCCCAGATATTTCAATTTCTGCAGCTGCTTGATTTTTAGTGTCCCTTAACCTGTAAATTGCATTTCAGGCTCGTTTTTTTTGCTGCTGACCATGAATTCTGTCTTGTAGTTTATGTTTAGTCCCTTTTTCTTGCTCTCTTTCACTAGAAGGTTTTGCTATTTCCTTTCTGTATCTGCTATCAGCACTGTGTCATCTGTGTAGTTACAACTACTAAATGCCTCTGCAATCAAACTTCTCAATGTTTTGATTTTCACATGTTGTAGAATCTGCCACAGTAAGTCAACTTTTAAGAAGTCAAGCTTATGTATTTTTTGTAATATCAACCACATGAATTCTATTTTACAAGAACCTTCTTCCCTATATTAACAACACATTTGTCCATAAAATGTCATGTTTAATTTACATTCTGTTTTCCAATTATCTTAACAATTATGTGCTTATTTATGCTTTGAATATTTTATTGTTGGTATTCTGATACTAGTTTTCTTCCTAAAATCTAGGCAGAGGAAAATCCGCAAAAGTACCAGTTTTAATAATTTATAGATTAATGGCAATACTTCATGTTTTTTAGTATTTTAGACATTTATTCAATTTATTATAAAAATATCTATGTAAGTTACAATAGCATTTGAGAAAAGTGTGCAGTTAATTGTTATTACAGTGTAACCCGGATATAAGAGAAACCCGGATATAAGAGAGATTTTATCTGGCCCCAAATTAGAGCCATACTTACCTAAACAAAACAGACCAAACCCGGATATAAGAGAAACCCCGGATATAAGAGACCTCGTCTCCGGTCCCAACAACTCTTTTATATCCGGGTTACACTGTACTTAGAAATTTGTTTTGTTATTACATCCTTTAAAACATAGTTGATCATATAATTTCAAGAAATAAAAGGGAAATGTTTGAACACTTCAACATGGTGTAATGTTTAGCTAGCTTGTCTCACTATAAACATTACAACTGAGTTGTGGGTTTTATACTCACTGGATGCCCCACACTTTCGGCCTTGTGCCATATCACATTTTTTTTCATGAATGGCCACATCATTGTTGGCCCTGTGTAAAGTTGGCTGTATCACAATAACTCGGTTGATTTGTTTAACAGCATATCAACTCCTTATGGGTCATTTAAGGCTGAATTTTAATTTTCTGGGGGGCTTTGAAGCAATAAAATATGATATATACTATCTGCCTTCACAATTAAATACATGGTAGATGATACTCAGCTTTTGTGCATATATATATTTGTGTGGACATAATTACTAGAGGCAGTAAAATGTATATTTTATATTGTAGTTTTGTTGAAGTTATATTTTTGAATACAATTTGATTTATTTAATAAATTGTAGAATATATGGATTAATGATATTAAAGAGTTCTTTATGTTGATTGTTTGGTTGGTTGATTTTGTTTAATGGCATATCAGCCTCTATGGGTTATTTAATACTTAAATCTAAATATTTTGAACATGATTTTATGGCTTCAACTAAATGTTTTGAACACAATTCTATGCCTTTAACTATAGATAAAATGTATTGTTGGTCATTTTACTATGTATTGTTGGTTTAGTTTGTCTTATGTCATATCAACTCTTTGGGTCATTTAATGCTGAAATTTAGTGTTTTTTTTTTGTAAAGCCAAGTATTTAAACAGTCAAAAAATTTTAAATGTATTGTTGGTAACTTTACTATAAAAATGTATTTTTATACTTTCACAGCTGGAACCACCCTGGGTCAGGGTGGACCTGGGAACAACAGCAATTAAGAGGTAGTTCCACACTCTTCAAAACCTCCAGTCTTCTGATCAGAGGTCTTGCTACCAGATGTAAACAATCTCAAGTTTTACAATGATAGTATAAATAACAATCATATATGTACATATTTGTGCATTTATTTTCTGAATAATGCACTGTGCTGATGATTGATCACTGACATCAACAAAGTGTGGGATGTAGTGATCCAAGGGCCCCAGTCATATTACATAATGCAATATATTGATTTTGTAGAAAGTGAGTTTCCTGAAAACTTAGGTTTGCTATTAAGTTGTTATTAAATCATGCTGAAAACACTGGTTCTTTTTTGATCACCAAAGTTAAGTGGTGTTGAGTTTAGTCAGTACTAAAATTTTTTTAAATTTAAGTTTTACTAATGTTCACCCAATACAAGGCCCAAGAGCAACTCAAGGTAGAGGGTTACTGTATTAGGACAAGCATTAGGAGTATAGACTTGAATAGACTTTAGAAGGAACTGGAAACCCAATCAAACAAGGAATAAGTCTCTACTCCTGTTCAAAAGACAAGGGAAGAGTGTTAATTAGACAATAGGTGAACCTATTTACTCATATTGGTGGAGGAGAGAAAAAAAAAGTAATATAAAATAAATAATTAGTGAATAAATGTGTAGACGTTAGGAGTACAGAGTTGAAGCAGACTTTAGAAGGAGCCAGAAATCAAATCCTAAACGGGAAACAAGGGATAAACCTTTACTACTGTTCAAAAGACTAGGGACAAGTGTGCAAATGTGAATGATAAGCAAACCTATCTACTTCTATTGGTTGGGGAGAAAAAAGTAAATGAATAAAATTAAATAAAATAATTAGTGAATACTGCTTCAGAACACCAGGTGCTGTAAGCAACCTCCTACAATCTGAAATGTTTCAAACTTAAATAAGCGAAAAGGGGTGATAAACTGTAAGAGAAAAAAAAAAAGCTATTAAATATATATGGTTTGCATCTTTGTTGCCTTTATTCCTGTTTTGAATAGATTTACTATTTTATGCAGCATGTAACCCCAAAATACCAAAATCTATTAATGGATATTTAAAAAATGTTGTGCTATTGCAGGCCACCTAAATTGTCAGGTGGACCATAGTTTGCCCACCTCTGGCATAGATAAAAATTCTAGAGTATTCAGGCAGAAAATATAACCATTACAATTTCAAAATTACTTAAATGTATCATCATTTTTATGGTACAATCAAATATATATATCTGCAATGTTATTGGTCTTGACCTGGCATCTTGGCTTCAGTCACATTCCCACTGCTGTAATGTAGCTTCCCTGTGCTTTTTCTATAAATACTTTCATGGTAATTGTTCTAATGACCTTTCCTTCATGGTACATAAAAATATATATAAATTGTATTCATTGTAAATATTCATTGAGGTTTCTTTTTTTTTTGACAAATTGTACTTATGGGAACTAGTTAGGACTTCATAGAGACTTTGGAGAATTATGGTAACTGTAGTAACAATGGTAAGTAAGAATGTGTTGTTTTGGGGTAAGGAATACTGTGGTATGTTTGGGTCAGCAATTGTGGCTAACTAACATTAAGACAGATTGAACACCAGCCTTTCCCTATCTCCCCTTTTGGCCTTGTGCAGATTTTTTTTATCAAATAAAAATTAATATTAATATTGATATTACTTTCCTCTATGTTACCTAAACCTAGACTCTATGAATTTAAGTGCAGTACTTAAAGATCTTATCATTTTATTGTTGAAATTGCTCGATGCAATCATGAGTTTTATGCTAACAGATTCTTTTCTCACACTTCTTACTTGTGAAACTTTCTTCCAGTTTCTTGCTTTCCAGTCAAACTTAATTTTCAAAAATTTAAAGGCAATGTCAATTATTATCTTCAGTCTTCTTAATTTCTGTTCTTTTATTGTTCTTGTTCTTTAATCAGTTATGTGCCATGCGTGATACACACTTAGGTGATCATGTATCTTTCGATACATGACTGTACAAATTCCAGTCGAATCCACTGCATTCACTTACATGCTAATACCCTTGGGAAAGGTATGAATCCTCTTCTCCCCCCAGCTATGGGTAAATAGCAGGATAGATCAGGTTCTATACTATTGGATGGCAACTGGTCTACCGCAGAAAGAAATGGCAACCTACTGTGGGAAAAAAAATCTGCCTTGTTAGTCATGTATCGAAAGATACATGATCGCCTAAGCATGTATCATGTATGGCACATAACTGACTGACTGAACTATTAAAAAATGTGTATATCAAAAAAGTTGTTATGGTACAGTGAATATTGTAGCCAGTATCTCACTTCCCACTGGGAAATTTGAGTCAGCTATTTTTTCTATGTAATTTTCATTAGAAATTCAAGAGAATATATCTCATAATTATCTGGTGTAGGTCTGGCTCACAACAACTGCCAGTTTCCTACGCATCATGCACACATTCTTCAGGTAGTCAGCATTGGTTTGTTCAGTGATTTTGGCATTTATATTCTCCTTGGCTAGCCCAAGGTGTTATAATGAAGGTAGCTGATGAATACATGTATTATACTTACCAACTAATATCACCAAAGAAGGAATGCCCATACAGCTGAGAATGGAATACCCATAAAACCCTGCTATTTGAAAAGGGGGAAAAATGAAACACCAAAATACATTTATACACGTGTCAGAAAAGTGTTCCATGAGACAAGAGCAATAAGCAAAGTAGCTTATAACATGAACAGCAAAAAGTGACAATACCAGGTCCCTCAACTCTCTATACCAGAGCGTATATATTATTAACACAGAAAAGCAGCAGACTCCCAAAGAAGCACACTTAAGATGAAACTCCAGAGAAAAGAGATCCCAATGCTGCAATACTTTGCCATTAGCAGAATTAAGCTCTCATTTTTCTGATGTGTCATCTTAAGTGTGCTTCTTTGGGAGTTGGTTGCTTTTGTGCATTATATATGAAAAAAATTAGCATGGTAGAAATGTAGAAATAACACTCTGCTCTTCTGAAGAAAGTGCCATTGACACAAGAAAATTCCTGTGGTATATTCTATTTAAAAACAAAATGTCTGCCATGGAATATTCACCGACAAGCTAGTTTTTCAAGCTAGTGAGTTAGATTCTCACAGATTGTTCCAATATTGGGACTTTATATAAAGACAATTACATAAATGCAAATCTATTTTAAAAAGAATTTAAAGGTTGTTTTATTTATAGTTTTGTCATAACAAGACAAGCAAGTTACTGCTCTTAATGTCACTTAAGTCAAATGCTACTTATAAAATAAATTGTTCATTTGTGTGTTGAGTATAACATCAGAAAGATTTTATTTATTTATAAATACAGCAAAGATATTTTGTATCATATGACATATCCTAAATTTAGTATGAAAAATCTTATTAAAATAAAATCAAAAGAAAATTATAAGAACTTGCCCTGAAATTTTTTGGCAAAGAGCCATACTATATTTTTTAGCGCATAATATGAGAAAATTTGAATGAAAATTAAACACAAAAAAAGGGAATCATATTATACAAAATACACATTTTAGGAAATTTTTACTCAGCTTAAAAAAAAAAAACTCTTATTGTAAAGCACAATAGATAATAAAAACACAGTATGCAGGTGTTGATAACAATTGTTTACAAAAGGTATTTGATATGGTGGCAATATTTGTTTCTCTCTTCATTCCTAATGAAAGACATATTGTTTTTTGTTTTCATAGTTTGATAACATATAGAAATTTAATAAAGTCATACCAAACAGAAAAGTATGATAGATTAAATAACACCTTAAAGTGTATTACTGGTTATATATAGTTAGCACTTTTTCCCAAAAATTCAAAAACAAGTTTTGAAATTGAAATTAGAAGAAGAAACATGCAATAGAAAAAAACATCCAGTTCATTTCTATTTTTTAATATCATGAAAAATTAAATATTTTAGTGAAATATATGTACAATATTGAAATTTTACTGGATAATATGGTACAACTTTTCGAAAACATTTATATAGGGATGACTATATTTTGGGGTCATATTATACTCCTGGGCAGCAGTACCTCACTACACTAAAATAGTGGTCAAAAATATACCCTGATGCCTGTTGCAAAAAGGCCTGTGGAACTGGGCAATTTCTGCAAACACCCATCATATGAAAGTGTTTGATAGCTCACATTAAAAAAAGATTTCATGTTAAATTTTGCCTTCATGGAGAGGCAAATAAATTAGTGATTTTTAAAATGCAGAAATATTCTAATGACCTCTGCAAGAGGCTACAATCAATCATTAATAATTAAGTCCCATTTCTACATGTCATTTATGATATAAACATTTATTTATAACCTGTGAAAATGTGACTTACACAACATGGTTAATAGTATACTATTGCACATTTAATAAATAGGGTCAATAAAAAGAATGCATACTGAGAAGGTGCATGTGTGTATATGTTAGTAATGGAATTCTTTCAAAAAAAAAAAAAAATGAAGAAAGTGTAAGTAATTTAGGCAAAAACTAAGGTAATTTTAGAATAGAATATTTCTGTATTTTAAAATTCAGTAAAATTTATTTATCTACCAACAAAAGCAAAATTTGATAGGTCTCTAATATGAGGCCAGAAAGCATTTTCAAGCTCTCTGGAGTTGATATGATGCAAAATTTGATATAGGCATGTTGTTCGAATTTGTCACCCATTGTAAAGATTGTAGATAATAATCATAATGTTACAAAATTTCATATAATAATTGAGCATGAATAGATAGCATGAAGCCTGTTGGCAGACTGACCAAGAAGGCTGTGTACCAATGTATAACAGCTGTGCACACATTTCATTTGAACCGTATAATCACAGCATGTACAATTTGTAAATTTTTCAATAGCAACTCGTACTATTACAGGAAGGGAAGTATAGGGCAAGCAAAAGAAATTAGTAAGAGGTGTTGTTCATTAATTCCTTTAAATTTGTTCATTAGATCATTTAAAGCCAGAAGCTCCCAATCATGTCAACAAGTTTAACATGTTTACAGTTTAGGGAGCACCTGAATATGCCCGCAAATGAGTAGTACTGTATTTCAATATACAGAATTAACTCCTGTCATATGATCAACTAAAGTTACTTGAAACCTACAACTTTTACAAAGATATAGTTTAAAAAAAACAAAAAAAAAAACGATATCTTATAACCAGTAATACCAAGAAGGTTAAATTTGGCATCATTTGAAAGAGAAATCAATTTGCTTTCATATAAAATGAACACATAATATTTGATTTTCAACAGTTTTTTGATATATCAGTTTAATTGTACTAATATCATATTTTCAAATTTTTTAATAATTTGTTCCAAGGACTTACTTGAAATCTTTTAAGGGCTGATAGAGGTAAGTGAGTCAATTCGCTAAATATGTGTAACAATCTGATTTCTCACTCATCTTTAGAAGATAAGGAGATAATTTCTTTTAAATCCACATAGTTATCTGAGTTTCATAGAAATTTTGTCTCCAGTCCATCTTTGAGTAAATTTAAGTGTCAGTGTTTTGGAGGATTTATGTCTACAGCTGACTTTGAAGTGGCAAACATAAAAATTTTATGAATGATTTTAGATATTCATAAAAAAAGTCCTATGAAGACTTGACCACACATGTGGCTTTGGGGTGGTCCCAAATTTTCTGGAAGACAACTGGATGGAGGAGGTGGGACCCCTGGATTATCCATATAAGCAGAGAGAGGAAGGAATTCAGAAAAAAAGTGGGTCCAGCCATGAGATGTAGGCAGGTGAACAGAGTAGTTAGAGTTACCCATTGGCCAGTGACAGAAGGACTGGCAGTGAGGATTAAGGAGTCACTGAGCCCAGAGGCCAGTGAAGTTAGGGAGATAGCAGTTCAGCTGAAGGGAAAGATAGAAATCGTATTGTTGCTACTTCTCAACCAGAGTTTTGAAAAACAATTGTCTTCATTTTTTGTTGAAAGCGATCACGGCTGAGAAGACAAACCTGTGTACATAGAGAATTGGGTTGCTATGCAAATACACTTGACCTTGGATTACATCACAGGTGCAGTGACCAACGGCTGATCGGAAGAATGTTGTCACAATTACACCACAAATGGTGTCACATAAGCAGCAGAAAACTTAATATACATGATAGAATCTCATCATTTTTAATGTATGAGGATTCAGCAGCATGTTCCACCCTTTATGTTCTACTTGATGTTTGTACCTTCGATGCCTTTTAAGGCTAGCCATACATTCCACATACACGACAAGTGACAGCATCCTGTGTGATGGCTACAGCAAAGCTAGAATGATGTTTAGTATTTTACTTTGTAATATAAAGATGTTCAATGTATGAACTTTCAAATGTTGTAATGCCCTTTATGTTTTATTTTTCTACTTGACACTATCATAATCCACTTCCTAAAATGATAACATGGAGATGTCAATAGAATTAAGGTTTTGCTTAAGTTTATTTTTGTACCTCAACATATATGAGAGAGAGAATTTGTGTGTGTAAATCTAGTAGTTATTGTGGATCTTGAGAATTTGAAAACAAAGGATGAATATAGGATATTTTTATTAGTTCAATAACCTAAGTAATCAATATACTATTTACATTGTTCGGACTGTTGTCCTCCTCTTTCTTGCCATATTCATAATGTTTTGGCTGTTGGACACTTCAGTCTTCTTCAGATTATATCGGAATTTTGAACTGAACCCTTTAGTTTGAAATTCCAACAAATATCACCTGAAGAAGGCCAGAGCATATAATGATTGAAACATCATTAACATGGCAATAAAGATGAGGACAATAGTCCGAATAATGTATTAGGGTGGTGCAAAAATAATGTCGTTTTCTCACATATGTTACTATCTGAGAAAACGACATTATTTTTGCACCAACCTAATGAATAGCGTAAATTGTTACAATACTTCATCTTATAAATATAGACTGATAATCAATATTTGATTAACAACGAAGCTGATTTAGTTATATAAATTTAGCAGAGTTAAAATGTTAACAATGATGGGATTATTTTTGCATGGATTAGCATTTCTACCCAAAAGCAGAATCTCTTTACACTCTGGATAAGCTCAGAGTGTAGCATTTGTTCCACTTCTTATCCCATATTTTCATACTATAGTGCCATGGTCTTCTTCTCTTCCTTTGTGACAATGCTCATGAAAATTGGCAATTTTTGTCTTTGTCCTATAATTTTTACTTATATACACCTCACTTAAAATCAACCATGTGTTGCATCCTACCATCACACATAAATATAATATTAGAAGTTAGTATCAGTATACACTACTGTTATGGTAATTTACCCACACACACATGGACTCTCCCAGCTATAAATAGGAGCAGGTACTACCTTTTGGAGAGGGAAGTTTCCAGCAGTCAGCTCTGATAGTCGGCCCGAACATTCTTGCTGTAAGACTCGTTTATATATGTTTGTATTACTGTTTCTGTTAATATATTTGTTTAATTCAATTCCTTCCTTGTGTCTTTATTTCTGGCCCTAACAAGGCCACAACATCTACCTCAAATTAGAGTGTAGTATCTGTGCATTCTGTGACAAGTGTTACATGCACAAAAATACAATAATTGGTTGAAAAGTAATGCATGTTCTTTAATTACAACAGATTTAATAGTAGAATTGCACAAAGCAATCCAAAATAAATACAAAAATCTCAGATTCCAAATCTAGTCCTCATAATAGTTTGCCTTCCTTCTCAATTGTGGTATTCTATCTTTGAATGAGGGCATGTATACATGTCTTGTAGAGGTTTCTTGGCTGCTTACTTAGAAATGTGTGAATTGCCAGTTTTATCTCATCATTTTTAGTGAAATGTTGCCCTCATAATTCCTCTTTCATAGGCTGAAACATATAAAAGGGCGCCAAGTCAAGGGGTGAGGTAAGATTGTCCAGACTTGTGTTGTGATTGCTTGTCTGGTCTTTAAGCTACTGTAAAGCCTTGTATCTTTACAATGCAAAAACACATCACTCATCTTCAAATTTGGCTATGGTTGAAAATGTTCTAAGAATATATATTAGTATCACTGGAAATAAATTCTAACAGTATCACTTCCTGTCATCCTTAGTTCCATCAACTCTAATCCTCACAGCTAAGACCCTCCATGTCATGTACACCGAGTCAAAGGATCCTCATTCTCTTCAAATTTCATTAGTAAGAACAGTTGCTTCCAATGAACTGCTACTTTGTGGAGTCAACTCCCAAGTAGATGCTTTCTCATTGACTACAATCTTAACGTCTTCAAGTCTAGGGTTAGCCATTATCTTTCACACATATCCTTATAAACTGAGCTTCTTACTGTAGATACAACAACCTCCTTAAGTAACACTACTTTGAGTGGCTCTCGGGTTTTTTATACAGAGAACATTAATAAAAAAAAAAAAAAAAAAAAAGTTAGTTTCTCCTTTTTCTCTGGGATTGCCATTAATTTTACTGATCTATTTCCTTATTATATTTACATCAAGTGCAGCCTTTTCATAAACAGTTATCAACTTCCTGTGGATGTTTGCAGAACTTTCTCCTCCTCAAAATTCTATGGCACAGCTGTTTGTTTGTACGTGTCCAGAGGGACAGCCATTTTGAAAAAGGATTATTCTTTAGAGTTCAAAGTGCTTTATGCTTGCAGCTATAAAAAGTACATTTAAAATGGGGTGTGTGTGTATATATATATATATATATATATATATATATATATATGTTTGTGTATATATATTAATAGTATATATTTGTTTTTGAAGATTGTCTTATTTTTACTTTTTGTTTTTGTTTATTTAAAGTTACATTTGTTAACTTTGCCCTTTCTACTCTCATTTTTTTTATCAATTGATAGTTCAGGTGTTAGTACTGTCAAAAAGTAATATAAATTATGTTTATTGTATGTTATAAATAATGACTTCATAATCGCTGAGTATTTTAAGCTTAAATCTTGATTTATATTTTTCTTATCAAACTTTTTGATATTTGTTTATGTATGACTTTTGTAATTTGTCTTGCTTTCTAGTGTTTTTGTTTATTTAACATTATACAGCGTATGATGGGCAAATTGTCACCATTTTATATTTTTAATTTCACGCATATGCATGGTTTGTTTTTGATTTTGTCAACTGCACAGTATAGTAGGGTCAGTTGGGCACCATCTGTGAGAAAAAAGGAGCACCATGATGTAATTCTCTCAACCAGAAATTTGGTAATGGCATGCTGTACTGCTTGGCATTCACATCAGAAGCTCAATATGAACATTTCAAAGTGTTTGGGTGTCAATGTGAGGATAGTGTAAAGGATTCGGAAAGAGTTGGATGAGTCTAATGGTGATTATGAAGGTGCGGCAACTCAGAAGATTCGCTCTGATTGTTCTGATGAGAAAAGTACAGCCGAATTTGATGGTTAGATTCAGGCCATGATTAACAATGATTCCTTTAAGTCAATAAAGTCCATAGCCAGGGACACAGAAGTGTGCGAGTTTCTTATCAGGCCGGTAGTGCATGAAGACATTTGGTATTTCCCTTACAAGATGAGAAAGGGCCAACTTTTTATCCCAAGCCAAGAAGGATAAGAGGAAAGACCATTCTACAAAGCTTTTGAACAAACTCAAGCATTCCCCCTCCAACTGAACATTTTTTTTTTCTCAGACAAGAAAAATTTCTGTCAGGCTAAGATGGTGAACACACAGAACAACTATTGGCTTGCTGTGTACCCAAAAGATGTACCGAGAGTAATTAAAACCAAATATGTCCAGCTTTCATTCTTTCTTCCTTTCATTTTCTCACTGAAACCAAGTAATGTCATTTTTTCCTCTTTCCATGTGATCAAAACAGAATAATCCATTATTTATCAGATATTGGCAGGGCATAACGGTCGTGCGAACTAACAAAGGGAGGGACAAGCACAACCCTAATAGGATGAGGTGATTTCAAAATTGCACCCTAAAGCCTAAAAACTGTTTCATTAATAGAGTAATTGAAGATTACTAATTGCTAATTGATTAATCAAACTAAACATTTTAAGAGGATTTCAACCAAAAACATCGTCGTGAGTTCTCTATTAGAATTGCATCAAAGTACCCTCACCTCAACCGCTATTTAATCCTGCAAAAATTTCTTCTTGGTCATGAAGTTAAAGTACCTGGTAGATCAGTCTAACTCACCTAATCCTATTGTAATATTCAATGCATAGGAAGATTTTATATGCTATCAAATATGGTAATTACTATACAACATAAGTGCAAATAATTTAGATAGTAATTTTAACACTGTTTGACATACCAGACTTGATAGTTTATTAATATATATATATTTTTCTTAATGGATTTAGTTTTAATCCAACATTTTTATTACTTTAAATTTTTTTTGTTTGTGTTTTTTTTTAATGGATTCCCGTACTTGAAAGACACCCTGTTTTATATATTTTTTTAAAATTTTAAACAGTGTGTATTATGTCTATCAGCCTGTGCACTCAAGAAATCTTGATAAAGAAAATGTGCTCTCTAGCAGGGTTCAAACATGCATCCACCTTTGTAGGAGAAACCACTACTTCAGTTTTCAGAACAAAGTTCAAATCCTGTCAGAAGGAAAATTTCCTTTAATAAATTTTCTTGAGCATGCAGGCTGGTAGAAAAATAACATATGAAGTAATAAAAATGTTGAATGAAAACTAAAATCATTAAAAAATATAAATTTTATATATATATATATATATATATATATATATATATATATATATATATATGTATATATATATATATATACACACACACACACACAAATACAATAAAGACATATATACCAAAATACAACACATAATAGACATAAATACAACACATACATATAATAGTCATAAATACAATACATACATATAAAGACATAGATACCAAAATACAATAAATACATATAATAGACATAAATATATGAATATCAAAATACAACACAAACATATATGAACTTAAAGTACTTGTATGTGTATATAATAGCTGGCCATTTGTATTCAAGGATACCAGCCTACTAGGGCAGATAACCAATCCCTATTGTAGACGCTCGCTCAAGCACATTTGTGTTTGCTCAACACCCACCGAACCAACCTGTGGTTTATACCGCAATTATGCTGAGCAGACCTTAGTTACAATTTCTGGGAGAGAGTGTGTTATCTAGCATGATCAACAATTTGAAAAAGGCCAGCAGGCTCAAGCCCTCAGGCACAATAACTTGTGGCTTTGTGCTAGCACAGCTATCAACAGCCTTCAAGAGTTCTGTCTACCCAATTTCACTGACAAGGCTTGGATCAACCCGTGGTATGGTTTTCAGGCACTTCCCAAAGATGCTGCATGCTGGGATCAAACTCGACCCTTTCGAATAACATCAGGAAGTCTCCTTCCTGAAAATAAACCATGTTGAGATTTGAACCCAGGTCTCACGGTCAGAAAACGAACGTTCTAACCACTTGGCCACATACATACATACATATATATATATATATATATATATATATATATATATATATATATATATATATATATATATATATATATATATACACACACACACACACACACTCACTCTCTCTCTCTCTCTCTCTCTCACCATGTAAGTTGCAAATATATGAGAAGAATTTTTAGGAGTTTGTTACTTAGAAAGTAACAGTGACAATGTTATTAAACATTCCTGATTGGATGATTTTTAAGATTATTTTATATTGCAGAAAAATCTTTTAAGATAGAAAAACAAAACTTAAAAATTATCTTTTTTTTCAAACAATAAACAATAAATCAACTTTTTCCCCCAGTTTGTCTTCAATAAGCAAATACATAATTTTTTTCCTCTATTTTCGAAGAGTGGACAAACTTGCTGAATGTAACTTAATCACATACTATAAACTTTAGATGTTTTATGCCGGGTGAGACTTATCTCTCAGTTGCATCTCTGTCTTCAGGCAGAGTGCAACTCAATTGTGGCTCTGTCAGAGGACAGAGGAGCACCTGAGGAAAATAACACAGCTGGGGAACAGCTGCCTGAGCTTGCATCCTCTCATGGCAATAGAGAGAGGGTTTGGTGCTTGTCACTGAGGCTAGCGCAACCAATGGTTGCAGGGACCTGGCGAATTTTTGTCCTTGGCCCGAGTGTACGTGCTCAGGCCCCCCACATTAAATACGATCTTGTGTCACATCCCATTTACATTAGAGAGATCAGGTAAATAATACTTTTCACACACATTTTTATTGTTGCAGACATATTTTTTTTAATAAAAATTTGATATAGCTATTTGTAAATAAAACATGTTTTTGTGTGGCTGTGCTTTTTCCTTGCAAATACTATTTTAACTGATGATTATGTAATGTTAACTATATTGTTTTTTTTAATCATTTCACTCCAAGTAAGGCAATAAAGCCACCAAGATGCAAAGGTTTACTGAGTGTGAAAGAATATGATGAAAAAGAAAACATTATTAAGGTTAGAGAAAAATAAAACTACAGGAGTTAAGGAGACAGAAAATAATGATTGACATTGCATTTAAATTTTTGAAAGATCAAATTTGACTGGGAAGAGTTCCACAAGTAAGAAGTGTGAAAGAAGAAAACTTAGTATAGAACCTATGATTAAATCTCTTCATTTCAACTGTAAAATGATGAGCCTTAGATGCCAATCATATAATAATGAAATTGGGTATTATTATATGATTTGGTATTTGGATCAGCATGCACATTTTAGCATGAATAGTAAAGCATATACAAGTGGGGTACCACAAAATAAAAAGGCATGGGATATTAGATATTAAGTTTTAAAGATTACTTATTCTATATTTTTTTTTATTTGATCCTATCATAAAAGGAACTGTAAAAAAAATTTTTTTTAGTGGTTGTGGTGGTGGGGGTGTAAATACACATTTATTTTTACTTTTCACTTGTACTGATGTTTTTGGGAATTAGACATACAGACTTTTTCTGCACATACAAGTTTTAGAAGCTAGCAAAGTTTTGAAAAAGAAAAATGGATTCTGATTTATTTTGAAAATTAATGGCAGTAATGGTTTTAAAATGATACAATAAAATTGTCAGATTGAAACCAAAGAGAAAGTTTATCTGTTTAGTTCTCAGTTTCAGCAAAAAGCAGTGGTCAGGGGAACAAGCCCCCTCTCCTTTCTAGCACTATGGATGATAGAGTAATGATAATTCTCGAAATTTCATAAAAAATTATATTGCACTTATTCTATATGGTAATAAGCTGTGAGAAATATGAGAAAAATATGTGAATTTGCATTTCAATAACATAAAATTAAACTGCCAAAAATATAAACAGTAATAATAATACTAAATAAAAATGATTATAAAGCTTTAATTTCTTTCTTATTTTCTTTTTATATTAAAAGGAGCTAAACCAAAATATTTCCACAAGTTGCACATTAAATGTCAAAGAATTACATATGGCTTTAACCTTCAAGTCTTTAAAAATAATTCATTTTCTTGTCTGTCTGGCTTTCTCTCTCTCATGCAATTTTTAAAACTATCAGAAGTTTATATTAATACTGTCAAAATTTGTAAAGTGCATTAGCACACTTTATCTATGCAGATGATCATCTGCAACTTGATACTACATCCACAGATTATTTATTTAGTTGAACTATTGTTTTTAGATAAAGGTTTTATGTCAATTATGGGCCACATTACTTGAAAAAAAATTCTATGAATAAAATTATATTTTCTTTAGTCATTTAGTTCTAAAATAACAGACAACCAGTTTTCCCATCACAGAATAGTGAGATTGGCATTTTTTGATTTCATTCTACAGTGAGCAAGATTGTTTTTTACAATGATAGCAACATAGTCTTGTATAAAAACGCTATGTCATACATATGAAAAAGTCAATATTGACCAAATCTGTTCCCCATTTCCTTAAAAGCTCAGACAGAAGCTAATGGTCCATTTATTTTTCTCTTTAATTTGGACAGCTTAAATTTGCTGAAGAACAATTAAGTGGGAACTCATAAGAGCACTGGAATAATAATTTATCTAAAGAAAGAAAAAAAAAAAAAAAAAAAAAATGCAGCTATTGCCCAAGAAAGTATTTAATATTTATATTAAAAAAAAAAAAAAAAAAAAAAATGTACTAATTGCTTTATTTAAAAGATGTGCATTTTTGTGGGCATCCAAACATATGTGGGGGAGGAAAAGAAAAACTTTTCGGATTCCTTGAAATGGATTTCCTGGAACTAGATCTTATTGAGTCCTGGCCAGTGGTTATAAATGACTTGGGACTTAAAATACAATTCTGTCAGAAAAGAGTTATACAACATCTGAATTTTATTGGACATATAATAATATAATATAAAAGGCTCAAACACTAATTTTTCATGGTTATAATTTATTTCATTGTGCTTGTAATAACCACCCAACTCCTCAGACATACAAATTCAATAAATTTTTTTTTTGAATTTGTAGGTCTGAGGAGTTGGGTCGTTATTACAAACCCAATAAAATAAATTATAACCATGAAATATTAGTGTTTGAGCCTTTTATATTATATTCTTGATCTGTCTCTGACAGAGCTCTACCTGGATTATATCCTCTTGGAAATATATACTGACTACTAATATTATCAATATATATATATATATATTTTAAATAAAAACAGACGACTTTAAGGTTCCATGTAATAAATTATTTCACCACAGCCCTTTTTAAAGGACTGTAGATCATCAGACTTTACTTCCAAACAAAAAATGAAAAGAAAATTTACACATTTTTGATGGGCCATATTAAACTTTTGTAAATAAATGAAGTGAGGAAGTGAGGGGGGAGAGAGAAGACATGAGTGAGTTAGCAGATATTGACACATTTAAACGGTTAACTTAATAGAAGTTATATATTGATATCAAAGGGGTAGAGAAGAAAGAACCTATAGAGAGAAAAAGAGAGAAGGAAGTTATGAGAGGTGTCACTAATTTTCTTTGTAAAAAAAAAAAAAAAAAGGCTAGAAACAGACCCTGTTATTTTGATTTACTTTGAAAGTGTTATTTTGGGGGTTTATAAAGATTAAAGGCTGTGGTGAAATAATTTATTACATGGAACCTTAAAGTGGTCTGTTTTTATTTAAATTATTTGCTCTGGATTTACATTGAGCTATCTGGATTTTATCCTCCTTAGGTTTACCCATACGGATTACCTAGTTTTTCATAAACTATATATATATATATATATATATATATATATATATATATATATATATATATATATATATATATGGCTAACTAGCTAGATAAATAGAGATCTAGCTAGGTAGATAGAAAGAAAGATATATATATATATATATATATATATATATATATATGTTAGAAATACAGTAAAGACAAAGAAATCACTTGATTAAGCGGTTGTAACTGACATGAAACATTTTTCACAAAATTTTGTAATTGATGGGCTCCTGTATTTCATATGATTTATGGCGCAAATGTTTGAAAATAGGAACAAGGCAGTAGGATAAAAATTGTTTGACCTTTGCTGACATGTAAGGACATACTCTGCTGGGGAACATTTTTGTTTTTCAAAAAGTAAATAATATTTTTATAAAGTCTAATTAATTAATCCTTAAATTTACTATTTTTCTTTGATACAAATAACTGGGACAGATATTGGATTTTTAAGAGATTTTTCAAATGTTTTAAATTCTCTCTTGCTAGTAAGTTCATTAATCGAACTGGGTAGAAGTGAGTTTGTTTTTGCATTTTTGCTTTAAAACTCGGATTGAATAATTGGAGAGCCAAGTTTGAACTCCAGTCGAATTCACTTACGTGCTAATACACTTGGGAAAGGTATGAATCCTCCTCTTCTTCTCCCACCAGCTATGGGAAAATAGCAGGACAGACCAGGTTCTGTAGCTTTGGATGGCAATTGGTCTACCGCAGAAAGAAATGGCAACCTTCTGTGGGAAAAAAATCTGCCTCGTCAACCATGTACCAAAAGTCACATGATTATCTAAGCGTGTATCATGCATGGCACATAACTGACTGATTTAAGTAGATAAATCTTATTTCTCTTTTTATGGATTAATTCTAGGTTATTATCTTTCAAATGAAACCATAATTTAACTTCAAAGAAAGCATTTAAATTATTTAAAATGTGTTTTCTACACTTTTTTTTTGTTTTTAAGGAAGTTCAAGTCTATTGTAATCATATTTTCTGTGAGTGTTGGCTGTTATTAAAGTGAAAGAAAAATAAATTTTGCACTTTATGTCATTCAGAAATAAATTTCCTTTAATTTTTTGTCCTCAAATTGTTTCAAACAGTTTCTTTGTTAAGAATGGACAAAAATAAAAATAGCTAACAAAATTTAAAAACCAGCTCTTGGGTGTTATTTAAACCTTATATCACTGTCAACTGCATTTCATTACTTAGTTAACTCATTTAAAATGGAAACTATTTATTTTCAAATTAGTCATACTCATTGAGTCATAGCTTATCATTTGAGTGAGCAAATTTTTGTTTAAAAAGACTTTCAAATAAACTAAAAGTTATTTCTATAGAAAATTTCAATACATTTTTATAATTCCCCATCTGTTTGAATCTTTCAAATGATCTCCATTTCATTTTCATCCTATATAAAAAGAAAAAATAACTATATCTACATATTCTATATGTATAGTTATATTTTTTTCTTTTTGATTTTTTTCTACCTTTCCTTTTTCTCCACTTCTTTTCTTTCATCGCTTCTCTTATGTAGCTTTCTCAGCCAGAAAGTGTGAATTCATTATCGGGAAGGTAGGTATTTGCACAGTTCATTTGTTTGTGTGTGTGCGTGCGTGTAAAGGCTCAAACACTAATATTTCATGGTTAATTTATTACATTGGAATCGTAATCATGATCCAAATCATCAGACCTACAAATTCAAAAAGCTTTTTGAATTTGTAGGTCTGGTGATTTGGATTGTGATTACCGACGTTTCCAAGATTAACCATGAAATATTAGTGTTTGAGCAATTTTTTTTTTCTTACTCTGTATTGAAGTTGTTCTACCTGGATTCTATTCTCTTGGGAATTTATAATTAACAAATTGGAGACTTCAGAAAGCCATGGTAATATTTTATATTCCGCGAGACTGATAAAATTCGGTTTCGCTTCGTCAGACCTTACGGTTTCAAAACAAATTATTTACTCGCTCTGTTTACATTGAGCTCTTGGAATTTATATCCTCCCTGGAATTATCCATACGGATTATTACCAATTTGAATTAACTTTATCATAAACAGATGCAATGATCACCGTAACAGTGAAATAAAAATGGTTATTGATGATGATTAGTTTATTGTCAACAAAAACATCAGTACAAACAGTGACAAGAAAAGAGTGTATTCAACATGTTTAATATTGGTGCCAAGGTTTGATTATTAATATTATTCTTGTTAATCTTCTTGTAATCTTGTACCTTCAAAAATTCCTGTTGTGTTTGTGACAAACACACATGGAAGCACATTGCCCCTGCCTCCCCGACACAAAAAACGTATTTTAAATTGTGTCTAAATTTGAAAACGCTTTTGTTTTGACTTTTGATCAAGCAAAAACACGGGACACATCGATAATCTTTCGGACAAAACAGGTAACATTACAATAAACAGCAAAAAGTAAAAACTTCATGATAATGGTGAGTGAGTTAGTTGCTTAGGACCAACTTTCAACCACTTAAATGTCACATGATCTCAAAGATATACGTACAATCTCGTTAAACCATAACCCTTAAAAGTAGTGCCAAAAAGGGTGAAAGCTACTTCTCGAGATAAGAAGGATACGTTGCTGTCAAGATAATTAATATTTATCATTCCATCCATAATTTTATTTATTTATTTGAACTGTAAACTTCGAATACAGGTTTTTTTTTAACCTCATGGCAATCGAATAGTTACGACTTAAGATGAGAAATGGGAAAAAAAATTAATTTTAAAACCGAGTTCAATTTCTCTCTTATATTGTCAGATAAAGGATTGATAACAATGCAGTTTTCTTAGAAACCAAACGGTGACACAGACATGACATATTTTTCCTGATTTATCCGCTATATTATTATTAATCCTCGTGAATTTCGTCATAAAAAATAATAATGCATTAATGTACAAACAAGAAGAATGATATATGATAGACGACAGGAACATAATCATTGTTTTAACTTCTACTGACAACAATATTTATGATTTGAATAAGAAAATAATGAATTGTACGATTAAGAACAAGATCAATTCAATAGATTTTCTTTTTGTAAAAAAATTACCTTGTCGATCTTAAAACTTTTATTTAACAGCATTAATTGACTTAACTATAGTCTTGTGAACAAGATACATAATTTTTTTTTTCATAACGAGTTTTGTAAACAACATTTAACAGCAAATAGCAGTGAAATTCAACAGGGGCAGAAGTTCTTGGGGGCATGTGAGCACTATATCAAGAAACGGGAGCCTGTTGGCGTTGCATGTATCAAACCAAAAAAACAACCGTCCTAAATTAAGAAGATTTTTTTATGTTAAATGAATAAAAATGTGCACATTTTAAGAAGTTTGTTAAATATTTCAATTTGGGTATAAAATCTTGAGAGTAAAATTAGGAAGATTTGTTGATTCGCAGTTAAAGAAAAATGAGAGAGAGCATGAACAATTTAGAGAGCGGACAAAAATGAATGTCATTTAACTTTTTAGTTTTTACTTTTTAGCATTTAAATTGAAAATCGACACCAAATAATAAAGTTATATTGCTTCAGCTTATTGCAACAAGTCTCCAAAAATATATCTCTCTCTCACTCTAGTTTATACTTTAAAATTTTTTTTAATGTTTGTAAAAAATAAAAATAGACGAATAATAGTCAAAGTAAAAAATTTAATTGTTTAGAGAACGATTTTTTTAATTTATTTTTAAAGCTTAGATTTTATTTTATTTTTTACTTTAATACTGACAACCAACGGGCGAATGAATTTGAATATCTCCTCCCCTCCATCGCCCAACTATCGCAGTGAGGAAATCAAAAGGCAAAATTTAAAATAAATTAAAAAAGGAAACAAAGTTTAAAAATGTCCCTATTGGAGACGTGTGGAAAACTAAGCAAGGGTACTGTGGTAATAATAAGTACGTCCCATCTCCCTTCTCGCTTGTAACCATCCACTAACGTTTTCAACGCTAAAGAAAGCTGAATTAGTCAAAACAAAATAAAAAGCTTACATAAGCTTCTCTACTAATTAGAGTCGTTACTATAATTACAGATAACATAACGGACTCGTATTATTGATTGTGGGATGGGGGAACAAATTTAAATCTATCCTCCAAGTACTTAAAATAAAAAGGGATATTTTGTGTGCGTATGTAGGGGGTGGGGGCAAAGTTAGAGGTGAATCTCCCGGGCTTAAAGTTTAAGCCTTAAACTTTGGTATTCATTCTTAAAGTCATAGTTTTTTTGTACGTATCTTCAAACTCAAATTAAGCGTGCAAAAAGTGCATATTTCAACAAGTCTTTGTGGGGAAGAGAGGAAATATGGTGGAAGTAGAAAATAAAAAAAAATGTAAGGGTAGGGAGAGAATGAAAACATGTGAGGTGTAGAAGAAGAAAAAAAAGAAGAGGAAGAATCAAAGTTGGCTCAGTTAATTTAATCCACCAATGTTCTCTCTCTCTCTCTCTCACACACACACACACACACACACACACACACATCCAATTTGTGGAAAAACAAATAAATTGTCAAAATTTATATTTTTTACAATGTTTGTACAGAGCTGCGTGCAAAGATAGAGGAGTTTATAATTAATTTATATTGGTAGAAGAAAAAGAAAAGAAAATTATTATTTCTGGAAAACTGAAAATATTTGAACAAACAATCGATATTCTTGGTACCACAGAGATTGCGATATTCCGTGTACCATAGAGATTGCGATATTCCGTGTACCATAGAGATTGCGATGAGAAATACCCCATTTTTTTTTTTTTTTTGCATAAGCATTACAGATCAAGGGGAAAAAATATAAAAGTAAAAGTTAATTGGGGATCCAGTTTGATATGCAACAAATGCAATTCATTGTGTAAAAATTGACACCTATCCCTACGTAAGCAAATGCTCAAAAGACATAAAAATGTAAAAAAATTATTTATTTTTTTAAATTCGTAATCTGAAGTGCCTAATCGAAGAAAGAACTCCAGATTACGAATTTTATTTTATTTTTTTTTTACATTTCAAGAAATCACGTGGTATAAAGAAAGAAGCATATTTTGTTTTGGTTTTCGTACGGAGATCAATACAATTAATGAATTTATAACAAACTGGACCCCTAAATTAACTTTTTTATAAAAATTTATTTATGAATTATTCGTTAAGTGAAGTGCTTAAAAAAAATTATTATTTATTGTTAATGTTAATGTTTACATTACAACCCCACTTTTCTACAGATACAGTTTTTAAAATAAATAAATTAAAAAATACTAAATAAATAAAATACACTTCACTTTTAGTATGTTAGTCAAATCGATTATGATTATTCAAATCACAATCGATTTTTGTTGATGTTGACTGTTGAGTATCACCATATATCAGAAATGTCGAATGGTTTCGAGAATAATTACTTTTTCGGTTTTCCCGATATAAATTAATAAAAGGCTAATTTTGGTCAAAGAACTGCTTTTTCTGATTGTAAATCTCAGCAAATCAACAGGTCATTTTTTGACCATTCCCTTGTTTGTAACTAATTCCATCGGAGAAAAGCTGTACACAGTACACTTGAAAACATAACCTTTCCTTTCTTCTTGTAAGTGATGATGTATTATTGAATGTTGCTAGTCAGCTAATGTTAGTTTACGACTGCAAATGAATGCAGTTCGTAACACATTAAAAACCCGATGTGGATCTAAAACATTCAAAACAACACGATTAAATTAGCTGACGTAAAAATCGTAAGCATGTTTTCCAAACTTTTTTTTAACCAAAGTTTTGGAATTACATTTTTTAAATCTTCTTGGTGAACAAAGAGTGTCATTACTAACTAAACAGTGCACTAAGAATTATACTCTTGTTAATACTAAGAAGAGTCACAAAGTACTACTAAGCCACTGTTTGTAATTATAAATCGACTCTACTCAAAAGGAAAACAAAAACAAGCATCACTTTTTTTTTTTTCTCTAGACTAGAGACAGTTACAAGTTTTTATAAAACTTATCAAAATAAAATAAAAAAAATAAGTGATCGTATCGATAAATAAAAAAGACGTTCTTTCACTTACACAGTCGACGATGGAAATGTCCAAGTTAACAGCTTCACTGAATGTTATGACGTCATTTTCAGTGGGTCACTCCTTTTTCAGTTGATTATGAATGTTGGAAATATCAAAAACGCGTCATTGAAATCTAGACGGAGTGTCACGAAACATCCGGGTTTAAAACTGATATACGAAGACGTACGTGTAGTAGCTCTTCTAAAATGATTTTTTTTTCAGAGAGGACGAGTATAGAAAACGTCACACCTCTTATCTTGTGCATGAGTGGTACAAACGAAAAAATACAAGATTCTTATTTCATGTATGAAATTTGAAAGAAATTAAAAATTTATTAAATATTGACATAAAAAATAATAATGTGAGAATACAAAATTTACAAAATAAGCTTACACAAAATTTTCCTTTGTGCACCTAACACTTAGGCAAGATAACAAGTTCTAATTACAATTCTGTTGGCTTAATGAAAACAATTATAATCATTATCAAAAAAATGTTGACATACTTCAATTCATTCGACTGTCAAAAGAAGTTGGGAAGATTTACAACTCAAAAGCGTTGCTGGTTTTTTTTAAACAATAGTTCAGTTTTATAAACTGAACTTAAAAAAATTTTGTATTTTCATAAAAAGTTCAAAATCAGGGTCAATACCTTTTATTTGGTATCAAATTTACACAAACAACTATAGAAAGATAATCATATATCCTTTTAAATTAGTAGAATTTTCTGCTTTCATATTTTTCTGCTTCAGTCTTGTAGCAGACCCCTCGAGCGCCCCCGTATCACAAAAGGGTGATGAGGTCACAAGATGCCCGCTAACATTTTCGAAGACGTTAAATCTGACAAGGTGAAACAACATAGACGAGAGAACGAGGATATATAAGATATAAGCTAATTTATTCTAGAAAAGTAATAAAGAAATAAAGGTGGTCGGAACGGTAGAGATGCAGATGTTCCGGTACAGGTATTGATGGTTGAGGTTGGTTGTTACAGGTGATCGCTGCTGGTCATGCAGATAGTCGTTGCAGTTGAAGTTGGTCGTTGCAGATAATCGCTGCTGGTCATTGTAGTTTGAGGTTGATGTTGGTCATTGGAGATAATCGCTGGCCTTCGTACCAATCGTTTCAGTCGCTGACCCTATTTTTAGCGAGAAGTCACTGTCTTGTGGTAAGGGAGACTAGCAAGAGAATTGGTAAGCTAGCACAGTAAAGTTTATCTATAAAATGAGTAGAGCTTAGCTAAAAGAAAACCAAGGCCTAAAAATGCCTAGAAGTATATTACAACTAGGTTCGTAATATAACTAAACTGAAAAGGTAACTTGCTAGTCTCTACCTCGGGTTAACAGCGTGTAGGGAGCACAACTGAAAGGTCAAGGTCGAAATGACCTGTTCTCTTCCGGTTTAAGTAGCCAAGGAGGAGCTAACTCCGACAGTCTTTTCATAGTCAATGGCATTGGCATCTTTTTTTTTTTTTTTTTGTTTAGATTCCAGAACCAGCCATCGTCTTCCTTGTGAATGCCAAAACCCTCTGCTTTCTTTTTCATCTAAGTTCAGCTCCCAGAACCTGCTGACATCTTTCTTATGAATGCTGAAACCATTCTCATCCTTAAACCAACCGGACTTATTAAATAGCCAAAAATTGGCTCCAAAATTGAATAAAATAATTCAAAACTAAAAAGCATAACTTACTTTCCCCATTGGTTAAAAAATCACAAAATATATCTCTTTAAACCACACCTGTTAGTTTTCAGACCATAGTTTTACACATTTGAAAAACAAATTTTTTTTAAAATCTGGTAAACATTTTTTCTTTTTTAAATTTTATTTGGTGTAAATAGGGTTGGTTCAAGTTAAAAAAATTCTTTGTAATATTTCAATGTTTGCACTGTGTGTGTAAAATATAGCTGAACACTTGTAAAATCTGAAATGCCATTATTGCAATATATGCATTATCCTTTTGTAATCTGTATGAATTTGATCAGTAAAGTATTAAATAAGATCTGTATATAGTTTAAGGTTTGTTGACTTGGATTCAGTTTTGTGTTCCAAAAATTATTCTAACTAGTTTTTGGAAGTGTAATTTTGAGATTACCCAGATAGATGATCAAAGTTAAAAAGGGCGGTGATGAGTGGCATTGGTACATACTAACAGATTTAGTGGAGCCTTAAACTATATAAATATTGGAGTTCTCTTTTTAAAAATTATGTCACAAGTTCTCAAGTAAAGGGAATTTTGGGGGGCATCTATGTATTGTGAGACACTAAACTGTTTAGCTTCTGCCTAAATCTGAGGCTATTTGGTGAAGTCTGAGAGAGATAGAAATATGCATTTTCAACAGGATCTTGTCTTCATTTACTGTGATTGAAAAAGAGATAAAAAACTGCAAGCTGGCACAGTCAGTAGTATATTATAGATCACAACTTTAATAAGAATTAGATAGGTTATACTATTTAGGAGACCAGATTTAGTTATAATCAAAGAAAGGAAAACTAATAATAGATGTAGTAACCTTGCCAGTGAATTATATTCTCCTTCTCCCCCAAGCTACAGATTAAATAGTAATACTTATATCTGGATAAATTATTATCTTCAAAAATTGTTAATGCAATATTCACTCTCAAAAAAGAAAAAAAAAATTATTCTTCCAGTCCAAAATATGTTTCGGCTTTAAATAGCAGCTGAAGTATTGATAAGCCATAAAAAAACAAATCAATCATTCAAAACTGATTTAACTCTGTGTTAGTCACATGGGGTGTTTTGTTACCCCCAAATTTTTAAAATATGTGTAATTTCTAGTTGGCAGCTTGTTCCTTTTGCTCCCTCCATCTACTCTCCTGGTTCAGTGAGAATGTGTAGCACATGGTGTGGTGCAGTTGTAGCCCAGTTTTTGTTGGAAGCAGATGCCAGGGAACTATCCATTTTTTTGAAACCTGAGGTGATTCACACAGGGTTAAAAGGAAACAATAGGATAAAAGAAAAATTAAGCAAAAAGTATGAAATGAGAATCTATCATTTAAGCATTCAGAAACTTTCAAAATTATTAGTACTTTAATATTATTTGTTTTTATTATGTTTTGGTTGATAAATTATTTGTTTTTATTATGTTTTGGTTGATAAATTATTTTTCGAACTTCCTTAGGTGTATGCAGTGTTTATAAATTGCATTTTTTTTTTTAATCTCTTCATGAAGTACCCCAGTTTAACAGGTTTACAAAACTTAGTACCAAAACTTTATGTTTGAGCAAAAACTTTCATGCAACTCATTGCTGCTAGGTTCCATAACATTGTGAGCTTTTTGTTGAGATGAAATAAAAGAAAAAAAGTACTAAGCAAGCCCAGGTAAAAATTCAGGGTCTTGAATGCTGATTTTCTAGGCAGGCAGATGCTTTCAGCTTAGAAGATTGATGCAACACAATCAGGGCTGGATTTAGATGAAGAGAGGCCCTAAGCTATTCCACTTGTGAAGCCTCTCCAAATCCCCCATTCTCCCAAGTAGAGGAAAATGGAAGAGTATTAAATTAAACAATTTGAGTAAAGCCGAGGATGATGACAGGTGTTTAAAATTACTGAAAGGTTGTTTAAAGTCTACAATACATTATGACAGCATATGTAAGAAAGGTCTATGACAGTGTCAAAAATATTATACACTTTGGCTGGAGTCTCTCCAGATTTTGAGTTCCTGCTAAGCCTACAGGTAAATCTGGCACTGGACACAATCTTGATTTTCTACCTTGATTTTCCCTCATTTGACTTGGTACTAATCTACTAATCTTAGTAAATATTATAAAAGTAATTAGTGATGTCTAATGACTTCCAATTGTGACAAACTACTGAGGAAGAATGAAAAGACATATCAATCAAAATGTTATCATAAAAACAATTAGATTAATATATTGATCTGAAACTGTATGAAACAATGAACTTTAGAAAATAGCATCCCAAATTACCATTTCATTTATAACAATGGATTAATTTAATGAAAGTATTTACTGTCCCTCAAACAAGATCCAAAGACACAGAACAAGAAAAATTCTCTTTTGGATAACATCTTAATTTTAGACATTTACTTGGTATCAACATGAAGATATTGGGGAGACGTGTAGCTATAGAAAATAGAGCCTTTGGCAGGCACTGAAATTTCACTACTACTTAAAATCTGATACCTACCTTTTAGATTTTTTTTAATCATCTCACCCCAAACAAGTCAATTTGTTATATTCCATACTAATAGGAATATATACTTGAAAAACACGATGGATAAAATAAGTAAAGGTTTATTGTAAAAACCAGTACAATAAGAATAAAGGTAACAGTTATGCACAAGGTCATCGTAAGTCAATCAAGTAGTGAGTGCTACTATTGAAAGGTCAGTAGTTCTTGCATAAATCTGAGTCGTACTCAACAGATTCCAGCCAGATGATATTTACCAACCTCTCCATGAGGTAGGATATGGCACAAGGCAGAGTTTAATGTGGGGTAATCTGAGCCTGTAGGCTCGGCCAAAAATTCCCCATAGACCCCGTATAAAATGGGGTTGGGTAGCTGTTTCCCAAGATGAGACTTTACCCTTCGACATAGCCTCGTCTTGGGATTCTCTCTGCCCAGAGACAGAGAGTTCAACCAGCACAGCTGGCAAAGATTCCAGCTAGATTCTGTAGTCTGTTGACTTACAGAAACTTATCGGCAATTACTACCGATAGTGTAGTCACTCATGGGGGTGACAGGTTATTCCATTACATCACAATTAAACCACTAAGATGTAAGGGGTTAATAAGTGTGTGAGAATATGATATAGAATATTATTAATATTATATAGAATATTATTAAGGCTCAAGAACAATAAAAGAACAAGGATTAAGAGGACAGAAGATAATGATTAACACTGCATTTAAATTTTTGAAGATCAAAGTTGACTGGAAAGCAAGAAGGCAGAAGAGAGTTACACAAGCAAGAAGTGCGAGCAAAGAAACTGTTAGCTTAACTTAAGGTTACATCTAGCCATTTCAACTGTAAGATGATGAGACCTCACCACCAATCTAGTATTATGCTTAAATTAATAAAGTCTAGGTACCATAGAGAAAAGTTCATCATAACAATTATATGAAAGTATTTATAGAAAAAGCACAGGGAAGCTATGGGAAAATACTTTTACAATATTATAAGCCCAAAATACAAGTCAATTTATTTTTTAGATTAAAAATGCTGGTGCTATATGAAAATTATGACTACACCTTTCTTTCTTTCACTGATACAAATTAGTCTGTGATGTGTCCAAAGTAATATTTTTTCAATGTCTTCTATTTCTTCATTTTGCAAAATGAGATCAGATTCTATCTTGACTCATGGAGTCTCTCTAATGTACTTTTATGCATAATAAATTTATATAAATGGTTTAACAATCTGGCCATCATAGTGTTTTTCATTCATGATAATCAAAAGTCAATCATAGAGTCTGTATTGGCTATGTATCCTCACTTTGTTGGAATAAGAAAGGAAACAAAATCTCATTGCTTAAACAATTGGCAAAGTGAAAATCCACCTGACCTGATTTGTATAAGGCTTAGATGTTCCAATACATTTTTTTTTCCCTTGCTAAACAAAAATCTCTTTCAGCACACCTTGTGAGATTACAATGATTTGTCTGCATCACAAGTGAATTACTAATCCAACTTAGATTAAATTTATTGATATCAGTAATTGAATTTGTTAGCTAAGATTATTTAATCATGTTCTGATATTGATTTTATTTATTTAATTAAACTGAGAGTTATACTTTAAGAAACTAGAGTGACATAGAAATGAATAAATGTACTTGCACTTATAGAGCCTAAAAATAGAAATGATTGACTTTTAATATATTGCATCACAGGCTCAAGTTAATCAATTTCAGCATATTTAACAAAAGACACATTATGTTGAAATATTTTGAATTTCAAATAAATATTTCATTGATGTGTACATATTAAAAAATGTTAATATTAGATGTTTTGTCGGAATCAATTCAAGTGGATTTTGATGTATATTTTTACCATTTATTTGTGAATTTTAACATATGAATTATTTTGGTAAATTAATTAAATTAGCTTGATTCAATACTTGTTTATTCTGATATCAGTTTATCTGTGCAGATACTCATGAAATGGGAAAACCAAGACAGATGGAAAGATATATATATATAAAGCAAAACATAGATGGAGAGAGAGAGATATGGCAAGACATCTGACAAGATAGATGGGGAGAGAGAGAGAGAGAGAGAGACAGAGAAGGGGATATGACAAGACAAATGGAGAGAGAAAGATATGACAAGACAGATGAAGAGAGAGAGAGAGATATGGCAAGACAAATGAAGAGATATGACAAGGCAGATGGAGAGAGAGATATGACAAGATAGATAAAGCAAAAAATATGCCGAGAGAGAGAGAGAGATGACAAGATATAGACATGACAATACAAATGGAGAGAGAAAGATATGGCAAAGGGGGAGGGGAGGGGGAGAGATATGACTAGATATAGACATGACATGACAAATGGAGAGAGAAAAATATGACAAAGATGGGAAAGGAGAGAGAGATATGACAAGACAAATGGAGAGAGAGATATAAAAAGACAGATGCAGAGATAGATATGGCAAAACATAGATATGACAAGACAATAGCAAGAGAGAGATATGACAAAACAGAGAGAGAGATTATGACAAGTCATTGATATGACAAGACAGATGGAGAGAGTGAGAGATATGACAAGATAGATGGAGAGAAATATAACGATAGATAGATAGATAGATAGATAGAAGGAGATTGAGATAGATAGATAGATAGATAGATAGATAGATAGAAAATTGTACAAAATAGTAGCTTTTATTTGTCTTTCATCTTTCTCTCAAAATAGGCAAATAAACAGATTCTCAATCAGATGTAAAAACAAAATAGATAATTGACTGGTATTAAAGTAATATAACTTCATTTTTATGCTTAATGGGACCCAGTTTTCAACTCAGGCGAAATTTGAGACTGACACTTTGTCTATCACAAGCTTAAACTGGCATTTTGAAATTCAAACAGGTCATCCATAAAATTTTATCAGATTGTAGATGTTACTGTTTCTGCAGAACATAAGACAAAATTAAAAAGTGAAAAACTGTACAAATATCTTGAATTTGCCAAAGAACTGAAGAAAATTGTGGAACATTAAGGTGAATGTTTTACTTATCATTGCACACTTTTAGAATAGAGCTGAAGAGCTTTGATAAAAGATGTGAACGAGTGAATATCCAAAGAAGAAATAACACTATTCAGACAACAGCACTACTATTAGGTTGGTGCAAAAATAATGACGTAATAATGTCGTTTTTTGACGTTAAAAAATACGTCAAAAAACGACATTATTATGTCATTATTTTTGCACCAACCTAATAAAATCAACTAGAATGCTAAGGAGAGTGTGGAAGTGTTGCTGTTACTTAATTCATAATGAAAACACCTGGGATGTAAATATGTTGTCCATCTTTGTATACTGGCTTCATCTGAAGATATGGTAGGAACAACATTATCTTGTTATTTTAAACTTGTCTAAAAAAATGCCATAATTTATTTGTGCCTTAAATTATGTTTTGTTCCCTGATTATTTTTAGCTCACAGATAAATGAATAACAATTCTGTAAATACAGTGTACTTCTAAAAATATCAAGCATTTAAGTATCACTACCAATTTTTGATGGTACAAGTAAACTAGAAAAAAAAAACAGCTATAAAATTAAATCATGAAATAAAAAAATACACTATCAATATCTAATCTATTTTGTAATTTAAAACAGTGTGACTTTATATATTTATTGGTCACTCAACCTGACCTCCCTTATTTGTTCAACTGAAGGCATTACTCAACCAAAATAAGTGAGCATATCTTCTGTTACCATAACAATGGAATATCTTTTTAGTTAATTTAGGTTGCTAATATACTACTTTTTATTTTTGTTTTGTGTTAGCTTTCTTTGGATATTTTTTACTTTTAATTAATTAGAAAGCATAATTCATTTTTATTTTCATTTTATAGGACAACAATTGTATGTAGTCCTGAGTATAACAATAAACAACATCCGGCAGCAAGGCCTGTGATCAGGTGATTAGAAGTTTTGTGGAGTGTGGAACCACCTCTTAATTGCTGCTGTTCACATTAACCTGGGGTGGTAGCACCTGTTAGTCCTAGCTATAGACAAATAGTGACCCCCACCGCTCACCAAACAAAAACAAACACTATGAAATCATAAAAATACATTTTTTATACTAAAAATACAAGCACATTTTTATAGTAAAAATTATCAGAAGTACATTTTTATAGTAAAAATTATCAGAAGTACATTTTTATAGTAAAATTAAGAACAATACGTTTTATCTATAGTTGAAGGAATACAATTGTATTTAAAATATTTCGATTTTGGCATTCAATAACCTATAGAGAAAAATGCTGCTGGACAAAATTGATCAATCAATACTTATACAGAAAATATAATTACTGTAATTGCAGAATGACTTAAATATTGCTATAATCTATTGATGGTATAGTTAAACTAGTATATAAGTAATATAGAAAAATATAACAATACAAATGCATAAAAAGTAAATTTATGTCTAAAATGTTAATAAAATTACTGAAAATGACTCAATGACATATTACAAAGTTAAATTGTTTCATTATTGCATGTCCACAACTTAGAGATATCCTTTGAATATCATATGAAACATAGCTTTGAGTGAATGAATCCTGTAGGCTTTAGTGAGGATCATCCTTCTTCAAACCTCATGGACTAGTGCAGCAGAATCACAAAAACTGTACCTAATAACAGAAAACACATGAGAACTTTCAACAACAACAAAAACTAAAATGGATATCACATGTAACTAGAAGAAATTATTTTTTCTTCAATAATAATAATCAGTATGTTGACATATTCTATTTGAGACAAAAGGTTAGGAATACTAGAACAAGCAATAACAGTTATTGAACTTGAGAAACCTATTTTCTTGAAAAATTGTTTTACTAGAAAGATTTTATAAATTTCAACCGAAAGTAGCACTGGCTGCTTAGTCAATGAATGCTGAATGTTTCCTTATAAGGAAATGGCTAATATTATTGGATTTCTTTGATTAAAAAAATCCCACAAAAATAGTTTAAATAAATTTTTGAGGTAACATCAATTTATCCCCCCCCCCCACAGGAAATGACACACAGATGACACAGGCCAAGTTTAAAATATATGATAAAAATTTTTCTTCACAACACAAAAAATTTACACAAATTTAGTGCTTTGTGCACCTAATGATGTTCAATAACACAATAACATGCAAATTAACAATGAAAATTAACATGCAATTAAATTATGTTACTGCATAAGGTCCTCTGAAGAGAAAACTACATTAGGTTGTAGGGAATTATTATTATAAATAAATAAAAATAAAATATAAAATAATAACAATAATGAAAATTATAAATAAAATAAAACAATAACATAAAAATGTTGTCTATACATATATAAAGGGTAGTTATTTATGTGTGTGTGTGTGTGTGTGTGTGGCTAAAACTAAAAACTACAATAATTGACAACAAAATAAATATATATACAGACACATTATCACCCAAGCCAGCTTTTTGTAAAAAAAATATAATCATATGATTTGTATTTATGAAGATATTTTAAAATTGAAATGCCTTAGAATTCATTTGAAATTCTCAGAATTAAAAAGTAAAAACAAACAGTAATAATTCTTATTCCCAATTATTGTTACTTTTTGTTTTTACTTTTTAATTCTGCTGATACTTTCAGAAAGCTATACATGTATGCATTTTTAAAATTTCTATTCTCTTGAATTTATTTTAACATCTATAGTAAATACAAGTGTAACTTTAAAAAAAATGAATATTAAAACAACAAAGCAAATTTAAAAGAAGAATATTAAATATAATTGACAAAAAGTTTAATATTTATTTATTCAAATATTTGTGTGTGTGTATGTGTGTGTGGTGTGTCAGGCTAAAACTAAAAAATTACAATAATTAAGGACAAAATAAATATATATACAGACTCAGTATCATCCTCATTGGCCATGTCTGTATGTATGTGTGTGTGCATGTATTATTGACTTATTAATATTTTTTGGCCATCTTAAGAAAAGAATTCTTTTTTTCTATCTTTAAAAAATAAACTTCAATGTTTTTTTGATTTGTAACTAACATAAAAAAGTGAATAATTTTAAATTAAGTTTTATTAAAGGAAAAAACTATAGTGAGTTTTATTTTTGTGAAAATTAACTTAAATAAAATATAGTTAACTTTGTAGAACAAATATTCAACATGACTAATATTGACTATAACTCATGTCTGTCTCTCCTGACTTTTATTTAATTAAAGTTATGTTTTCTTTTCAAATACAAATATAACTTGAAATTTAAACATAATTGCTTTTCAGAAATAAATTCTCAATGTATTTTGCTTCTACTCTCTTTTAAAATAGTAATTAAATTAATTTATGGAGAAATGTTTGCTTCATTAATGTAATGTTTAAAAGTAAAACTTTACTTATAAATATCTAAATAAAATAAATAAACTTAAATTAAAATATATTTAAACATATTTAATTTAATCATTTTTTAAAGCAATAACTATATAGTGAGCCTTACTTCTTCAAAAAATAATTATTTACTATTTATTTTGAAGGGGAATTTAGATTTTTTAAAAATAGTATCTAATGGTCCAATGAAATATGAAACCATGAAAAATGTCCTGACAAGGATATGTATATTTAATACTGCCAAAACAGAACTGCAGATAAATAATGAAGTGGAGATAAAAGAAGAAGCAATGATAACAAAAATTATGGTAGAGTCAGGAAATCATTTAGAGTATCTATGTATAGAGGAGCAAGATACAAAGTATGCAGTAGAAGGACCATTGGTAGAGGCCCTGGAAGAATGAATCCTGTATTTAATGGAGAGGCAGATGAAATTTCTGGGACACGTGATGTGAGGCAGATGAAATTTCTGGGACACATGATGAGAAAGGAGGGACTGGAGAATCAGATACTCACGGGATGAATAGAGGGAAAAAAAGATAGGGGAAAGCAGTTCATGACATACCTGATGGGCTTGGGCAGATGGATGGCAGAGCATGGTCTGGGGGAGTTGGCAGAAACACAAAACCTGTCGAGAGTCATAAGGGATAGGGGTGAGGGCCATGATTACTTATGTCCTGAAAGGACACGGCACATAAAAAGAAAAATGGTTTAATGGAGTTGTATCAAGATGTAATGTCTGTGAATCAACATATCACTGGGAAAAGGACTGTCCACATGTCAACAAAGATAAGACAGAAAATATCAATATACAGAAACATTAAGAAGAGACACTTCATATGACTTTGATGACAGAAGCTAAACTATTGAACAAAATATCAAATCAAGATGTTTTGGTAATGGAAGCACATGAATGCAGCAATTGTAGATACTGTATGTACCAAGACAGTTTGTAGTAATGAATAGTTGTATTCTATGCCCAATTCATTATCTTTTGAAGAGTTAAAGTCTGTCAAATATGAGAAAAGATGTGTCATTTAAATTTGGACATAGATAATTAACTCATATCAAACTGTTATTTTCCCAGCAAAAATTGGCAATTGTTTATGTCATATAAAAACAGAAGTTGTAGAGTATAAACTTCCACTGCTGTTAAATAAGGAATCTTATGCATGAGTAGTTATTGACATCAGAAAAAATAACATAATTATGCCTGGTCAGAAAGTAAACATTCAAACCACATCAACAGGACACTATTGTGCAAACACCATGTGAAATGATAAGGAAACTACCAATGATGAAAATGTTGTTCTCATAGTTGATAGCAATAGGGAAAGAAGCGACAAAAGAAATACACTTTTAAAATTACAATTTGGTCATGCTTTGCAGGAAAAGTTGTGAAATTTATTAAAAACAGCAGGCAAAGTCAATCAGGAAACTGAAGATGTTCTAAAGGATATTTATAAAAAATGTGCTATTTGTCACACATATATGCGTCCTAAAATGAAACCAATAATTGGTTTTAATCCAGCAAATGATTTTAATCAAGTAATTGCTCTTGACCTTCATGAACTTTATCCTGGCTTCTGGTATTTAATTATGATTGGCTTGTTTAGTAGATTAATTATGGCTGTTATAATCTGTAGTAAAGTAGCGGATGTCATTGCGGATAAGTTTATACAGAATTGGTTTGCTATTTCTAGTGCACCTGAAATTGGTCTTTTTACAAATAATGGTCTTGAGTTTAACAACAAGACTTTTCAAGAAATGACTGAAAAGTTGAATCTGTCACTGAAAACAACTACAGCTTATTCCCCATGGTCAAATGGTATGGTTGAGTGCCATAATGCAATCCTGATAGAAATAATAAAGAAGGTTAAAGAAGAAAATGTTATTTCATGGGAAACTGCTACAAGTTGGGCTGTGAATACAAAGAACTGCTTGGTAAATGTACATGGATTTAGTCCATATCAGATAGTGTATGGCAGGAATCCAAACTTACCATCTAATATCATCAACAAAACCCCTGCTCTGCAAGATAAAACTATTAGGGAAGTGATGAAAAGCCATCTCACAGGTTTCCAAGAAGCATAAAAGCATATTTGGTGGCAGAATCATCAGAAAGAATCCAAAGAGTAGTGAGAAAACAAATATGACCTAAGGGAGAAGACTTTAAACAAGGTGGAAAGGTGTTCTTCTTAAAGGATGGTGTATGGAAAAGGCCAGATTGGATTATAGGAAAAGGTAATGTAGATGTGATAGAAAGATATGGAGGCACTTATGCTTGCATGCATGAAAGTAGACACTTGGGAGCTTTAGAATCAAAAACTAGTCATAATAATAAAACAACTGATAATAATTTAGAAAGTGAAGATGGAGACAAGGAAAATATGGCTGCTGCAGGAAATGGTACTGAGAACAATGATGACTTTCCTAGAGATGCACATCAAGTCAGTGACACAAAAAATGACAGTTTTGGAGCTATGGTTTTCGGGTATGATTTTTGGTATTTGTATTTGTTGTGCTTGGGTGAGGGCGTGTTTCTGGGAGTCTTAGACCGTCTGAGTATTTTTTCCTCATTATTTAAGTTCCGCATTATTTTCGTCCGGTTAACTGACGTCTCTGCCACATTTATTGATGGTGGTGGTGGTGGTGGGGGTTTATTACTAATACTGTTTTGTTTTGTTTCTTGTAAATAAATTTTGTTTATCATTGTAAATATTCATTGGGGTTTATAAATTTTTAAAAGCTGTTTTTGTATCCCCCCCCCCACAGACAAAATTGTATATATGGGGACAAGTTAGTACTTCATAGAGTCTCTGAGATATTATGGTGGTTGTAGTAAGAATGGTAAGTAAAAATGTGGCGTTTTGGTGCAAGGGTTATTGTAGCATGTCTAGGTCAGTGATTGTGGCTCGCTAAGTTTTTAGTATAAGACAGATGATGACCAACCTCCCCCTTTTTCTATTATTGGCCTTGTGTCCTACTTGTACTCATGTGCAATAAATATATTTGAACTTCATTTGCCTTGGAACTTCACGTCAGTTCATTCTGAGAGTTATTGCAGAAAATAAGTGTTTTACTTTGTCCTCGTTCGTCGTTATTGTTGAATTCCGTCTGCATATTTTTGTTTGTTGTACGTAAATTTAAATTTGTGTTTGTTGTTTAATTTTTTTTATGAACAGTGTCGTTATGGCGCAATCCCGATTTTTCGATTCGACACCCACTGCAGCAAGCCTTTTGGTGTGGGCAGCGTATACCCCACCTAAAGGATCTGAATATTATTCTGGTCTGAAAAAACAATTTGAAAATTTCGTGAACGGAAATGAATCGCTATTTTGGAAGCGGTGAACACGAAAACAATTTCCCTGTTAACCACGGATATCAAAACACGAAAGTTAATAGGTATGAACAGGAACATCATGGAGGAGGCCTTAAAAGGCCTTAATATTGGGGCCAAAGTATTGGTTCGTCGTAAGCAACGATATGTGGGACATCTTACTAAAAACAGAAGTAGCAGCTAAATCTTTAGCTAGCAGTATCCTCGCAACAAAGTTGGTGAGAATTCAACTGAGTACATAGGACAGAGAAAAACAAAGTTGACTTTGCATGGAGTACAGTTGTTTATTTCGGAAGACCACATAGTATTTTTCTTCACCAAATTTAGAGAAGTAGCTGAGGTGACGGTTGTAAAAAGTAAGACTTGTATTTCCACCAGAGACGTGGAAATTGTAGTCACGGTGAACCGGACGAATCTTAGGGACATACCCAGTGTTTTAATATGTGGCGGTCGTACTATCTATGTTGTAAATGTAGTAGAACGGTTCCGACCTTTCTGCTGGGCCTGTGGGGCAGCTGGCCATCTGTCAAAAAGTGTGCCCTGGGAAGAGGCCAGAAGCTCAACCCATACCAGCAAATTCAAAGGGAAATGTGGCCACAAACCCAAAATGCAATGATAGACCAGGAGAGTGGACAGAGATAGTAACGAGAGGTGGGAGGCTACAAACACGCCTCACCAGCAGGATGACCCAAAGGGAGTCAAGAAACGGACCCAAAACTAGAACAGAGAAAGGAGCAGCAACAGCAAAGTGTAAAACAGCAGAAGCCCCAACAGGAACAGAAGAGTCTGCAGGGGCAGGAGGAGCAGCAACAAAGTCAAGAGGTGGTAATGGAGGGGATGCCCCCACTTCGGTCCTCGTCTTTAAAAAGAGTGAGAAGAAGAAGATGAGGAGGAGGAAAAGGAAAAAATGCAAAAAAAGAGAAACGAGCTGGTTGAAGTAGGGTAGAGAAAACCCTGGAAAAAGTAAGTCCTAAATCCGTCCCTGCTTCTCCAAGGCTATTCTAGGAGCCTCCCTACTTCCCATTCTAAAGCTTCACTGTTCCCTCTTCCAAGCAACCCTCCTCCAAACACACCTCCTCCCAATACACCTGCTCACAATACCCCTCCTTCAAGCACACCGCCTCACAACACCCCTCTTCACGACACCCCTCACTACAACACCTCCCAAAAGAGAAAATACTTCCCTAGAAAGTAAAAATCCTACCAAATAGATAGGCAATCCCTGGAGTGGGTCATGTCCTTCCCTCAAAAGGCCTTGCTTCTGTTTAAAGTAGCCTTGTCCCTGTTTAAAGCAGCTCCCACCAACTGAAAGTCGGTGGAGGTTCCTAGAAATTTTCTCCATGCCCCAGGAGTGATCAACTGGATAAGAAATACAGAGTGGGACCTGAAAGTGTGGGATCACCTCTCTGAGGCAAAAGACGCCTTTCCAAAAATAAGAATGGTTGAAATGGGGACACCAGACCTGAGAAAATTGCAAAAATTCTGTGCAGGGAGGGTCCCAGTTATTCTCTATCCCGCATTATAGGGCTTTTAAATTAACTTATCCCACGGACGTCGGCGACATTGTCTTAGATGGTCGCATGATGACAGAGATGGGGACAGGGAGTCTAGGACAATCCGTCGGGGTCCTTTCGTCTGCAGATTTCCGTCCAGTCTGTGACTAGAGGAACTAACTTGAAAAATGTTTCTCAAGTAAGCCAGTTTGAATACGAGGTGCTTGAGGCTGTTGATCTCCTGTCCTTCGGCGTAGATGTGGCTGCAATCCAGGAAATATAATTTGTTTGCGAGGTTGATTTTTGTTTCCTGTTGTCTATTCAGCATACGGGGACCAGCTGGCCAGAGGTATTTCCTTGCTGGTTAAACGTACCCTCGATGTGGGTGGGGGGTGATCGTGGCCGATATTGCAGTGAACATTAGTACGTTTCGGGTCGTTGAAGTATATGCGCCCAATGATCATGGGGAACGTGTTTTGTTTTTTCGTCATTTAGAGCCGTTCCTGGTTTATTCTTCGCGCTTAGTGTTAGTGAAAGAATGGAATGCCATCCTAGACCCCAAGATAGACGGGGGGCGGGGAGCTAGCGGAAGGTCATCGGGCGATCGTAGCCTCGTTGATCTGATTGGCGAGTTTGGTCTCGTCGATAGATACCGGGTCGGTCACTCTGGACTGGTGATGTGAACGTGAGCACTTCAGTGGTTAACCCGGGTAGCCAGCTGCCTGTATAGAATGTTAGTAAGGACGGCCGATATAGACTATATTGCCACACGTTCCACTGGTTAGGCTATTTGGACCATAGATTCGTCTGTGCCCGGATGGCGTTAGTTGCTAGGCCTAGAATGGCTGGACACTGGAAGTTCAATCTGTCTTTACTGGACAGGCGGGACTTCCAGTAACAGCTAATTAGACTAGTGTAGCGGGAACTAGTAAGGCGGTTATTGGGAATAGGTGCTGGGAGAGGCTTAAGGATAGGATTAGGTCCTTCATCACCGAATATAGACAGCGGCTTGCACTAGATAAGGCTAAAAAGGTGAAGGTTCTCAAGGATAGTTTATCCCGGGCGGAGGATTCACTAGAGATAGGTTTAGCTAGGCAGGCTCTCAAGCGGTCAGATAGTTTTTCATAGGTTAAACAAGATGACTAACGAAGCCGTGAACATAGGGGCAGAATTGCACAAGGAAGAGATCCGTCGAGGTTCCGATCGATACATTCTGGAGGGGCGTACTCTTGGGTCGACTTATGATGTCTACCAGGCGTTTCGGGCGGCATTTCAAGAGCCTGTTTACCAAAAGAGCCTGGTCTCTGTGATGAAGAGTTTTGCAGCTATCTGGCTGACATTCCTCGGCTTTCGCCGACTGAAACGGCTATCTGTGAGGGTGAGATCACGGAGGGCGAAGTCTAATTGGCATTGAAGAGGTTCGGCAGTGACAAGTCTCCGGGACTTGATGGTTTACCCTATGAATTGTACTTGAGGCTGTCGCACATTTCTGTGCTGATTTCAACTGTTCAACAATTGGTTCTGGCAGGGGTCCATCCCCAATCGGATCACCAGGGATGTGATCACGTTGTTGAAAAAGGGCAAGGATGATGGACAGGAATTAGATGATTACAGGCCCATAACTTTGCTAAACACAGAGTTAAAGATTTTGGGTAAGATCCTGACGGAGCGTTTGCAGTCAGTTGCCGAGATTGGGACCTGAGCAGACTTGTGTTGGGAATGGCCGAACAATTCAGAGCGGCTTGCATCTGATCCGCACGATCCTAGAGAGTGTAACAGACGACCAGCAAGGCGCGCTGATCAATTTGAATCAGTCCAAGGCATTTGATAGGGTCGACCATCGGTACTTGTCTGCTGTCCTGCAGGCCGCCGGATTCGAACCAGACTTCTGGAAGTGGATTAACCTTCTGTATCGCTCCTACAGTGCTGTGATACAGGTGAACGGAAAGTGGTAGCACGCTTATGCGCTGTCTCGGCCGGTTCGCCAGAATTACCCACTGTCGCCACTACTTTATACTTTGGTGTTGGAGCCTCTCTTTCGCCGGCTGAAAGACGTGACGTGCAGTCCGCCACTACGTGAAATCACTGTCCCTGGTGGGGCTCGATCCAAGGTTTCCGCGTAAGTCGATGACGTATCAGGTGGTACAGAAGGCGCTTGAACGGTACGAATAGTTCACGGAGGCCAAGATTAACCGCAACAAGTCTTCCGGCTTGCGGTTAGATGCCTGGAAGGGGGTCGCCCTTTCGAGGTCCTTTGGTTGAACTGATGGACCCGTCCACCTTCTTGGGGTGTGGTTCGGGCCCGGACACCAGCTAGAGAAGAATTGCTGCAAAGGTCAGAGCGTTGGTCCGGACTTAACTCCGAAGGAGGTTGTCCTTGAAGGTTATGGCGGAAGCTTGTGCCACTTACGTCTTTCCTCTTATCCTTTACCGGTTAGCTGTAATTCCTCTTTGCAAGAACCATAGGAAGGTGATCGAGCGCTTGCTGTCCACCATCTTGTGGGGTAGGTGCAAGCAGAAGGTCTGTAAAGAAGCCTGTGTCAATCATCCGTGTCAAGGAGGCCAGAATTACCATACTTGGCGAGTCATTAACACACCTCAAGTTTGGCTTTCCTACGCCGCGTTTTGACTGAGGATTCGATTTTGACGGGGAGTGTTAGGGACGCCTTCCCTAGCCTTATAATCACTCCTCCCATTTCCTGGGTTAGGCACCCTCGTAGGTCTGGGAAACTGTCGATTTTCATCAACGAGTGTTGCGCGGCCTTGAGGGTCATTACTTGGTCCACTGACCTTTCACGGCCTCGGAGGGTCTTGTATCATGAATTAGTGGAGGGGGTTGCGGAGGATCCACTGTGGATTGTTCGGCTTATCGATGGCCGAGTTGCGCTTTTTCTGGTTTTGAGCGCCAGTGGCGAATTGCCTTAGTAACTCTGTTTTCGCTTACTGGCGATTGATTCGGAATGTCCTATCTCTTAATGTCAGGATCTTAAGATGGGGCTGGGCGGATTTGCCCGACTGTTATCGGTGTGACATTGGGCTAGAAGAAACGGTTTCACACGTCTTCTACCATTGTCCTCGTATCTCTCCCGATTGGCTTGTGCTCATCGATATCGCATGCATCTGCGATGATGTGTCACCTCCGTATTCTGTGGAGAAACAAATGGTGATTCTTACGCTGCTAGTCGTGTCAAGAATGGTGATCTGGATATCGCTAATGGAGGGAATCTTGCGATACGAACGCCATTCGCATCAAGCTCTGGTCGTATTAGCTGAAGGTAAAGATCAGAACTGATAGAAGGCGTTTAGTATCGATAGATTCCAGCAAAAGGTGGGTGAAAGTAGCGAGCTTGGTTCGTATGAATGGGGCTATCCTTGAGTTCCCTTTTTAAGCCCACTTGGGCGGTTTCCTGTGATCCACCTCGGTTAAGCTAGACACTACTTGTTTTCCTAGTTATTGTGAATAAGTTCCCAGTATTCTCTTTTGTTATGATCCATGTCAAGATTCCCAACCTCCCCAAATTACTTTTTGCACCCTTTTTAATCTTGGCTGGGTCAGATTTTCCGATTCCGTCATTTATTTTTACCCATCTCTCCATTAGTGAGTGTACCTCTTGATTCTGTTTATCGACAGAATACAGTGGCACTCTTATTATTTTGAGGGGTAGACGGGTCCTACTAACATCTATTTTGTTTTCTTACAAGCTTTTGTTAGCTTTCATTCCCTCCCCTCATTTCATGATTCATGAAATTTTTATATATTTTTGTAATTAGACATTATAAACTTTCATGCGATTTTTATATCATGTGGTGTTTTGTAGGCCCTCTGTGAATGTGTGGTATTGTGGTATATGCTGGATTGAGTGGTGAGGGATGGGTTCTTGTGGTAAACGGATAAATTGTATTGAAGATCAACCTTTCTTCACTTCTTTAGCCTCGTCCACAATTATTGTATTTTTTACATTAATAAATACTTGAACTTTACTTACCTAGAGGAACTGCTGACATTTGAAACCAGACCAATATAGAACAAAATATACGATTTAGTTATTGCAAACAAGAAGAACATTTGTCAAATTGTGAATTTTGCTGTTATTGTAGAGTATAGAGAAAAAATAATAGGAAAATATCATGGGAAGAGAACAACAAGATACAACTGGTGGAAATATTTAGTGATTTACTAAGTGTAGCAGGAGGCACGGTGAAGCAGTGGATAGCGGCTCGGATTGAGAAATCGGAGAGCTGAGTTTGAATTCCAGTCAGATCCATTACATTCATGCTAACACCCTTGGGAAAGTTATGAATCCTTGTCTTCTCCCCCTTCCCGATATGGGTAAATAGCATGACAGACCAGGTTCTATAGCCTTGGATGGCAACTGGTCTACTGCAGAAAGAAATGGCAACCTACTGTGGGAAAAATCTGCCTAGTCAGTCATGTATCGAAAGATACATAATCGCTTAAAATTGTATCACTTATGGTACATAACTGACTGACTGAAGTGTAGCATAAATGAGGCAAGGCCACAATTATGGAGCACTCAGTAAGGATTGAACTTTACATAGTTATAATTGATCTCGCAAGACAAGGTTACTAACTGTAAGACAATATCGAAGTGTATTGTAGAAATATTTATATATATTAATAATGTCTATTCTGTCACTTATTATAGTTCACAAATCAATGGTCGCAATCTAAGCAAGAGTCTCAAGAATACTCTTGAAGCAGTTGTTACATTTGTAAATATACTATTGGTCTCTTTCTCAACTTTTCACTGACTGGAGACAACGTCATGCCGTCTTTATTCTTGTTCCTATTGTTGTGCACAAAAACTGGGAAAGGTCTGTTGTATGTTCACAAGGGGAATGAAAAGTGAAATTAATGTCATAGTGAGAAATGAAGACTTAAATCTTGTTTCAAATGTATTTGGTTATTTATTCAGGGATTCACTTGCATGGTCTGGAGTGAGGGTAGGTGATACTTGGGACAACTTCTGTCATGACAGGTGATGGATCAGCTTTTCTCTTCAGCCAGCAAGAACTCTGACTCTCTCCTATCACCTCTCTGTTCATTTTTACATCACAACGCATAGCTTTGGAACTGTAATGGGTGACATTAGAACTACATTGACAGCCTGTCCCTGCTAGCAGGTGGGTTAGATCTTAACAAAAATATTTTTAATCATTTCACCCCAAGTAATGCAATAATGCCACTAAAATGCAAGGGGTTACTCGAAGTGAAAGACAAAGAAAAGACTTTAGGAAGAACTGGAAACCCAATAATCGTATAACTTTCAGAGTTTAGACATAGATGTTAGAAGTATAGAGTTGAATTAGAATTTAGAAGAAATAGGAAACTGAATCCTATACAGGAAACAATGGATACACCTCTAGACCTGTTCAAAAGACCATACTAACTTTGACTGTTTATATAAACCTGCGAACAGAAATTTCCAACATCTGGTGAAGTGCTACTTGATCCCAAAATTTAAAAATTTATTTATTATTTTTTTTTCCTTTTTGGTCAAGTGTGTGGCAGCTTTTAAGACCACATTTTGCAGACTTTACTGCTGGTCATAAAAATACAAAACACTTTAGAAAAATCATATGACATCCTCTTTTAGGTAGGTGCCCCGATAACAGCCGTAGAGTTACACATTACTGAGACTCTGGAACAGGAAAATAGTTATGAATAATAAAACATTGATAAATGCATGAAAATTTCTGACATATTCTAGGCTGTTCAAGCTCAGTCTATATACACCTTGGCCACAAAAATCTGATGCAGTTGTGAGTATGCTCATGTACATAATATAGATTTTGTAAGACACTGTACCAGTTGACAAGCAGACATATATATCATACGATAATCGTGGGTACTGTGGATAAATAGGTTGTTTTTGTTATACACGTCGGCGTTCACAAAAATGTTGTGGGAGTTCACTCACATCATAGCAGCAGAAATTAGACATATGTTCATGCAGATAAAAGCATACTTAGCAGGAAATAAAATGTACACAAATAACAGGAAAAGCATGGTAAATTGTATGTTATTTTCATACAATTTATATATTTTTTGTGCGTGTATTGGTGCGTGTATTTTTAGGTTACAGTTGTTTTATGGTACATGTGTTAAAAGAGAGAATTTACTTCGTGTTATTACATGCCATATCACAGAGAGAGGTTGGACACGTGTTGCCCGTACCAAGGTTCATGGTGAAGATATTGAATTTAACGTCTTTTGGTGGGATGTCTGTATTTCCAACAATAAACCCAGCCCCCTCCCAAAGTAAAGGTACTGCCTGGGCGCCCCCGGGTTTGGGCTTAATATTTTTGATACTTCCCCGACATGTGCCAGGTAAGTAGTATTTAACCCGTCTCCCCACACAAGGTTGGGTTTAAGGTGGGGAACTTGAGCGCATACACTCGGGCCAGGGACAAAAACTGTCTGGCGCTAACATTGATATGACTACCAATCACCTCTCTCTAGTGCAATGGGGGTGGGGGGGAGGGATACAGCCATAGGCAGCTGTTATCCGGGACCGTGGATCTCTCAGCAATTTTCCCAGACACAACAGAGCCGCACTCTGCTTGACAACAGAGATGAAACTGAGAAATTATGAACTTGCCTGATACATGCCAGGCAGGGTCACATTTGGAATGGAGTAACCGGAGAACTTTACAGTAAGCCTTTTTAATAAAAAAAAGGTATTTTTCATTCTTTTTACCTGTCTAAAGCTAGCGCACGCACGCGCGTGCGGGTTTATATTAGGTTGGTGCAAAAATAATGACATAATAATGTCGTTTTCTGACGTATTTTTTAACGTCAAAAACGACATTATTACGTCATTATTTTTGCACCAACCTAATATATGTCCGTTTTTAAAGCTTTAATGCAGATATATACTTTAGTATAAAAACAGTTATTGCAAACAAGACAAAAAGAATACATTGAACATATGTTGGTGATTTTCTATAATTTGTGATATTTTTATTTTTAAAAATAATTTAAAAAAAAGTAACAGCAGTAGAAAAAGTGATATAGCCGTTATTACTTGCTTAACTCCAGAAGTCAATTTTTGATTGTCTTTTTGCAGTATCCTCTTCTCTTTCTGTTTCCTTTTTAGCTTGATAGAAATTTGTATTTCAAAGTTAATTTGACTTTATATTTTGAGGGCAGGATAATAATAACATTTACCTCTCTACACTCAATTCTTACAGAAAGTCTCCTTATATATATATATATATATATATATATATATATATATATATATATATATATATATATATATATATATATATATATATATATGAGGAGACATATATGAGGATACACGAAAAATATTTTCCACAACTAAATTTCCTAAAAAGTAAATGCTATTTATTATTAACTAAAGGGACAGTACCCTGGAATTATTACTTCATAGTTATTCCCCTTGAAAAGTTCATTTAATTTTCTTCAATTCCTTGCAAATGCACACATAACATAAATCAGTCATATTTTTTTGTATTTTTTAAATTATGACATTTTTAGAGGTGCCTTTATTCAATATCCCTGACTACAATACACCACTTAATGTTCATATATAGACTTGTATTTTTGACTTTTTGTCTGTAGTTTTCATTTGTTTTTTTATTTTCTTATCTTTTTCACATGAATCTTTTTTCTTTTAACATTCCTTGTCTTGGTCAAACAGTGTCTTTTAAGTTGTTATTTGATATAAGAGCTGGATGGATCTATGCTGCTGTGAATTCCCCTGGTCAGTTTGACAGTTTTATTGGACTTGGAGAGGGGATGTGTCTCTGTTAAGTGTTTGTGTGTGTGTTATTTGGTTCTTAGCAAGTGAGTGAGCATGATATGTGTAAGCGTGTATATTGCTGTGGGTGTGTGTTATCATTTGGCTTATTAGAGAGCGAGAGTAGTGGACTCTCCTGTCGTCACCTCTTGATCGGATGGGACCCCGAGACAAGGAATCTCGCGGCCGCAATGTCCGTTCGAGGTGTCGATGTTTTTACGACGTACAAGGGTCAGGCATCTGAGTTCCTACGAGCCGAAAGTCAGGCAACTATTTATACATAGTTGGGGGAGAAGAAGATGATTCATACATTTCCCAAGGGTATTAGCACGTAAGTGAATGTAAATGGATTCGACTAGAATTCGAACTCAGCTCTCCGATTCCTCAATCCAACCCCGCTATCCATTACTCCAAGTGCCCGGCGCTCTCGCTCTCGCTCGCTCGCCTTCTCTCTCTCTCTCGCTCGCTCGCCTTCTCTCTCTCTCTCTCTCTCTCTCTCTCTCTCTCTCTCTCCTTATATTTATATATATATATATATATATATATATATATATATATATATATATATATATATATATATTGATTGATTGATTATTATTGCATTTACTTGTACTTACGTGTTCATTCGTAGAGTGTTAATTATACACACACACACACACACACACACATACACATATATATATATATATATTTATATATATATATATATATATATATATATATATATATATATAGTGGAACCTCGGTTCGCGAATTTAATTCGTTCCTGAAGGCTGTTCGTAACCCGAAACTATTTTTTCAATAGAAATCGATGTAGAGAAAAAAAAGTCACAGTACAATAAAATTAGAAAAAAAAATCACAGTACAATAAAATTAGAAAAAAAAGTCACAGTACAACACACGAATGTATACATGACAACAGGGCGGTTGACTCAGAAATGATTCCATTCGTGTTAATTCTGTTCGGCTATGTTCGAAAAGCGAAATTTTGTTCGGCAACCGAGGCATTTTCATCTCGAATTTTCTGTTCGAAAACCGATTTGTTCCACATGTGAGACGTTCGAGAACCGAGGTTCCTCTGTATATATATATATATATATATATATATATATATATATATATATATATATATATATATATCAATAATTAACAAACTACGGATGAACATGAAAATACAAGTAAATGTAAATATAATTAACAACAAATAATTAAGTAATCATAAATAATGAGTAAAATGTTAACAACCACATTTATTTGTATTCAATAGCCCCTAGAATAGTTTGAAACATAACACTTACCGGCCACCCAATAAATGTCAGGATAATACACTAGAGCTTACTACCCACAATACACCACTGCCCAGCCTATATAAATAGTCGAGCCAAAACACAACACACATGGCCTGAAGATTGCTTAAAAACAGGAAACTAACTTGGTATTGACCTCAGTGTCCATTTTGATACGTACATATGCCTGATAGTGAGCACTTTTAGCCATAAATATAGCACACCATAAAACTATATTTTATCATATCTATCTATCTATCTATCTATCTATCTATCTATCTATCTATCTATATGAATGGCTATCCCTAGTCGTAACCCGAGTTTCACGCACATGCGATCTTCAGATGACTTGAACTTCAAGTCGTTTGAAGATCGCATGAACTTAAAACTCGGGTTATGAGTAAGGCCATCTTTTCATAAGAATTAACGTTGTCAAGCGTTTTTTGATCTGTCTAGGTAATCTAGACGTCGAGCAGCTTACTTTACTTAGTAGGTAAGTGTTTACTGTTGGGTCTTTTTCTTTTTTCTTATTGCTGTCCTTGTTCAAGATTTTATCATGTTTAAGTATATATCGTTCTTTTTTGGTAAGTTGTCCGTTGTTTCCACCAACGGTTTTAGTTTTTGTTTAATTATTAATATATATACATTAATATATTTGTGTGTGTATGTGTGTGTGTGTGTCGGTATGTGTGGGTGTGTTTCGATGAATAAAACACAAGATCAGCTACCTAAAAACGAAAAAGTGTATTTTGATTTTTGTATTCCTTGGTGATTGCATTTCTATGATCAAAATTCTCCATCCCCCCCCCAAAAAAAGTAAAAGATAAAAAAGTAAATAGAAATAAAATAATTGAAATTCTTAAGTCGACCTTTTCTCATCTATTTTAATTGTATTACATTTCTTCAAAGCTCATTAAAGCAATTAGCAAAGGGATATTATTTACTGTTCCAGCGACAAATTTTAGACTTTATAAAATTAATGCGCTTATTTATAGGAAATCGTTTCTTTTCCATAATATTTCTGCCAACTGTAATTTTAAACTACTCCTATCTATGAATGATAGTTGAATTATATTATATTTTTGCAATGAAAATTCGTGAAAGTATGGAAATTGGTGAATTTCAACGTGGGTAAATTAAAGGATGGCGTCAGAGTGTCACGTCAAATAGAAAAATTGCTAGGTTTTTCCTGGCTAATTATCAAACGGTTAATAATATTGTCAAGAAATTTAATGAAGAAGGCCAGTGTCGTCTGGAACAACGTTCAGGAAGACCAAGCAACGTGTCTGAGCGAATGAAAGAGCGCTGAAGAGGGAAGTCATCAGAAACCATCGTCAGAGTGTCAAAGATGTCGGCAACAGCATGGAAATGTCATCATATTTGGACAGAAAGTCTCTGAAAGTGCTAGACTATCAAAGAAGAGTTGCAAGAAAGAAGCCTTTGATTTCAGAAGTTAACAGGAACAGGCGTATGGACTGGGTGAGAGAATTCGAGAGCAAAGATTATGAATTTTGGCAGTCTGTAATTTGGTCAGATGAAAGTAAATTCTGCTAATATTCGAATTCGAGACAGGTTTACGTTTGGAGAAGTCAGTATGAGACTTAGAACACTGAATGTCTGCATGCGACCATGAAACATAGAGAGATTAGAGTAATAGTGTGAGGCGCTGTCTGGTTTGGAGATAAATCCGAGCTGATTCTTGGTGATGAGTGGTTTAATGGTTCAAAATACTTGTCAAATATTAGAGAAAGGACTACTGCCACTATTTGAAACCAATCAGCTTGACAAGAATGTCTACCTTTATGAAGAAGATGTAGCGCCATCTCATATGAGCAAAGTAGCAAAAGCCTGGAAGAAATTGCAAGGTATCAAGTCGCTGCCAAGGGTAGCCCAAAGTCCTGACATGAATCTAATAGAGCCCATTTGGGAGCACCTTGACCGAAAACTTTGAGAGCGTGCAACCAAAATCATATCAGTGGCAACCCTTAAAGAAACATTGCTAAAGGAGTGGCAAAATATGGATCAGACAATTGTCGATAACTTGATTAAATCAATGAAAAATCAAATACAAACACTAAAACTAGCAAATGGAAGACCTACTCCATACTAGTTCCAAATTCTGCTTATTTTTGTTGAGTTGGGATTATGTAATTTTGAAATTGGATGTAATTCATTTCTCCTGGCTAAAAACTTTTCTTAGGCCATTGTATATGATTGGTTTAAGAATGATAGGAATTAACGTTTATCTAAAATTATTTAATGTCTATAGAAATGATTGAGATGTAGATTTAAAGTTTATTCACTAAAACTGTCATAATGTACCTTATACGAAAGATCTGCTGAATATCGACTGTTTACATTATTTTTTAAACAATCAATAGACGGGAATTATTGCTATATTTTAGCGAATTTTAAGAAAATATAAATAAAAGGCTAAAAAATTGTCAGCATACAAGGTGTGATCAAAAAGTATCGGTACTGGTATTATAAAAAGAAAACTACGACACATATCAATTCGTCATTTAATCTCCTTCAAAATAGTCCCATTCTGAAGCCATACATTTTATTCAGCTTCGAAGCATTCCTGGAACTCCATTTTTGTGATAGCCAGCAGCTGCCTTGACGCATTCTCTTGGATTTCCTCGATGTCTTGAAATCTTATTCATTTCAAGTGGGATTTGATTTTTGAAGAGGAATATGATGGTTGTAGGACCTGGGGAATGTTGTTCTTGGCTGTAAACTTCTGCACAAACCATGGCCACTCATGGAACCTCTGTGATATGCTGAGATGATCAGACTCTACAAGCTTTCCTTCTAAGCACTGATATAAAAAAAAACGGGGGTGAGCGCAAACGTTATAAACTAGTGCGTATTCACGACAGCGTTCAAGGTTATTTTGTGCCAAACGACCTAAGTACTTTAACTTTGTTACCATAGCAACAGTCCAGGTACTTTTGGATCAGACCTCGTACTCTGATCTTTTCGAATTACGCTTCGTTATAAATATTAATATGGACCCAAGATTTCGAACGAATACCATCCCGCTATTTGGCTGATAAGTAATATTTTATAATAGTTTATTATGTTATCTTGACCCTGTGATATCAATTCTTGCATGAAAAAGAATATATGGACTTCACTACCTCATCCAGAGATTGAAATCTCAATCACTAAATGAATTTAACAAACGATTACATCTGCTGTTTTGTTCCAGTTAGAAAAAGAAAGAAAGAAGAGAGAAGGTGATAACATTCTAATGTAACGTCTGCTTCAGTGAAATGGAAAAAAAAAATTTTTATTTGAACCATTTTCTTTAAATAATGGCTTGAATTCATACTTATGAGTGTTATTGCAATGTTAAAGTTAATAAACTGAAATATTTAACGATGCAACAGTCACATTTTCAAGGAGTATTTACAATCGTAGAGCTCACAAGGAGCATATTCAATCATTAACTTAAGAATTAAAATCATCAGAAGATTCAAATAGGAAAATCATGAAATTTTCACGTGTATTTCTAATTATTATTATTATTATTATTATTATTATTATTATTATTATTATTATTACATGAAGGGCTTTGGGGCAAATTTAAACTAAATACGTTTTTTTCTATCAATGCCATAAAATAACAAGAAAATAATCAATTGTTCACAATAATTTTATTTGTAACATACAAGTCAACACATAAAGAAAGAAACATAATTGAATTCCTCCATTTTCTTCATTGTTTCCTTCAACTGTTTAATCCCTTCGTTTGCTTTGAGTTTTTTTTAAGCTTTAATATTTTCTATTTTTTCCCTTTTTGGTGGCCATTTTGGTTTATTATCAAGTTACCCAGACTTATTAAAGTTCCTAGTTTCAGCATCATTTACTGTCCATTACCACCCGTCAAATACTGATAATTGATAAACCAACATTTATATACAAACATTGAAAAACCATTTTCGCGGCCGCATACAAAATCATTTTTATCCACAATAAAAATATACAGCTTATATATTATGGCTCGCTGCATACGAACCCAAACAAAAACGTCAAACCCCCTTCGTTTCTATCCCAATTGAAAAATTTAAAAAATATTTTTTTGTCTTTAATTTGTTTGAAGATATTATGAAGATGGTGTTTGTAAAATTAAAATGACTTAAAATAAAATATATATCCATAACCAACAAATATATTTCTCGAAGTAACAATTCGAACGTCAGATTTATAAATAATGTACGGCATTGGTCATGTCATATTGGGAATAATTGATCTCTTCAAGCTTTAAAATTCGATTACGCTATCTTAATGTTTAAGATCATTCTATGCTGAGGAAGATATAGAATTGTCCCTTCTTTTTATAAAATCCTATGCAACTTTTGTACAATTGATTGATTGATTGTACACAATTATTATATTGGCCTAATCGAGCTTCTTAAAGCTCTATTCCGGAAAACAAGAAAACTGATTACTCTCAGTTGCGTCTTAGTTAATAACAAGCATTACATTTTTTTGTTATTTCTATTAAGATAATTGTTTTTAATTATTTATTCACATATATTTTTTCGCTCTCCACACATTAATTGAGAATAACAGTAATATGCTTTTGGAGAGTATTCCTTTATTTGAAACTTGGGATCATATTTTGCGTTTGCTTCCCAATATTTCAACTGGTTTGTATTCCAACAGTAATTAATACAATTGGAAGCCATGATGTTTTTAACATCTAAAAGGGCATAAAAATTAATACTAACTCGATAAATAAGAAAACCCCCATTGCTAAATTATTGTCCACTTACATTTGAAGAAATCATAAAGTAAAAGACACCAGATGAGTGGAAGCTTTGAATGAACAAACTTTCTATAATTTCAGCTCCCTTACGTATTATATGTTCTAAAAGAGACAGTTATTTACGATCTAGAATATAGATTCAGTTAAGCAAGTTTAAATTTCGATCGTAGTTATTTGTATTGTTTTGCGTGTTGGTGACATTAAAATGATTATGCATTCACATTTCCTTGCATCTCGTTTCATCATAGATGATCCTTATTGAGATTTTGTCTCGAACACATTGAAACTTTTGACAGAGGAGAGAGGTAGGGGCGATGTTGCAGAAGTCTCCATATCTGTAATCAATTTCTTATGGAGTCTTCAATCTTAAAAACAGATGAAGATTGGTTATATACTTAGGTATGAATGACTGATCTCTCTCCAAAACATCTAAAATAAATGACCGCAGAACGTTGGAAGCATTTTAATTTTAAAAGCACCATCTTGATAATTGCTTTTCCCCCAAAGATTGATTGAAAAATATAATAAAAATTAAGTTTTCTTAATTACTTAAATATATTGTAATGCTTTGCTTTCATCTTTTTTGTTGCAACGTAAGAAGAATATTTAGAATTGGTTTAATGTGATGGATTTTAAGTTAAGCTTGTTTAGCGCAGTAGCAATATGGACGAAGTGCAGGATAACGAGACGCAATACAACTTGGCGCTAATCCGTATTTATTAATACGACTGATTTCCTTTTCGTTGACAGCGTATGTGGCCAGTGCAACGTTATGCTTAACTGTAGCCTCAAACAGGCCATCACCGGGCGTGACTCGAAAAGTCACTTGAATAAGATACTCCTTTTCGGCCATTTGGTCAGAAAGGTCAGCATATCGTCCGTCTACATCACTACTTCTTTTGAATTTGAGAACTTGTTGGTTGGCGCGCAGGCGCAGTGCATTGGTCACATTGACCAACTGAAGGATTCGGCAATCGGACCGAAGTTCAGAAGTTAGTCCATTCATCACTTTTAATGTTTCTAGAGCTGCATTTTTCACCCGTTCGTCGTTGGTCGATACTTTCTCCCAAACGAGACATGCGCACCAGTGAGGTTCGATGTCGGCATCTCTGCACGACCGGTTTTTAGGTACCTCTCTGAAGAGACTGAAAGCTCGGGACTTCAGGTCCGGGGCGCTGAAGTCCGTGAAGTTCAAGAGGTGCATGAAAGTCTCGTGAATGTCAAAAGGAGTGGTTAGCCGGCGGGTATTTGTTTTGAAATTGGCGTATGCTTCAGGGTATTTATCTGCAAACCATCGAGGAAATAAGAAACCGAAGTGTGGCATGCGTTCCTCTAATTTGCCTTGCACAGTCTCCCGGATATTTTGAAATCTCGCTCCGTGGTCAGACATGAATATCAAGATGGAATGGTTCATATGGCCCGAAGTAGCCATAAACTTAAGAAAATCAACTAAATCATCGTCTAAGTGTTGAACTAGATTGTTATCACCATGGCTGCATTCTGAGTGGAACATGAACGAGAACTTCCGGTTTTCGCCATACATCAAGAGCAGCTGCTTCAGCCAATTAATAAAATTCTGTTGCCTTGTCTGCGAACCAAGACAGTAATCCTTATTAAAACGGTAGACCTTCTCAGCCTCTAAGAAGAACGGTCGCATATAGTGGTCAACAGGTGGGTTCTGGAAACCCAGCATTCTATAATTAAAAGTCCCAATGTTTGTCATATCCTCACCCCACTGAGTCACGTAACCGGCTCTTTTAAAATCTTTCCACACCCATGGATGATCGTCAACTGGTTTGGCGTTAGCATGGCTTCTGCGTGCTTCTGGTAATTCCCATTCCGTCTTACCGGTGAGGATCGGTAGTAACGCCTGTGGAGTTCCATCGCCGACAATATTGTAACCTTCTAGAACCATACCACCGAGCTGAGCAAAGTAGTCGTAAGTTTTCGGTAGCATCCTCTTCCAGGTCATGTGAGACACTGAATCTAAGCCAAACATGATGACACTGAGACCTAGAGCATTTGTCGGCAAAGGCGTTTTCTCGGCGCGATAATGGAGGTCATTATTGACAGCAATACCGCTATGCACATTGTGATACCGTATACCATCCTTGTTGATGCATGTGACGCGGAAGAAATCTGTTTGCAGCGGGGTTTGATCCATTATATTTTCTATAGCGTTCCCATCTATTACGATGTTGTCGTTTGGTCCCCTCAAAATCGGTACGTAGGTGCAGGAGAAATTGCCATATTTGGCGCGCATGCTCGGAGTATAGCTAAAAGTGCCGTTTTTTACGTACACCCAATTCTCTTCTTGATTACACTGAAGCTTTGGTATTTTCTTGAAGAACTGCCGGACAGATGGGTGGTTTGGGTTGAGCACCGGATGAACGCAGCTCTGACCGGATGTATCGACATTTTCAGAATTTTGTGGAAAATGTGATGTTTTTTTCGCCGAGGATGGCTCCGGTCGCTCGGAGATGATTCTTATGAAAAGAGCGATGACTGAAAAAGCCAAAAAGGCGAAGAACACCTTTTCACGTTTCCGTCTCGTTCGGAATATGGAATAAAAGATGCTGTAAACGGACATGGCGGTGTCAGAAGTCAAGCGACGTTCTCTTGATTTGGGCTTCCAACTGACGTCAGATGGTTTGAAAACAGGCTTTGGTCTCCAGCACACCTCTTCGGTGGAAAAACTGGTTTTAAGCATTAAGGACACTGTAAAGAAACAAAATAAAATATTAAAGATAAAAAAAATATATATACAAATATTTTAAAAACAAATTAAAAAAATGAATTAATTTTAAATAATATGATTAACCTGCCGGGATTTCATTATATTAAAAAAATAACTGTCCGTCACTTTTCGGCAGGTATCCGAATAGCGAGTTTAAGTAATAAACATAGGTACGTACATGCAAGAGAACTTGCCGTATTTGATGCGCATGCTCGGAGTCTAGCTAAAATGCCATTTTTTTTTTACGTACACCCAATTCTCTTCTTGATTACACTGAAGCTTTGGTATTTTTCTGAAGAACAAGTAACTGCCGTTTTAACTGAATTTACTCCCGACAGGGAATCTGGCGTTATAAAATTGTAATGATTCATAAATAAGATGCAGGAGTTGCGTCCCCTGAATCGTTAGGTTATAGTAAAAGGAAGGGAAGTAAAATTCCTATAATGCACTAGAAAGACAGTTTTGGCGCGAAAATGCAGTCTCTCTCCCTCTCCCTCTTCCTCTGACCACCAATTTTTGAACCGGAAAAACGCGTTTTCTTAAATGAGCTCACAAGAAAGATATTTCTTCATACAGATAAGCCTAAATATATTTCTTTCTTTGCATTAATACATCTAAATCAATATATATATGTTCTGTGAATAATATGTATCAATTATGTAATCAATTGTATGTTTAATAAGGAATCCATCATTTAATAAATATGTTATAGCTTATTACATGCAGACCAAAAACTATTTATATTTTATTTCATGTTTTCATGTAATATTGCGCACGAATATTATTTTAACATGTTGTGGACGGATGATATATAATCCCAGATGAAAGTAATAAAACCAAGAACAAGGCCTCGTATAATTCGCACTCCTACACCAGAATAATAAGACTTACAAAGCTAGGAAAAGAACTGTATGAACCCCATTTCCGCTTTTAATTAACTTTAAAAATAAGAATGCATAATTAATAGAGGCTATGAGCAAGCTCGTTGTTATCAGTAATGGATAGCGGCTCGGATCGAGGAGTCTGAGAGCCGAGTTCGAATTCCAGTCAGATCCATTACATTCACTTATCTGCTAATACCCTTGGAAAAGGTATGAATCCTCTTCTTCTCTCCCCACCCCCAGCTATGGGTAATAAGCAGAACAGACCGGGTTCTATAGCCTTGGATGGCAACTGGTCTACCGCAGAAAGAAATGGCAACCTATTGCGGGAAAAAATCTGCCTCGTTAGTCATGTATCGAAAGATACATGATCACCTAAGCGTGTATCACGTATGTCACATAACTGAGTTAACGTCTGAATGAAATATATATCAGTTCAATCACAGCTTTAAGTGTCAATATCATATGGTGTTGTTTGAGAATGATATTTTAGTAGACAATTGAGTGTAAAACATACTTTTTTTTAGAATGACGATTAAGTAAGAGCATCACTAATCATCAAAGTCATGGTGACCCCCCCAAAAACGGGAACTTTTTAACAATCCAATAAAACCAAGAGTGATGGAAGAAAAATATTTTATTCATAGTAATTGAAACCTTAAAACATGCCATTTAAGAAACAATGATGGAATTTTCATTTTAAATAATTATGTCCTGTAGATGGCGTCCTCCTGTACGAATGCATTCTTGAAATCTGCTGTTGAGATTCCTCATTGACTGCTGCAACATCTCAGCTGGGATACTGTGAATTTCATCTTGAATTCTAAAATGGCGAAATGTTTACTTGCTCAAGGTCACTGTCTTGCAGTGTTGCCACTTGCTCATGTCTGGCAATACGCACTTCAAAAATTCCCGTTTTTTTGGGTCACGCTATATATACTAAGAATACAGAAAAAACATTATTTTTAAGTTTAAATATTAGCTATTCATTAACTTTTATATAAGTTCTACGAAAAATTATCTTTAATTTTCAAGAATTTGACGAAACAATGACAATTATTCCTCTTCTGCTTACTGTTAATCTCTGGTCGGTTCTCTCGTGTATTTTGTTTTGCCCTGAATAGAGAAATGACAACGTCGTTGGTTGTAAAATACTACTTGTTTGTAGGTGTTTTCCAACTTGGATGAAATTTTAGGACTAAGGTTTTGTTGTCCCGTGAACAAGAGTTTCCTCACTTCGACCAAATCCTTAACGGCCGGTCGCTACTTTGGGACAGTAATAAAATTAATAGTTTGCTGAATGTAGGAAACATTAAATTGGAAGGAACAAACCAGAGTACATCGATAGCAACAAGAAACCCAAAACAAAAGTATTTTATTTTCCAGCGTCGAAGACGCTTTTTACCTTGCAAAATAACTCAAGAAAATTTACTCATCGCCTTAAAGATGGAAAATTATATATTTCTAAAATATTTATTTTACGTACTTTCAGTGTTTAGCGTAGAAACTATTCTCCGTCGATAAATAGTTTATATACAGCAAGGTGCAAAAGTCATCAACCACTTTAAACTATAATAGATTTCTAACAAATGGTAGCTTATAAGTGGGTATGTTTGGTTGTTATTTTCAAATAGCCTCTACCTCAAGGGGCTCCCAAGCACATGAATACGAGGTGCTAATTTTATGCTTATTCCTTTTATTTATTTTTATTTTTACTAGTAGTATGAGTGGAAATTTCACGGTTTTGCTATTAAAATTTTCTGATGAATCACAATTCTTAATAGTTAAATAAGATCCTAGCGAGTTCTGAGACTATAAAATAACAGTAGAATTTTCCCTATTGCACCGTTAACTATTTGAGTTTAGTAACAAACAAAATATTACAATAACAATCATAAGTATGAATGCAGGTCATTATTTAAAAAAGTAAGAGGGTACAAATGAAAAGATTTAAAATTGATAAGGTTTTTCATTTCACATGAGAGTGTTATCGCCGCCATTATCTTCCTTCTTTCTTTCTTTCTTTCTTTCTTTCTTTCTTTCTTTCTTTCTTTCTCACTGAAACCAAACAGCGACTGATGTCTTTCCCGTTTTTCCTCGTGATCAAAACGGAATAGTCTATATGAGATATTGGCAGAACGTAACGTGCGTGCTAACTAAAGAACAAGCAGAATTATAATATATATTTTTTTATAAATTTCGCAAGTTAAAATTAGTGTGCATTTTATGCCAATCTTTCATTTATAGAAAACGCGATGCGAAATATCTGTAGGGTTTTAAAAAGGACCCGTTTTTTTATATACCGTACCTAAGAACACTAATGAGTATGTTCCAATCCTTATAAATACGTTAATATTTAATGCCCCCCTCCCACGAGGGATGTATGTGGCACAAAGCCGGTTTAGCTTGGTCCTCCGAGCCCGTAGGCTCAGCCAAAAATATTCCCTTTGAACCCGCATAAACGGGCTCAGGGGCCGTCTACCTCCACGGACAAAACTTTGCCCTGCGGCAAAGCTTCATCCGGGTTCCTCTCTGCCGAAGCAGAGAGTTCGACAGCAATGAACGTTTGACAACATAAATACGTTGGACACTACTGTAAGTGGGGGTAATATGCTGTCTAAGTAGTCCATCATTAGCAGTGGTTTACCTATTTCACGACGCTGGCGAGTATTGTATTTTGTTGATGTTATAAAGATTACCATTTTATTTCCAACCTTTGTTTTAGTTATTCTTCATTCAATAACCTTTTCTAGGTTACAACATCTTCCTAGCGAGCAGATAACTGAGATGAGTTAGTGCTGTTTGAATAGTTAACGGATTAACCGAGATGAATTAATGCTCTTGGCACAATTAAGAAATTAGTCCAGCCCAAAGACGACGTGCCGCCACCAACGCCCAGACTCACACTAATGGGGAACAAAGATGGTAGCTGAGGACCTCACCTTAATTTATCGGTGGTAATCTTTTAGAATGCAAACTCGCCTATTCTAATTAAAATGTTTATGTCATGTTTTATTGTTGCTTTGCATTGTTACAATTAATAAAAATGGTAAAGGTATTTTGGCACCACTTTTCTCATTTCCCTTTAGTATCTTGTATTTATGTATGGGAGCACCTTTAGGTAGGGACCGTTATACAATAACAACCGAACACATCCATTTATAAGCTGGCAATTGTTAGAAATTTATTATAGTTTAAAGTGGTTGATGACTTTTGCACACTACAGCATATAAGGGACTAGCAGCATGGCCCGGCGTTGCCCGTGCTTGATTCAAAAATCGTACGACTCATACAGCAATCGCAATGACTTAAAATATTTTTGCCCTTCCTTGGCTTTAAAGGAGTGCCCTTTGCCGTGCTGATGTTGCTACATGCCTTACTTCTTGCCTATCTCACACTGCGAATTTTTTCTTAGCTCTATACTAAACATTAAATCTGTTACGAAAAAAGAACTAAACAAAATGAACACAAAACGATCAGCTTTCAAAAAGGACTCGTAACTGGAAATAACGAATGAAAAAAGAATGTTAACAACAAATACTTTTTCACACCTAACCCAGTTCTGCGGAATCAGAATGAACCTTGAGTTTAAGTAAGCGAATGAGCCAATTGGAGTAAAGTGCCATGCAGATTTAAATTTTTCCCACTTGTGACAAATGCAGCTATCGATTTTTTTTTTGCATGCTAGCATGCTAGTTAACATTCTCGTCAGTCAGCTGTTGGTTATCACGCTGGCCAATAGAATCTTCCTGACTATTCGTGGCAGCCAGCTATAGGCTCTCACTCTGGCCAGTAGAAAATGGCCGCAAACTACATGAAAACTGCCGTAGAAGAATGAAAAAATCGATTATTTCTACTATCGATGGGAGTTGGTAAATGCAACGTCGGTCTTGGCCTTCCCGCTAACTTGGAGCATGTGCATGTAAATTTTGGTGCAAATCTGTCGAAAATTGCGGCCGTGCATTCGTTACACACACATCCTGCCTTTTATAGATAGAGATTTATCTACGGGGAATTGTCTCTACGCTAAACACTGAAATTACAGCTGTGAGGCCAAGCATTTAAAACGCTGACATCTTACTTTTACATACACTTCACCATGTTAGCTCAAAGTACAAATGTAGCTCTTTAATCTATTAATTTGGAAATTATAGTGCTTCATGACAATTACAACAGCTTCTTCATTGCTTTTACTGATGCAACTTGCCCTATGATGTGCTTAAAGTTAGATTTTTCCCTTCAGTCTATTATCTGTCTATACTCTAAATACTAATAGAATGAATGGGGAAGATACGCTCATCTCCATTCTGAATAATAAATTCGAGAAACTTTTCAGATCTTAATCCCGTTTTCATGGCAACATTCAAAAATTCAGAATTTCTTTGGATAGCTGCTATCCATTAATATCAGAACGGTTTAAAACCCCGAAATATTCGTACTTCTTTTTCTTCAGATAGTTACTGTTAACATCATATTCTTACCTTTAATTTAGGCAAGTGGTTTAAAAATAGGATCATACTAGTGTTCCTTACCCATGATAATCAAAGATACATTATACGTTTGAAGAAAATTCTTACTTCACTTTTCACTATCTGAGGAAAGTTCATGTGACTTTAACATAAACTGCTTCGAGTAGCGCCCACGGCACGTGGCATATTTCGCGCCACCAATATATAGTTTGAAGTTTGCTATATTTATGTGGGATGAGTGCTTACTATCAAGGATAGAGCGTTGATAGATATGGGTAGTGTGATCGCTGAACTGATAGTCATTATTGCACATGATTTCTATGTCAGCACTAATTCTATCTATCTATCTATCTAAGATTATATTTATTGTAACATCCTGGTTTGAGTAGTTATTGATTTTTTTTTCATTTAATTGCTGATAAATACACGGGCGACTTTTTCTTTGTTTAATACTAGTCAGATACGAGGGTGTACCTCGCTGTAGGTTAACAAATTAGTCTCAGAGATCATCAATATTGTAGCGAGTTCAAATCTTACTGTATCCCACACTTGTCGCCGTATAGCATATTAACCGAAATTGAGTAAGTATGAATACTTTTCAGATACAAAAACTTATTTGCAAAGACTTTGGGATTTTTACCACATTTGTGCATACCTCACAAAATATTTTATTAATAATAAAATCTATATAAAATATTTTTGTTTCTATCGGAATTTATTTGTAAAATCACTACGTTAAGACATTGGTTTGGGTTACACATAGGTGAATCCTCTAGCATTGTAACACTCACAGCGAGTACTTGCTTTAGTATTTGACACACACACACACACCGGTTGTAACAGCAAAATTGTCCAAATCGTGTAAAAGCAAAATTGTCCATTTGTTAGATTAAGCTTTGAACTTAATGGAATTCTCCGAAGTTTTTATAACACTATTGAACTCTACTTTGAGTAATAAGAATGTGTAATTACTCCCCAAGCTTAACAGAAGAACCGTGATGAATTTGATCATAAATGAAAATGACTTCTTCATTATTAATTAATCATAACTAAGAATCGAAAGCTCATGAAGGACTGAAATTACGCTCATATATATATATTATTCCGCGAACATTTTGTAACTTATTCAAGATGATCTTTGCCCTGTCTAACCTTCTAAATTTCTGTCCTGACGTAACAAGATGCCTCATAAGTTTCACTTACGATTTAATTTTCAAGTCTTTTTTTTCACTGCTCTTTGGACTATCATAGGTGAAACTCTTCTCTCACGTGTCAAACATCTTATGGATTGAGTTGGACCTTTTTTAATTGATCTCTTTAGATCTAAGTTGAAATGATGGTTCCTCTTCCTGTTGTGACCTCCTGACCCAGTTTTCCTCTGTAGTGTTTCCCTTTTTTTAAAGTGATTCACCGTTCTCTTGATGGTTCTTGATAGAAGCCAGAGTATAAATATTGGTACCATTACTGACAACCTGATCTTTTTCCTCTCACCATTGCTCATTTGGGAAGACAATGGGGCAGACACAAAGCGATTGTAAACTGCCCTCTTTCTAGCTGAATAAAGGATTTTTCACTGATTCTTACGACAAATAGTGTCAAGATGGCTAAACGTTTTACTTGAAAACGTGGAAAAAAGAAACACAATTAGTTTAATTTTTTTTTTGTTTTTTTAGATATTAAACATTTTGTGGTATGGACAGTTATACTGTTACACGATTTGAAGAATTTTGCTGTTACACCTGGTATATATATATATATATATATATATATATATATATATATATATATATATATATACGCATGCGTGTGTATATATACAAGCTGTATTTCTTTGGTTTCACTAATTCATATTAAATTTATAGGTTTAGTATACATTTTATAGTTTTAACATGACCTCACTATTAATCCAGTTTTTCGAACATGACTGTAAGTTTAAATATAAATTACTGATTAGTATGATCATAGTACTTATGCAAGTGTTTTACTCTGTTCCCACATTAAGGCTTACGGCCACATCAGGTTGAAATACCGGTTTCCGCACGATCAGTGAAATTAAGCAACATCGATCCTGGTCAGAAACTAAACCAGTAATCGCTTGGGGATACCAGGTGTTGTAAGCTTGGATGTGCGGGTGGTGTAATGTAGAATGGCTCGGACTTGTTAATCGTAGAGCCCAGTTCAAATTCCCGTTGGGATTATTATATTCACTTACGCAAAAATACACTTGGGAAAAGTGTCCACCTTTTCTCTCCCAGTAAGACTTGTATCACTAAACCATTATTATCTAAAACCAAAATTCTTACAATCTAAAGATATTTTCTGGATTTAAATAACATGCAAAGGGCTGAAACGATTCAGCCAAATCTGTTTTCTTTTTACACATTGTGCTATTTTTTTCCCTTTACGCATGGTGTTAAATCTTATCTCTTTACACATGGAGTTAAATATGTTTGCTTTACACATGGTGTTAAATCTTTTTTCTTTACACATGGTGTTAAAACCTTTCTCTAAATATGGTGTTAAATCTTTTTTCTTTACGCATGGTGTCAAATCTTTTTTCTTTACGCATGGTGTTAAATCTTTTCTCATTACACATGGTGTTAAATCTTTTTTCTTTACACATGGTGTTAGAACTTTTTGCTTTACACATGGTATTAAAACTTTTCTCTAAATATGTTGTTAAATCTTCTTTCTTTACGCATAGTGTTAAATCTTATCTCATTACACATAGTGCTATATCTCGAGTTTTATATTTCGTATATAATAGAAGACTTCTAGCCTTGGGATGAGATTTTTGCCGTCTTTTTCACCAGCACATAAAACATTGAACGCGTACAGTACACAGGAAAAACAAAAAATATAGACCTGAGAATTTAGAGCATCAAGATTTGATATTTTGATTTCATAAGATTTGATCAAGTGGGGAAGCTTACTTGAACTTAAAGTCAATTAGTATATTTTATGAATGAATATAAAAATAAAAATAACACGAAGTACTGTGTATTCAGTCAACAGAAATGTGGTTCCACAGAAGGATGCTGTGAATCCGATGGACCGAACAAGTGAATAACGAGGAAGTTTTACGGAAAATGGAAACGAAAAGATCACTTATACTTAGAATCAGAAAGAGACCGTTGAAATTTCTGGGATACATTATGAGGAAAGTAGGCTCGGAAAATTTGACACTCACAGGACATATCTAAGACAAAAAGAGACAGGGGGAAAGAGTGAGTAACCTACCTAACGAATTTGTGTTTGAATGGATGACAGAACGAGTAGCAGGAGGCGTAAAAAGATAAGCATTACAACGGGCTACAAAGAATAGGAAATTGTGGAGAGTTATGATCACCTACATTCTGAAAGGGTCACGGTACATGGAAGAACATTGCATCTAACGTGTTATTTTGATATACAGGGTACTGCAAAAGTAGGTATACAGTAAGTATTATACCAGTATTACAAGTATTATACCAGTATCCTAATAGTTTGTTCTAGGATTCAGTTAATACCAGAATTCATTTAATTTATTAAAATTATTCTTAATATTTTTATTTTCATAATTTTCATTGTATTGCATTCATTATAATATTTATTTAATAATAATAAATGTTTTACAAGTGTGTGAACAGTCTGAACATTTGAAATATTGATATGCATTTTATTATTGATATGTTATTATTGATATGTTTGTATAATGAATACAATGTTTTATGCGCCCGTTTTGTTTTTCATTTCTGTATATCTACGTCAGGGGGCTCGGTGCAGTAATGGATAGCAGCTCGGATTGAGGTATCGGAGAGCCGAGATCGAATTCCACTCGAATCCATTGCATTCACTTACGTGCTAATACCCTTGGGAAAGGTATGAAGGTTCTATAGCCTTGAATAGCAACTGGTCTACTGCAGAAAGAAATGGCAACCTATTACGGGGAAAAAAATCTGTCTCGTTAGTCATGTAATGAAAGATACATGATCGCCTCAGCATGTATCACTCATCTCACATAATTGACTGATACCTACTCCTGTATTTCCCGGACGTTTTCTTTTGGTAGTCATTTTATTTTTGCTTGTATTTTTTTAAAAGGAAGAATTAATTTGTCAAATCAGCACATTTGATGGAGGACGTTAAGATAACACCAAGGATCGTGTTTGGAAAGAATATTACTGACCCGTTCTTGAGAATTGATTGCATATGTGTAGGAATCGGATAAATTCGGTTAGCTTCAGTTTTCTTCTGTTTTTTTTCCCCCCTTTTACTAATTATTCCTTAATCCTTCGCTTTTGTGTATTATTTCCTTTTCAACTTTCTTTCATTTTCTCATTTCTCTTTATCATTTCTGTATCATTTTTCTTCTTTTCCCCTCCGATTACTTTTTTCTTACTATCTTCTGCATTTTAACTTTCATTTATTCCTTTATACCTGCCCACCCAACATTTTTTTAAAAAATTCTCTTTTATTAGCGTTTTTCTCTTTATTTCTCAGCCACCCGCCATCACCTTCCTTTCTTATATTACCCGAATGATCTCTTATTGGAATGTCAGGTTCATTTCTTCTATATTTACACAAAATTTAAAATCAAAATAATACACATAACGATAACATCTCCATAGGATACAGATTTGATGTTTTCGCATAAATCTTATGTTTTTAAAGGGTTATACAAATTTTATTTTTATTATTTTTAAACATGTTAAAATTGTAAATGTTTAACCGACTAAGTTGTTCTTTTTTTAATAGATGTTTTTTGAGAGAAGTGTATTTTTCTGAAGGCCAGACGGTTTGTTTGAAAATTGTTGCATTTTTTATGGCCTTAGCGGATCAAGCGGATGATACCGCCAAAATTATTTGTTGAATTGTTACGGATTCATTTTTGAATTCTTGGAGAAACTTTTCTATTTATTGGCCAATGAGGGACGAGATCTCTTCAAGCCCTTGTGAAAACTTTAAGTGAGCCGGTGTTGTGGAGTGATTTCACAGTGGAGGCTTGTATTTGTACTAAGTCGGTCCTAAAATAGGTTCGACGTACAAAACGTTAGGAACTTGATATAATAGGTATAACGCAGAGTAATCTAGTTGTGGTCGCTGATACTTTAGTATTCGACTGTCGTCTGACATCCACTGACTCACTGACTCACTGACTGACCGACGATATTGAGTCACCCGCCCCCGCCCACGAGGGCGTCATGTGGCACAAGGCCTTTTTAACGTGGGATCCCAGAGCCCGTGGGCTGGGCCAAAAATATGCCCATTGAACACGTATAAACGGGTTCAGGGTCGGTTTACCTCACCGAAAGAGAATCCGCCCCTCGGCGTAGCCTCCTTCGGGTTCCTCCTCGCCCGAAGGCAGAGAGTTCAACCGATCAGCCAGTCGACTGACTGACCGACTGACCGTTACTCTTACTACTACTTATTATAGGTGGGAAGAGTCTATTAACTATAGAATAGGTGTGTTCTACTATAACAGCCGGTATGACGCTCCTAAGTTCAATAAAAGGACTGCTATTTAGCGGATAGACAGCAGAAAGAAGGAACCGTTGACAAAAAAGCAAATAACGGTTGAGGAAGAAGGCATTAGCGCCCACGCTTCAAGAGGACTAGTCCAGACGAGTGGGTCATAAATCAACACGTGGAAAGAAAGAGCCGACAGATTCAAGGCAGATTCAAACCCCAGGACAGAACACTCCTTTCTGTGACTTCATGGGTAGAATTTAAACCGAAAGAATTTTCAAGTTAACTTTCCAGCGAAATACTTCAAAATACCCTTGAGATAACAACTTGTGAAAATACAAAAACCCTTCGTTCTGAGATCTCCTATTATTGAGTATTCTCTTAAGAACGGAGGTGGGTGCGTTTTGTATTTTCTGCCTTGTGCCGTTTTTTTTTTTTTTGCTTCCTCTAAGTTTTCCCATTTTTTAAGTCTTTTTTGTCTTTGAATCCGTTTCTTTTCATAAAAATTATAACACGCTTTTTTCCTTATATCTGATAGGTGTCCACTTTTTGTAACTTCAGAAAATTGTTATCCTGCCGTAATAGGCGCACAAAAGGAAATTTTTGTGCAGTCTTGCATTGCACCTTTTTTTTTTATTGTAAAATAAATGTATTTTTCCTTGTTATGATATTACGCAGTGGTGGTCTTGTTTTGTAATTTCGGGCCTATTGTCTTGCTGTTTCAACTAAGTTTTGTGTCTGACACAAGAACTTGGATTTGGTAGGAAATAAAAACTTTAATAGGAGTTTTAAAATACCGATTACGAATGCCCTGCAGAAATGACGCATATATCTTATGTCGGTTTGCAATTCCCCACTCTTAAAAATATACATAAACAAATTCGTGGTCACCTACCGTTGCGTGATAGTTAGCAAGTTTGTCTCCAAGACCAAACAGCTAGTTCGATCTTCACTTGATACCCTACTGCTATGACTTTTTATAAACAAATAACTTACGCTCTGAAAATCAGCAGGAATCCGACAAGTTGCTGGTACACGCGATTGAGTCTATCTTGAGAGAGTGTAAATTGACTTTAATTTTTTTTATAGTACATATCAGGAGGAAGTTATATTTAAAAAAAAAGAGGGGAGCACTTTCAAATAGAGAGAGAGAGAGAGAGAGAGAGAGAGAGAGAAATAAATAAATAAATGGAAATGGATAGAGAGATGGGAAGAGGGCAATAGAAGGGAGAGAGTGAGCGAAAGAAAGAGACGGAGAGAAAGGGAGAGAGAGAGAGAGAGAGAGAGAGCGGGGAGAGGGAGAGAGATATAATACATAAAAGCCACAACGCTATTAGCTGTCTCAGTATAAAGTTCCTTGGCGGTCTTCGGTAAAAGTAACTTTTATTTATTTATTTTTTATATCCCGGCGACTTTAAAATATTTTGATTCCTAATGCGTGCTGTATTCATCATGCGTGAGTCCCTTGGTTCATATGATAAAAGCATTGCCTCATTAACCAGTCTAGTGAATATGCTTTACTCGGATTCAAATCTATCATTAATTAGTCTCTTGAAGTATAAGAAAGTCGTTTTTCACACCTTGTTTCAGAAACCAGTTCATTCCTATTTCTGTAAGATACCAGATATTATGTATAGCATAATACTTCAATTTTGTAATTAATATAAGACCGGCAAATCAGAGGGAAGAATAAGAAGAGTAAAACTATTTAAAATCCAAATATTCTTCGCTTTGAATGATTTCGATTTGGTAAGCTAACAGTGATGTTCTAAAGTTGGCCGGATGATCAAGAGCATATAAAATGGAATTGACAGATCGAGTTCAATTTGCGGTTGTGCTTGTTTCTGTTTACTTTGGACGGGGCTTAAAATACGCCAATTTCACACAGATAAGTGTCCCTAAAAATGGATCACCACCCGAATGGATGCTTACGGTACAAATTCGATCAATGCTTACCTTTCGACTCAAGTATAAACTATTATTGATGTATTGTGATTTTTGTCCTATAAGACTAATATTAAACATTAAATAACCCAACAAAGGTTTGATATGTCGTTAAATTAACCATCTTACTCCCCCCCAAGAAAAAAAATGAAGCCACCTCTCACAGTAAGTCATGTCTGAGATTATTTTCAATACCACAATTTGCATGTTACTTGAAGAAGTATGACACCACTAAATACCCTCCATTATCTCAGGAAATATTATAAAGTGTCGTGACAATCTAGTAAATCGTAGAGGAATTTGATTTGATTTGATTTTGACGCTAACGGTGTCAATGAGTAAAGCCCAGAACCATGTTGTACAGTTGCTGCGGATTCGAATCAACCCAGAACAAAGAAAATGGCGAGAAAGATTTTTAAATCAAAAAATATAAAATATTTTTACTTTCGTATTTTTACAACTAAGTTTTTCTCAGCGTGTATGAGAATTAAACTTCTTGTGTTAAAGTTCCTTGTTTGTAGTGGTTTGTTAAGATGGAAAAAAAATGGTAATTTCTTCGCGTGTATGTATGAAAAAGAAATGCAAGGGAGAACGCGAGGAGGAAAGTGTAAGTGTCACGTAACTTGCTGAGGAAGACGAGTTAATGAGCAAAGAAATATTTTTGAAGCTGTCGACGTGAACTGATGTCGCACATATCCATCTTTATCTTCGTATTGTCTTGTTTGGTCTAGAAACTTTGCTTATATAATCTTCAAAGGGATCACGAAGAATGTTTTTTTTTTTATTGTTGGCGGGAACGCGACCTGTTGTTTGAAAAATGTTAAGTATTTATTTTCAAATGATTAATTTATTAACCGGAAAGATGCGCTAATCATCCTACTCATTTGATATTTGACCGCTGCTTATTTGCTGCTTATTTCCGCCTTCGCTCCACACAGTCATACCGTAAGTTAATAGCATTAATATACTCAGATTATTTAATAGAAATATACTTATACTTAGTGATAATTTTGCTATTATAGGTTTGCTATTAAATAATTACACACTAACATCGCAATACATCGTACTTAAGGAGCTGTCAGATTTTGAAAGTGAATTTTTTGCTGGTTAATCTGAAAGTGAAATGAGTTTGCATCAAATAAAACTGGATGTAGAAATTCTACTTTCAAATGTCAGCAATTTGATTGTATAGGTCAGTCAGGAAACGTTTTATTGAGATGAGATTTGAAATTGAAAAATGACTGCAAATATAGCAGATTATGTTGAAACCAGCCCAGTTAACTACAGTATATTATGTTCATCATATATACTGTTATGTTAGACAAGTAAAATAAACTTCTTCTTAAATCTACATTCGACAAAGAAAAAAAATCTAAGCAGAAAATACGGTAGACATACACTTGGGGATTTGGCAAACATCTTTTTATATCTGTACTTATTTGCTTAACCATCGAACATCGGCCAAGTAGAGATCTAGAGATTGCCTAGACACAACGATCGTTTGCAACTTACTATCAAACACTGCAGATTACCACTTATGCTATTAAGAGCAATACGAAGCATTGATCATTCAAAACTTCTGGATATAAAAAATAAACGAATATTTATTTTGTAAAAGACATCTCATCTCTCCCAATATTCACTCATGGTTATTTTATCAAACGCTCACTTTATACGGAAAATCGAGCTGAGTGTTATATGGTAAAAACTACTCGACAATGGCAGCCACAACCAGAAAACACTTAGAGAGCGAATACCCCCGCCAATACGTGTTATAGAACCCAGACTATGTCGTGAAAAGAGATCTTGTAATAAAGTTTTTAATAATCATCGTGATGACATCATTGTTGTTACTCCTTTATACTTCCGTGATGACATCATTACTATGTTGCAACACGCTAAAAGAAAAATCTGTTCAATGTAAAAAAAAATCGAAAGCCAACAGAACCATGTTGTACAGTCGCTGCGGATTTAAATCAGCCCATACTGAAAATTAAATCGCTAACTTTTGCAGATATTGCTAGAAATAAGCAAACTTAAATGTAAGCAATTTCATTCGTAGAGGTAAAAGAAGTATTCAGTAAATATCATAGGAGGGGTCAGTTACTTGACATGAAGTCCATTGAAGATTTCTTGGTCATTTGGGATCGTGAAACGTTGAAAATATCTAGGATACTTTCTGTAAAACATTTGTTTCGTATCTTCAATACAGTTTGATCAGAAACCTCTGAATCTATCTATCTATCTATCTATCTATCTATCTATCTATCTATCTATCTATCGATCTATCTATCTATCTATCTATCTAGATAGATAGATAGATAGATAGATAGATAGATAGATAGATTGGAGAAATAAAGCGTTAGGAAATCAATTGGCCGAAATCGCTAGAAGATACCAAAATGTCGAAACCAAGGTAGTGGAATCGGATGATCTCCTAATTATATATATATATATATATATATATATATATATATATATATATATATATGTATATATGGACTGTGTGTGTGAGAGAGAGTTAGGGAGAGAGAGAGTTTGTGTGGTTATATATATGTGTGTGTGTGTGTGCGTATTTGGGTAGCAATCTCTCTTTAATACATGTTTCGTTAAACAAGACGGACAAGGTATTTGTTTAGTTTTATAATGTTTGTCTTATATATGTACAAGTGGCTTCCTTTCTATACTTAATGAATATAAAAAATTTCTAAATATTGGTTGGTCCCCAGCACTTTCAGTTAAAGTGTTAGCCACTTTCGAGGATTATTTTTATTTTACTCCTTTAATAAATGGCGTGGAAGCACTTCTGTAGATGTTATAACTGTTACTGAATGTAGATATATTCTTATTTTCCATATACGGCCATTACAATGTGACCGTGTTCATAATTAATGTTATTAAGGCTTGGTTCCTTTTTTTTTTTTTTATAAAGGCTTTCATAATTTTTAAACGCTTATATATCGGGCGGTACGTGTCACATTCGAGTTATCGACGGATATGTTGCGTATTGAAGTTAGTGAGATTCCATACTAGTGTCCGTATTGAGCTCTAGTCAGAGAGATGTCGCGTCAGCCATCTTGATAAACGGGTAGTGGTGTGTCCAAGACAATTATTTATGTATTTGTTTTCACCAGAGACACAATTCTCCACGGGGCTTCTAAATTCATAAATAAAGTTGGTCTGGTGTAGTTTTGAATTTGTCGACGGGAACAGTACCTTATCAGTCTTCTTCAACAAATATGTAAATGATGATCACCCAGAAGCGAATGCCTCCATTTTATTTCCATGGAAAAGAGATACAAGGAACAGAATAGCATCATTAGATGAAGCAATTTTCAAGTTAAAAAAAAAACACTATTTTCCACGTACTCATTATTATTTGTAATGAATTTTCAAAGAAATCTTAATTTCGTGGGTTGACAGCTGTGTAAGGACGTCTAGGACTTGAAAGGTCACACACATCGCTGTCGTCATGGTAGAAATTAATTACCTACTGCTTCACAGTGCTCATATAAACTATTTGGTATCCATAAACATTAATAAAATGTCGACGAATATCAACTTCTTCCACATGGAGGAATTCAATAACGCACCTCTGGTCGTACGCAATTTTATGGCAGACGTTGATTTGCCAGACTGTCGCTCAGTTGATTTCCGTAAACAACGAAAAGTGATGCGTATTTGGTGAGAAGATTCAATCACTACTGTCGTATAACTAATGCTAGCCTCTAATGTTGTGGGTCTACATATGTGACGGGTATTAAAAGCAGATAAGCTAAACACGCATATACGCACATATGAAGGTTAATTTCCGCCTAGCAACAGAATAAAGATTACGTGAAGTCTTATGACATTTTGGGAAGGCAGGTCAAAAGGGTCGACTGACCCAATTACCCGTAAAGGAAAACGTCTAGACAGAAGCTAGACAGGGGACGGAAGTAAGTTAGAATTCGCGCCCAAAACCTAAGTCACGTGATAGTCAAAGATTCACTCGAGGATCATTTGTTCTCTGGACTTTGAAAAGGCAAGACCGAAACCGAGGCGCTAGTGGTTCACGAACGGAAAGATAAGACGCATTTGATAGTGATGACTTATTCAGTTCGATCCAGGCAACTCCGGACAGAAGTATAAAGAAATATTCCTGTTCGAGAATCCCAATTTGAAGACGCGGATAAAAATATATGCTGGTGGTTCAACCTGCGTAAAGAAAGTGTACATCCCTGTTGCAAATCGAGCCGTCTACAGAAGAAAGGAAGGGAAGAAAAAGACGAAACAAAGAGAGAAAGAAAGTGTATACCTCTATTACAGACTAGCAGCGTGTGAAATTGTGTTTGTGCCGAGAAAAGGAAAGAAAGGACATTGATATATATAAAAAAAAGAGAGAACTGAATACAAAAGATAAGTAATCACATTTTGGACCCGTAGTAGAAAAGATATACTCACACACATGAATATTATATTCTTTTTCGCAAACACCTTTCCACATGTAAAACAATAATTGTAACTCCTCTCCCATCTCTTTTGTATATGTGTGTTGGCTTCTGCATTCAATTCATAATAATTCATACTTGTATTTTGTATGTTCGGGTTCAGTTGAATCCATTTGGTGTTCGGCGAATTTGATATCCCAAAATAAGTTTGAGATCCGATCGTCGGATGTTTTAACTCATACTTATCGGTTCGTTTATTTTTGATATATGTATATTTGTATATATTACAATTATTTATCAAAAATCACTAAGCCTTATAGTTCATCCTTGCATTGTGGATCAGTACTCGTGTTGAAAACGAAGCGGACCTGGGAAAGATTACTGTTCGATTATCCCAATCGAACAGTGGTCTTAAAATATTTTGTTTACCAATTGTCCACTCTCACGATCTGTGAAAGATAGCTTGTATCTCTCCACAGGTGTGAGAGTGTATATATCTCCTAGTCGGCGTATGATCGCCCTATAACCCATTCGTCGACTGGGGCATATGACACATGATAAAATTACTTTAAGAGTGGTCCAAATACATATGTAGATATTCTGTCCTTTTCTTTATTCCTCTTCTTCCTCTTATCGTATACCCTAACGTGTCGTAAGTCATGGAATAGGTGCCTAGTGTCATGTAGAACACTTCTAATTCGGTGATGTACAGTAACTCGACATGGTTGGAAGACCTCTAGAGAGATGTTGAGCCATACTGTCTGATTAACTGTCAACAATTCCCTGGTATTTGTAGGTTGAATCTTACATGCGAATCAACTTCTACACCATGTCTCAATTGTTCCGTAGACACTCGATTGGGCTTATACTGGGCGAAAGTATTGACCAGACCTTTCGTCAGAAGTCATCAGAATATTCTTCGACTCAATTCTGGACAACTTGTGGCTGATGACACGGTACATTACACTGCTGGAATAACTCATTGTCAAGTCTATGGGTGCAGATTGTATAAAGATGTGTAGTGATCACAGGTCAATGTTTTTAAGCGGATTAGTGGACCCAAACTATGAACACACCCTGCACGATTATGAAACCAGTTTACACGGTACTTGTTTGCAACTGGGATCAATGACCTCATGGGATCTGCTCCAGACTCAAATTTTACCATTAGCATGAAATAACTAGAATCGTGGTTCATCAGACCATGTTACGTATTGCCATTCTCCCAGAGTCCAATTATCGACGTCACGAGCCCAGTTGAGGTGCTATGTCTGGTCTATGGGTGCAGATTGTATAAAGATGTGTAGTGATCACAGGTCAATGTTTTTAAGCGGATTAGTGGACCCAAACTATGAACACACCCTGCACGATTATGAAACCAGTTTACACGGTACTTGTTTGCAACTGGGATCAATGACCTCATGGGATCTGCTCCAGACTCAAATTTTACCATTAGCATGAAATAACTAGAATCGTGGTTCATCAGACCATGTTACGTATTGCCATTCTCCCAGAGTCCAATTATCGACGTCACGAGCCCAGTTGAGGTGCTATGTCTGGTGTCGTGGTGTTAATATGGGCCCTTTAGTAGGCTTTCGGCTCTCGTATCCCATAGAATCTAAAAAACATTAAACTGACCTGATGTATATTCGCTTGGTACTTATTCAATTGAATGTCGATGTGATTTGAGCGAATCTTACTCCAGACAATTCTAGTCAGACGCTTCTGGTCATGATCATTAAGGACATATAGTCAGGCCCTGCTGTATCCACGGTGAGCGGTAATACCCTCTATCAGATATTCCCGGTACACACGTGACACTGTAAATAGAAGGATGTAAAATGTCCTCAATTTCAAAAACAGAATGTCACATCCTTCTGGCAGACATTATATTGGCACGTTCGAATTGCAATAATTCATGTTGCCTTGCCGTGAGCAACCTGGCCAATGTTCAGAGTACAACTGGGCATTTCCCTGATGAGAAAGTACGGTAGCGCCACCTACCATTACCTCTACATACTGGATATCCTATGGCTTTAAGCACATCAGTATATAACGATAGATGAACATATTCATAGACTTATTGTTTCTTTTTATCTTTCTAGCTTAGTAAAACTGAATCAGTTTGGGAGCTGAGTTAGTCGTATATTACCAACCAGCATAATAGTCAGTTCATAACTTGGCTATCGTATATGTTTCAAGATCTTGAATATTAATGTATCTGAGTTAGGGGAAGATCTGGCTATGACCAAAAATTTCAGACCAGCATTATCTTTTAGAGGAAATAGATACTTTCTCTTGAATCAGTCAGTAATTGAATCCAGGTAAAAGTGATGACTTCGTTTACTGAATTTCAAGGTAGGCAAGCAGGCATTCCACTCTTGTAAGATTGACCTAAATTCAGTTGTTTCTGTATTAGATAACCATTAAATATCTATCTCTGCAAGTTCATTCTTTCTAATTGCATCTTTTCATAACGAAATTGCAATTGAAATCCTTAATTTATCTTGTTAGATTTGTTTCTTAAGGACAAATCGCGCTGAATATTTTGTTGGCCATCCTCGACAAGATGGCGCCCGAAAAATGAGATAAGACGTTTCTTCGAGGGAATTTCCGTGAATGAGTTGTTCATAACACATTTCAGGTATATGCAATGGATTCCACATTTTACCCCGATACATACTTAAAAGCATATATTTCAGTGAATTGGGCGTTTCCCTTATTTGTCTACTTTCGTTTATGATTCAGGGGAGAAGCAGAAGAATATCAAATGAAAAGTGTGAGGCTTGAATCTAGACGTTGACTGAAGTTAGTTCCTTCAATGTTGCATACAGGAATGAGATTTCTGATTTCAAATCAAGATGATGATACCCAGTCTAGTGCAGATAAAATCTGGGTATCGAGGTACAAATTACTGAGATTCTTTCAAATGAGCAACTTTGCTTGTTGTACGAGTATAAACTTAATTTATATGAGAACATCAGTAGTGAGCCAGTCAACAGTTGTAGCTGAAATGACAATTTAAAGACTGAAGTGAAAATTATATAGTAAGTATAAGGAAATATCTAACATTAGTTTTATTCTTAAACCGAATTTATACTGATACCGTCAGAGTATCTTCCTCTTCTTCTTCTTCTTCTTCTTCTTCTTTATGCGCGTGTCCCTTAAGAATGTTGGCTATCATGGCTTAAACCTTATTCCGCCATCTATTTACCCGAGATCTCTAGGTAGGTTATGCGTAGTTTCGTATGTCCCTCTTGCATTCACCCTGTCTTGTGACTATCAAATTTTCCAAGCCCTGTTTCCTCATTATGTACCTTAGAAAATTCAACTGTCTTTTCCTGATGTTAAGTTTTAGTGTCCTTCTTGTTTTCATTTTCTCTAGACGTCCTCGTTGCACACATGTTCGATCCATGGTATTCTCAGCATCCTTCTGTAGGATCACATTTTTGTTGTCTCAAGTCTATTCTCCATCTGTGAGGAGATTATCCACCATTCACTGTCATATAGGAGTACTGATATTACATAACAATTCAGTACTCTTCAAATTTATATCACCTTTAAGTTAGAATCATGCTATGCTATGTTATGATGAGATTTTTAACAAAAGAAACTAAACAACATGTTGATATGTTTTTAGTACAACTATATATATATATATATATATATATATATATATATATATATATATATATATACATTATAATCTTTATGAACCCCCAAAATAACACTTTCAAAGTAAAGCGATATAACAGCGTCTGTTTGTAGCTTTTTTACAAAGAAAATTAGTGACGTCTTCTCTTCTCTTCTCTTCTCTCTTAACTTCTCTCTTTTTCTCTCTATGAGTTTTTTCTTCTCTACCCCTTCGATTTCAATATATATCTTCCGTTAAGTTAACCGTTTAAATGTGTCAATATCTGCTAACTCATTCATGTCTTCTCTCACTCCCCCCTCACTTACTCACTTCGTTAATTTACATATGTTTAATACGGCCCGTCAAAAATGTGTAAATTTTCTTTTCATTTTTTGTTTGGAAGTAAAGTATATATATAGGGAAGAGGTTATAGTTGTTCCAACGAGAGAAAAGTGTATATTTTAAAAAGAAGATAAACCGCAAACGTTTTTGGTTGAAATGTAGAATTTTTTATTTTAAAATATATATTGTACTCTATTTTCCATAATTCTGCTACACGAGTTTCTGGTTTCGCAACCTTTTTTCAAGCAAAGAGCAGATATCTCCACGTATTATAAAAATGATTTTTTTGCGTTGTAGTGGTTCAAATATCTTGGACTGGTGATAAGCGTTTATATCATACATATAAATATATTAACATATATACGTTTTTTTTTGTATAATTTTAATATATAATTTTAATATATATATATATATATATATATATATATATATATATATATATATATATATATATATATATATATATTAACGTATTTTTTCTTTATATAAACTATCTATTGATGGTTATTATTTTTCTTATTTTTGGTAGCATAAATTGGGAAAATTTTTCTTAAAAAAGGAGGAAAAATATTTTTTTGTTCTTTGATTTAGAACTAATATTTACTATTTTCTATTCTAATTTTTAAAATTGTTTGAACTCGTATTTTTAATTTTGTGATTATGTTTATACTTGACTTTGGATGTTAATATTTTAAATTATAGTTCAATGTTATTTTAACTGTCTCATTAAACTTCGCACTTCCACTTCCTCTCCCATAATATTGCGAGTTTGTTTAATTTAATGTCTATATTTTCATGAGTAGTCTCTCACTTTTTTCTGTTCTCTTTTCTTCTTCTTCTTCTTCTTCTTCTTCTTCTTCTTCTTCTTCTTCTTCTATTTTTTAAATTTTTAAATTTTAAGCTCCTATTTTATTTCTTCACGCAAAGCTGACAAGTCTTGTTGGTAGAAAGCAGGTAAATTTAGATTTCTATTCTATGTAATATATATATATATATATATATATATATATATATATATATATATATATATATATATATATATAACAGTTCAAAAGTATGAGGCAACCCCTGGTAAGTTCTATAAATTGGTTCCGAAAGTAGTTGTTTTGTACTTTAAATAGGAGAAAATTATTATACATTGTTAAAAAAGAGTGAGACATGATTTTTTTATTAGAAATTTTATTATAACAAAAGTAAAAAAGCGTTTTATGGTTAGATTTTGCTCTCGTCAAAATATCTGCCTTGATTACTGAAGTATAAATTTTTGGCATGCGTTGCAAAAGTTTCTCCAAGTATAAATTTGATAATTGATTTTTTTCAATGACTGTAAGAGCTCTTTTCATTTTTTTGATGGAAAGGTTTCACTCTTCCATCAAGTTCATCTCACACTGTATGCGGATTCAAATTTATATATATATATATAGTTCAATATTATATTTAGATCTTCACTGGAAATATTGGAGTATTCCATGGCAAATTCCAAAGCTAAGGTAAAAAGATCCTTGGAAAAGGAGGGGTAAAAATCCACGATATCAAATTGGATAAAAGAGCACCTTCTTTTGTTGTTAATTCCTTTGAGTCAATTAATGATATCTGCAGTAGCTGTCAATTGTAAAAGTCCAAGGCGTCGTTTAAATTATTTGTTGACTCTATTCAGGATGATTTTGCTTATCCTTCAGATTTCTGGTCTGGTAGGGTTGATAATCCTCGTAGGTAGTTTGATCTAAAAGTCTGGTTTATGATTTTTAATTAAAACATACGATTCTTTGGTACAGAGCTTACTAACTTTATTGCTAATTTTAAGTTTATCAGTTATATTTTTACAGGCAGTGTTAATTATATCAACTAAATTAATATGTTAATATTCACCTTCTTAGAAGTTTTAGTTATTTTTTTTTAATTAAAGCATTATAATCTTTAGGATTAAAATTATAAAAATTAGCAGTTTTATTAGATTTAACAAAAATTTTGATAGATGTGTTAATATCTTTAACAATAGAATTTAGATTGCTTCTGAAAATGATTCCTATTTTTATGAAAAGTGATATCGTTAATAATGATCGTTTTCAAAGTCGAGTAAGCACTCAATGGGAGGTGCAGTTTTCAAACTCTTGAAAGTATATGGATGTGATATATTTGAAACATCCCGATCAAGAAGGAAGAAGTGAGCCTTCCGTCTCATTCTTCTAATCAGATTTTCAGTCTTTAAAACCAGTTTTTGAAAATATTCCCGTTTGTTTGCATTTGGAATGTTTTTTTTTAGCGAAAAATCCGAAATTGTTTTTTTCCGTATTTGAGTATTAAATAAATGTAAAAAGTGAAGGGAGCGAAATATTTAGCTCGACTCTCTGTTGAGTTCTCTTTTAAATTAATTGGTACTTTCAGCGGAATTATACTTTATTTTTCTCATTTTACCTGTATATATATATATATATATATATATATATATATATATATATATATATATATATATATATATATCTGTGAAAAGTGTGTGTATATAAATATAAATAAATATATATATATATAATTATTTATATATTATATGCGCGGTACTTATTAGAAAGCGCTCAATAGAAATTAGAAAGCATCACCCGTATACATACATATCCGAAACTACCCACATATGTTTATATATGTATGAGTCCCGACGGACGACCAAGTATGTATATGTCTACGTACTCCATTAGGCGTATGGACATACATCGATGTTTACGTTAGTACGATGACACAAGGACGACGTTTCCCCCACCACTTCCATAATAACACCAATACACGCAATCTACATAAACCCAAAATTAAAAAAAAGTTAATCAGTTTGTCTGACGATCGCTAAAGCGTGAACCCCAGGGTCACAAACTCACATCTATCTAACCATATATATATATATATATATATATATATATATATATATATATATATATATATTTCACAAAAAAACGAAAGAATGGGATTGTTTTCTTTTTAAGTATTTTTGTTATCACTCGTAAAAGGGACCATATGTTTGGGTAGAATGCGTAATTGCTCTAAATGCTCGTTATGGAATGGACCATATTTTTAGTCGATTTCAAGAGACCTGATGAATAAGCAGGTTCTATTTCATGATGAATACAACGGCACTATATTACAGAAGCTCACTCGAAAACCTTATCGAGTAATCCCACGGGAAAGCGTCTGTTCATGTATGAACAGTAAGGTCGCCCATGACTGGTTGCCAAGTTATATCAAGTTGATACTTGAGGAATTCAAAATGGCTGGTTACATTCTGAACAGGTCGTGTACACAAAATTAATGCTTGAGAGTAGACTAAGTATAAGGATATTAGTTAGAATAAGATTATAAGAATCTGCAATGTTATTGGTTCTAACCTGGCATCTCGGCTTTAGTCACTTTTCACCCACCGTAACGCAGCTTCCATTTACCTTTTCTATAAATATTTTCATGGTAATTGTTCTGATGAGCTTTTTTCTATGGTACCTATGTAACACCTTTTGCAACCGCCTACGCTCAATGGTGTAACCACGTTTAGTGGTCCGGTCCTCATTGTCTTAGGACGACGCTTTAATCACGGGCTAACTCTGTTGGTCAATGCTGACGCTGGTCCAATCTGGTTGTTGGTCGCTAGCCGCTTCGATCCACACCGTCTCTGCTGATGTTGTGTTCTTGATCTCAGAGCAGTAGAAGATCGAATGTCGTCGTAGTCTCGCAGCGGTGGTCAAACCGTGGCGGGTGCAATATTAAGGAAAAGTATCTTCACGACGAAAAAATAAAACGAGAGATTCGTGTGGTTAATCTTCAGTTGGTTTATACAGCTCTTGGTATAACAAAAATGAACCCTTCCCGCAATCTCTCTAGTGACACTGGTCCTTGTCTAAACTTCTGGAAGGCTGGATTCGAAGTCTTGGAAACAGGAATTCTGGTGCCAGCTGACGTGGATTCCAGACGCACTCGATGGGGCTTCTCAGCCAAAGTCAATGATCTCCCCCAAAGTCATCTGCTTATATGCACTTCGACCCAAAACTAACGTGGGGCTGAAGGGTTCTGAGAATTAGGTGACTCCCTAATTTTCATTAAATTAAATAAATGCCATCTTAATCAATTTTCCAAATTTGGTGAATTATCCACCTTCTTTGGGAATAGTCACACGAATTGCTTCTACCTTAACTCCCGCCTCCTTCACTTCACATCTCTCATCGGTATTCTGCACAGGAGAGGCTAAACTCTGTCCCTTCTATTTTCCTTCTTGATATTCTAACTCTGCCCACTTCTTAGGGCACATAACTATCTTTGTGACATCGAATATTTAAAATGCTTAGGAGAAAGGGCGTGGTTTATTCACATTAATTTTAATTTTCCGAATCTTTTCCCACAAACCAGAATACATTCTTAGCACATGATTGATCTCCATAACCTCAACCCTAAGAAAAAGGGTTCGTTCCTTGTTTTCGTTATCATCAACGAAAAATAGTATTCTCATTTGCTTCTCTTTCTGTTAATGTGTTTTTCTAATTTTTCCAGGAAGAGATTTTTTCGTCAATGAAAATATATTTACCTAAATTCTCAACAAAGAGACTCTGTTTTCCATCCTTGGGCCGGTCGTCGTCTCGGTGAAAACTCAAACCAGATCACTTTCTTGGCCCGACATGATTGACCTCATAACTTCAACCGTAAAAAAAAAAGTTTTAGAAGAGAAGAAATCAAGACGTACCATTCTCACTGAGGAAAATGTCGCCTCTCTCACTCTCTCTCTCTCTCCCTGCCTCTCTCTCTATCTATCTCCCAGCCTATATTTCATTTTGGGTTAACCCTATTCTTTTCCTATCTAAAATTAATGCTTAACCACCTCACCGCCTCAGTGTCACACCTCGACTTTATGAATTTAAGCGCGGTACTAAATTGGCGGAAAGTTTTCACCATTTTATAGTTGAAATGGCTAGATGTAACCGTAAGTTCTATGCTAACAGTTTCTTCTATTACTTTTCAGGCGTCTTGCTTTCCAGTCAATTTTGACGTCAAAAAGTTTAAATGCCATGTTAATCGTTATCTTCTGTCTTCTTAATTCCTGTTCTTGTTCTCTACTCCTTAATAATATTTTTCTCATATTCTCAATATATATATATACAATAACCCCTTGAGTCTTAGTGGTTTTATTACCATGTCTGAGGTGAAAGGATTAAAAAAAGTTATCGGTAGATGCGAGATGATTAAATAAAAAACTACTGATCAACACTCTTTCAGTCAGTTAGTTAAGTGCCATACGTGATACACGCTTGGGCGATTGTGTCTCTTTCGATTCATGACTGACTAAACAGAAGATTTTCCCCGCAGTAGATAGCCGTTTCTTTCTGCAGTTGACTGGTTGGCAACCAAGGCTATAGGACCCAGCCTGTCCTGCTATTAAACCCATAACTAGAAGGGAGAAGAGATTGATAAATACCTTTCCCCAGGGTACTTGAGTAAGTGAATGTAATGAACCCGAAGGGAATTCGAACCCGGCTCTTCTATTTTTCATTCCGACCCGTTATCCATTACACCGCAACTTGTTTATAAATTTAATATTTGGATAGCGTAGCCTGGAGTAATGATGTGCGAGATAGTGTGATCATTAATACTGAGTTCGATATTTTTTCTGTATTTACTCCCTACCACGAGGTCAGGTTGTGACACAAGGTCGGTTTAATGTGGGGAGCCCGAGCACGTACACCCGGGCTAGGAACAAAATTTGCCCGAGCCCCCGCAACCGTAGGTTGCGCTGGCCTCGGTGCGAGCACCGATCCCTCTCTATAGTGCAATGAGTGAGTGCGTTCACCGGCAGCTATTTCCCAGGGCTGGGCTACTCTCCGTATAATTTTCCTCAGTTGCAACTCTGTCCTTTGACGGAGGCACCCCTGAGCGCACTCTGCCCCCAAAACAGAGATGCAACTAAGAGATGATAAATAAATATGTTACAAACTGCTCGAGAGTAAATTACACACGTACTGAGTTCTATATTTACTGGGTACTCCTTGTGGCTTAGTGATAAAATTATTCTAAGCTAATAAAAACACTGATAAACAATCATACTCGTGGAACGTTTGAGAAGAATTAAGTTATTTTTCAATCGGTTGCAGTAACACCATACTAACTTCCTGTCGTAGCATCGATACTAAAGGTTAAAACTATTTGTGTGCATATATAAATATATACAAGCCACATAACGAACTCGCAGCAAGCCTGTCTCGCACGTTGATACGACTGTAAGTGCATTCAATATCTCCTGGGCGCCTTACACTTGCGGTCTTGTACCAATCTAAGTTTAGCTTAGTAAATAAATATGTATATCAACAGATAAGAAAATATTCTTTATGTATATTTTTCATATGAGAATATACGTGTGCGTGTATACTTCATATATACACATGATATACATATGTTTCTATAACTGAGATATGTTAAACACACTCTGTATATATATATATATATATATATATATATATATATATTATTAGATGTTCGTATCGCGTACTTATTTTAGGCGCGGGGAATACAAAAGAGGTCTCTACTTTCAATTTTGCATTGATACCTTTGGAAAATATATCCATTTCTTCTCCTTTAATCATTTCTTCTTGTCGATAGTCTTGGATGGCAGCTAATCTAAGAGTGGTAAAATTCTGAATTTAAACCTGCGAAGTGGATATTCCGAGATTTTGTAGCACATTGTGCACTATTCCGTATTATCAGTTTTTTGGGTGGTTCTACACGAGCCTTCAAATTATATGTGTGGATGGTCAGTTGGCTCCGTTCTGAAAAAAAAACAAAAACATTGAACAGTTTAACCCTCATAGGCTGAATTTGACGGGAAATCCACCATGTCTATCTAGCTAGCTTTCTATATAGATATATAGTGTTGACAGGCAGTAAAACGTTAAGAAATCCTCGGATTATCTATCTATCTATCTGTTATAGTGGAACACACCTATTCTATAGTTAATAGACTCTCCCACCTATAATAAGTAGGAGTAGTAAGAGTAACGAGTCAGTCGCTCAGTGGGTCGGTCGCTCAGTCGATGCCGGACGACCGTTAGTCGGATACTAAAGTATCAGCGACCACAACTAGATTACTCTGCGTCATACCTATTATATGAAGTTCCTAACGTTTTGTACGTCGAACCTATTTTAGGACCGACTTAGTACAAAATACAAGCCTCCACTGTGAAATCACTCCATAACACTATCTATCTATTTAAGCATTTCACCCCAAGCAAGGCGAGAAGCCACTAGGACGCAAGGGGTTACAGAAAATTTAGAGCAAGATCAGATAGGAGTGATAGAAAAAAGGATGAGGAGAAGGGTAGTGGATAGATCAAGGCAACTGGAGATGTCGATTGACATTACACTTGAATAGCTGGAGATTATAGCTCTCAGGGAAACAGGAATAGGGAAGGGAGTTCCACAGGCGAGAGGTGCGAGACATGAAGCTATTGGAGTAGAAGAGACGGATACATTTAGGAGTTTCGACAGTGAAGGGGTGAGAGCGGGATGCCAGCCTCGTAGGGCGCTTGAGCTCATGAAGTCTGTCTCATAGTCTTTCTTAGCTTCGTTGAATATGGTTTCATAGGAAGAATTGTCGAAAAGCCTGCGGTTAATTGATTGTTGTATCTGCTTCATTATTGATGGTGAGTGGCTGGAAGATGTTTGTATATACAGTAGTTTATCATTGGGTTTTCTGTATATTTTATATGTACGTTTTCTTAAGTTGAAAGTGACATCTAGAAAATCTATTTCGTTTAAGTTAGTTTTTATGTCCATGTCGAATCCCATATTTTTGAAAATCTTTATGATTGTTTTTCTAGTTTTGTCAGTGTTTTGTTTGTTACAGTATCTTAATATTATGACCCGTCGTCCCTGTAGAGTCCTGTATCATTTCTATCAATTCACACCAAGAATATCATGGAAAATAAGGAAAAGAACATCAGCCTACAACAATCAATCTAAAATCTGTAAACAATGCCTGGGGGAAAAATAGTCATAATGACCTTTCCAGACCAAAACTAAATAAATGATCGCAATTCATCTCAAAATGCAGACACAAAAAAAAATTTTTACTACGCTACTTAAAAATCGAAAACTGAAAACGAACAAGAATAAATGAAGATAAATAAATAGAGTAAAATAAGTAAAATAAAAACAAGTAAAATAAATTAATCCAAACAAATTAATAAGTAAATAAACTAAGTAAATAATAAGCAAATTAACAAATCGCGCCCACCTAAGTAACCGTTAGAATAATGCAATAGACTACACACAGTCCATCACTGACCTGTTATATAAAAAGTTGAGCAAAAACACAACGCACATGGCCTGACGATTGCGTTTAGCATGAAACAGACTGTCGCTTGTTCAATGTCCACTTTTATATTTACGTACGCTCTATCCCTGATATTGAGCACTTTAACTCGTAAATATAGCATACCTTAAAACTATATTTTATCATATATATATATATATATATATATATATATATATATATATATATATATATTATAAGTTTTCATATATGTTTTATCATTTTGGTTCTCATCAGTCGAGACGAAGTTGCATCTTTGTAGTGAGTAAATTGTTTTTGTCTATATGAAAAAATTCTAAATAATTATTGCTCTACTATCGGTATTGAGCACTATTTTGAATTAATGCTGTGAACGTTAGAATTTATATATTATTTTCGTTCGCATTACATTCGGACATATATATATATATATATATATATATATGTATATATATATATGACACATACATATATACACGCGCGTATGCACACACATACATAGACGGAAAATAAACTTGACACAGAAAATTGCAACACCTTGAAGTAAATATATGCATGCTCGCAGTAGTAGATATTTTCAATCTTTTCCGTCATCTTCCGACGTAATATTACTCATACCAGTGAATCGTGCTGTGAAAAGGTTCATCGGGGTGAAAGTGTCGGGTGGAACCAGGCCTTATGCCACGTATACTCTTATCCAATTAGAATTAAAGTCGTTTGAGGGGCTCGAATTGTGGACTTTCCAGGGGCTGGATGATCATTTCTAGAGAATTGCTGATCATGCTGAATGTTACGATCACGGTAACAGTAGCCAAATGAACGTTCCTATACGTATAGGGTTCCAGACAACCACATAGTACAGAATTCACCAAGATCGACACGTTGTAAAGACAACAGTGGTAGATTTCACAGTGTCCTTGGCGCAGACTAGAATAAGTTCCGCCTCAGGAGTGGCAACACGGATTGTCGAGAGAGCTTTATTTGCAGCAGAGTTACTGGCACGTACCTGATCCTATTTATAGCTGGGAGAGTCCATGTGTACGTGGGTAAATTACCATAACACGTACGGATTTCTATCAGTTGAAAATTGCTTGCTAAAACTATAATTTTCGCTTGTTAAATCTCGTTTATTTTTTATGATTTTGTTCCTCGTAAAAATAAACACCAAGACCTAAATAAAACCTTTATTGTATTTGATCTTCATTCTGCTATAGACGAATTCATTGACACAAACACACACACATATGTGTGTATACATACATACATACATATGTATATATATATATATATATATATATATATATATATATATATATATGATAAAAAATATTTTTAAGGTATTATATATTTAGGGGTAAAAGTGCTCAATATTAGAGATAGGTCGTATATAATTATAAAAGTGCACACTGAGGTAAGCACCGAGCGGCGACAGTCTGTTTTATTGCTTGAAAACAATCTTCATAGCCCGAAGATGGTGTTCAAGCAAGATTAAACGTTATGTTTAGTGGGTACTCGTATTTCAGTAGGCAGTCCGTTTATTTATTAAACAGTATATTTATTTTCGTCTACTGGCCTGAATGTTTGAGAAATCTTATTAAAAAATTTGGCACTCTCCAGCAGGATGAGAACCTGTGGTCCTTAAGACAGAGAAAGCTACCATTAAGCCCGGTACGCCTTAACCAATTTGGCCATGAAAATTCGTTCATAGAATGTATGAAAGTAACTAAAAGCAGAAATTGCGCAATGATTTTATTTCAGACACACAAAATTTATGAGCATAAACGAGAAGCAGTTTTTGAAAATCATTACTTTTTGCGTGAAAACGCAATGCAAGAAATATAACGATAACAGCACAAACATGTCTGGGAAAAATAACTTTGTAGATCTTTATCACAGTCGTGTAATCTACCATTTCCAAACATAGGCCATGCCCACATGGAGGCACAGAGAGGCAACTTTATGGCGGTGGGGAAGGACCAAAGCCGATAAACCAGATCAGGACCAGTAATATTGCTGATTCTTCTTTGAATTTTATTAAGGAGCTCTAAATAAATAGCAGGAACACCGGACAACAATATTCTAAGTATAGATGAATGGTAGACTTATAGATATGTAAGATAGAGTTTGCAGAGAAAAATTGTCTAGTACGAAACAGTGAACCAATTTTCATAACATCTGATATAACAATGGTTTCAATAGACTTTCCACTTCATGTCAGTCGAGAACGTTAGCCCGAGAAAGGCAAAACGAGTCACTCCCTTGGAAGTTAGCATCAGCCATGCTGATGGAAAGCGGAAAAGAGTCTCTCAGATGATTAATAGAGAGCAGCTTAGTTTTTGAGTCGTTAAAATTAACAAATCATCTATTGCCCCTGTTAACAACAGACTGAAGGTCGTTTTGTACACCTACTACAAAATTTGGTTGTCGGGATAAAATGAATAGAAAATAATAACTTTTATACAATAAAGAAAGGAGTGAAAAAGTGTATTTTTAAGAATTTTGAAAAATCCTAGTTTCCTTTCTAAGAATATTCAGTAGAGACGTAGATACAATTTAAAAGTGAATACATCTCTAAGTATGTTAACACGAAGAGATAATTTAATTAAATGACATAAGGCGACGTGTTTATGAGAATGTAAACCAAACGACAGTCTAATATTCATTACTGGGACAAAAAAAAAATACGAACAAAAAATGGTAAGGTAAAGAGGCAAAAACAAACTAAAAACCGTTGAAATCCGTTACTGTTTACTTTATGTCTGTCAATTCTCTGTTCCTTAACATAATTACGAAGGCGACGTCACATGATATAAGCGTGGCTTCACTTCGTACTTGTATGCAAACAACAGATGGCGTTAGTTGTTATTAAAAAAACAGTTCTGAAGTTGATCACAAGAAACCTGAGTAGGCTTCATTTTAATAAAGCTTGTCACGCGTTCAATTCTTTCGCTCCAAATCTTCTAATTACAAATCCCCCCCAAATCTTTTAAAAAGGGGAATAACAACAAAAACAAAAGATGACTTTTGTTTCGACATTCATCATATAGCAATCATTTTTCATGACAGTTTTAAATATAGAGGCAATAATTTTACATTGAAGCAGAATATGAACTAAATATAAATATTTATAAATATATTATGTAGACAACTTTCATTTACAACGACTAACAAGGCAGTGATATTAAATTTTTATTAAATTTTCCTTGCATTTGTACAAGTGATTTCTTTTCTGGACATGGAGTGTGTAAAAACTGTCAAATCAATTCAGCTAATCTGTTAGTCATTATCAATGATGTGTTTTGTTTAACTGAATATGTAGATTTTCTTATGTATATATAACTATGGGAATGTTTTGAATTTCTGAACATAGAACATTGTGACCGTGTTCATAATTGATATTATTGAAGATTGGGTTCTCATTTATTATTAACGCTTCCATTATTTTTAACAGTTTTTTGCATGTTGATGAGTCTATTACGGTCGCATTTTTTACAAGTATGTTGCGGACAGGTGGCTTCTCAGTAGTCTTCAATGAAACTTGCATATAAGAGAGATTGCTGCCCAAATACACAATTACACACACACATATTATATATATATATATATATATATATATATATATATATATATATATATAATACCAGTTTGTAATAGCTAGCGATTACGCCAAGGAGGACTTTAATCCAATGAGAGCTCAGTGTAAGTTACAGAGCAATATATAATGATAAATTAAGAAAACAACTTAAAAATCCATATCGGTTATAATTTATTTAATGAATCTTGTTATATTCATCTCTTCTTTCACTTTTTTTTTTCCTTTTTTCTTTTTATACCAGTATATCTGTCTAGATGGATTGATTCCATTTCTTAAAGATATTCGATCTGAAGAGATGAATATAACAATATTCATGAAATAAATTATAACTGATATAGATTTTTAAGGTGTTTTCTTAATTTATCATTATATATATATATATATATATATATATATATATATATATATATATATATATATATTATTCAGTGACATTAAAGCTGTAAACGTAAACCTATCATTTTTTTTATACGAACCTTTATTCAACGATTTAAACAATTCAAGAATATCATATCAATATGTATTCCTGATAGCCCGAGTCGACATTAACGGGACTTTATAGGACGTGACTTGTAAATAAAAATTCAAATTCCAATATTATTTCACACTGGGTCATTCCACATTCAGAGTGACCAACCATATGTGCTTATTTGAAGTTTAATTTGAAATATGTTCTTGCAATACGAGACATTGTGAAATTACAATGTAATTATTACTCATATTTTATAGTAAATGGAGTAATTGTCAATGAAGACATTTTTCGTAAATTAATTTTTTTTTCAAGAGAATAGGAATTACAAAGAAACTTTTGATAACAATCAGAAATTTAAAGTTGAACTTTCTGGACACATAATGAGGAAAGACGACCTAAATAATTTAAAACTCACATGACTCATCGAAGGCAAAAGAAGCAAGTGACATGACAAGTTTGAGCAAATGGATTATGACAAAGAGGTCCGTGAAGGAGCAAACATCGCTGAAAGCAGTAAAAGAAGGTAAGCTGTAGGGAGCTATGATCATCTACACTCTTGGAGGCAAAACAATATTGTAGATAGAGAGATAGATACGAGAAAAATTATTTCATGTCTGTACATCTTAAAGAGTACTGGACTATTATGCAATATCTGTCATTGTATATGCTAGTGAATGCGGGAAAATCTCCTCACAGATGAATTAGAGACTTGAGACAACAAAAATGTGGTTCTACAGAAGGATGCTGAGAATACCATGGACTGAACATGTGAGCAATTATGAAGCTTTAACGAAAATGGAAACAAAAAGGACCCTTATAGTTAGAATCAGAAAGAAACAGTTGAGATTTCTAGGAGCTATTAATGAGGAAAGAGGGCTTGGAAAATTTACCACTCACAGGATATATTGGAGGCAAGAGGGACAGGGCAAAGCAGCAAATAAACGGTGAACAGAACGGAGATTAGGAGAGACAGCGAAAAACAAAAATTGCTAAAGGCTACAAGGGGGAGGAAATTGTGGAGAAACATCATCGCTCACCTCCAAGAACAATCTGAACCGCGATAAACGTGCAGGTAATTGATTACTTGAAACACAGCAAAAATAATATATAATCAGATATATTAACCGCAAGCTTCCATGAAAAGATTTTTAAATAATGATTACAAAAATAAGTTTAGTTTATTTCTCATATGATTTGTCAAACATTGAATTTTTTCGGTGGTAGCAGCTGGTGGCTTTCACTAGAGATTAAATGACAGTAAGTTGCTTCAATACTCTCGTGAATTTTTGATATTTAAACTGATTTTAGTAAATATAAACGGTTTCGATTCCTTCGTCCGCTTTGTAAAACTTTCATGGAGTGTTCCAAAGTCTCCAATTTCTCATCAATGTAGGTTTGGACATAAATTATATATATACACACGTGTGTATATATATATATATATATATATATATATATATATACGTCAGGCGGTCTGACGATTGCGTCTAGCATGAAACAGCCTGTTGCATCTGAGTGTTGATTTCAATGTTCACTTATATATTTATCTTTACATACGCTCTAGCTCTGATATTGAGCACTTTTATCCCATAAATATAGCACACCTTAAAATTATATTTCTTCATATATATATATATATATATATATATATATATATATATATATATGTATGTATGTGTGTGTGTGTGTGTGTAAAATCGGAAAATCGGAAAAATACGGATGTATAAAAAAAACGGATGTATAAAAAAAAAATACTCAATGCAGCTGCCTTGAAAAAGACTTTCAAGGAAAGTAAATATAATAAAAGGGTAAAAACACCTTATATAACCGCACACAAGCTTGGTTTCGACCGTCAGGTATCTTCAGGTGGCGGGCAATAAGTGTTCGTAAAACCATACTCCAATTATTTAGTTATGGTACCGTAAATCGAGAAGGGGAGGAGGTGTTAGCAAAAACAAACAAACAAAAAACAAAACAAGGTTGTTATTCTTCATCAAGGGTCGTACAGACCAGGAATGTTTTTATCTATATGTCTACACCTGGACATTATCTCAGTTCTACCATTTAACAACATACGGGTTTTTTTTTATACCCCTTTATCATATATATATATATATATATATATATATATATATATATATATATATATATATATATATATATATATCCCACACTGTAAAAATAGAAGATCTAAGAATAATGAAATGCTGTAAGAGCCCAGGCGCAAATTTACTGTAGATGACTTTGTGATCAAGGCATTCTCGAGACGATTAATAATTCCGTGCCATTATTCATTACACCACTCGCACATCGAACAGCACAAAGCGGTTATCCATGTAGGTAATGACCAGGCTCGACGTTGCTTAACTTCGGTGATCGAACGCTAATTACTGCGTCTTGATCAGAATTATTTATCTTCAAATAGTAAAACAGTTACCTTTTTAAAATTAAATCAACAACCATTTTCTGTTGCTGTTGTGAATTATTCACATGTTTATATAACGTTGCACACATTTCAGCACGGACAAGAGTACTTAACGAATTTTTTTCTTGGACTTGCGCCAGAATAGAACCACTAGACACTTGTCTGTTTAAGTGGGTGCTAGTGAGGATCTCCCCAAAGTTAAAAGCCGGTTAATTTCATGGCAACTTGCGCAGTCCAAGTTTTATATTTGCTTTTGTAAAAGCTTAGTATGCTAGTGTCTTTGAAGTTACTAATGGAGTTTATCCTGCCCCCAAATGTTCATGGAACTTAATGGGAGTATCCATTAATACTTATAACTTTATTAGATTTTTTTAATAGAACAATTGCTTTTTACAATTTTTCCTGCCGTTGGTAACTCATCTATTTCAAGCTTCATTTGTTTGTTGCTCGATGTGGTCGATTACGGCTTCGTGGATTGGTACAAAAAAAGCGTAAAGTACTTAGGCAAGCAATTCAAAATGGAACTATTGTCCGAGTGTAGTTCACTTGCTTTCGCTATGCAATCAGAACCTGATAAAATGTACCATTTGTAGTTTTTAATACTAGGTAGAAACTTTATATCAACACCGACATGAGTCCCTTCCACAAATTTGGCCCGCCCCTTCTTTTGGATTACCATGGCGTTTTCGTTGGAGGTTGCTGTATGTATAGAAAAACGCTTCCTTCTGTTTGTGAATAGGATGGTTGCGCCTGATTGCTTTTGTTTGATTGTAACTACTGCTGCTGCTGCTGCTACTACTACTACTACTACTACTACTACTACTACTACTACTAATAATAATAATGTATTTTTTTCAAATGAAAACAAAAACAAATCTTATATTTTAAATTTATTCAAAATACGCGTGCGCGCGCGCGCGCACACACACACACACACACACACCGTCGTTAAAAAAGAACGTAGGTACATTTTTTGTGGAATGAAACAAAACACACACACACACACACAAAAAAAAACATTGTAAAGATAAAATTTCAGAATAAATATGCTTAGTCTGAATTGAAAAAAAAAAAAAAAAAAAAAAAAAATGACCCCTAACTTCATAAAAAGTCTTTGTGTCAAAATATAGTCTACGTCATCTAATAGAAATCAGTTTGCTCGTTTCAAAAATGGAAGAACATTCCAAAATTGGCATTTGTCAACTTACGCCCTTTTAGAATGACAATGATGAATGCGCACGCACGCGCGCACACACACACAAACACACAGGGTTCTCAAGACAGAGACTTATAGTCTTCTCTTGGTATTAGCAAAACCAAACTAACCGTTCTCTATGCAAAAATATATTTTTTCCATTATCTATTTAAGTAAGTATTAATTCAGCGGTCTTGTTTATTGTTTATTTTATTAGATGATACATTATCTGTCTATATTTCTGAGGTGAGGTATTATGTACACTATTTACATTATTCGGACTATTGTCCTCATCTTTCTCGCCATATTTATCCGATCCTTCAGTATCTGTCTATATTTCTGAGGTGAGGTATTATGTACACTACTTACATTATTCTGACTATTGTCCTCATCTTTGTTGCCATATTTATCCGATCCTTCAGTATCTGTCTATATTTCTGAGATGAGGTATTATGTACACTATTTACATTATTCGGACTATTGTCCTCATCTTTGTTGCCATATTTATCCGATCCTTCAGTATCTGTCTATATTTCTGAGATGAGGTATTATGTACAATATTTACATTATTCGGACTATTGGTCGACACATGGCACAGTGGATAAAGGCGTTAGTTAGATCCAGTGACAAGGCTCAAAGAATGTGATTTCAATACTTGATTAAGGCGAGAGGGGAATTAGCAGAAGATAACTGATAACTGACATCCATTAGACATGGCACGTGGAACTAGAACAGTCTAGCCCAGTGAGCGAAATAAAGGGTTCAGTTTGACATTCCAGCCACCTGAAGAAGACCGGAGCGTACAACGACCGAAACGTTGTGATAAATATGGCGACAAAGATGAGGACAATAGTCCGAATAATATAAATAGATGAAACATTATTAATAATAATTTTGGTTAAAGTCATGATAAATAAGTAAATAATGCAGGTAGAAGTAAATATTAGTTAAAATTATTAATATTCGTTAAATATTAATTTCATAAATCAAGAATTTCCATTCAAATATCTTTCAGTGGATTGGCGAATGATTTGGGTGAAAAGAGTAATTGCAAGTTTTAAAATAAATGCAGAATTCTTTTAAAAAATACTCCCCTATTTTTTCCGTCAATTTTTTTGTTTCTGACCTTGAGAGCCCGGGGCGATCAATGCAGTGCGTCGTTATTGATGACTGAAAGTTACTTGAATGATTGACTGACGAAGATGGTTTTGCTGTATTGTTCGAGAGATGCGGAGGAAGCCAATCGATGTGATGCAAATTTGATAAAGTAATTTTCACTAGAAATGGAATTTGATCGCAGTATATGAAATTACTTTAATATATCCGGCTGAACAGGAAGTACGCATATGTGAGAAAAACATGAAAGAAAGGAGAATGGGAGAAAGTCAGAAAAGGAATATTGTGCATGTAAAGAGGGTGCTAAATTAAGAACAGTCGATGAAAATAGTAAGAAGTAAAATAGAGAAAGGCGAAAGTGAAAGTATGAGATAGAAAAGGAGAGAAAGAATGAATTCAGTGAGAAGGGGAGAAAGTGAGAGAGATAGAAGGGAGGAGAGAATGAAGGGAGTCAATTCTAAAGTGGAAAAAATAAGTGGGAAAAAAGAAAGTAAGAAAAAAAGAAAAAGAGTAGCGGGTGCTTGAAAATTATTGTTAGAAAAAAGACGGGGTGAAGAAATAGAGCAAAGGATAGAAAAAGAAATGAAAGAGAGATGGGAAAAATAAAGGCAAAAAGGAGAGTGAAATCATGTGTGTGTTGAAAAAGAGACAGAAAGGAAGAAGAAGGCAAGTAAAGAGGAAAGAAAAGTAAAAACGAGACGAGAAAGAAAAAAAAAGAGACTAATATTGTTTCAGAAATATCAATTAATCTGGAAAGACAATTTAACAATTAGAAGCATAGTTACCCATCAAAAATGATAGAAAACATACGAGACAATTAAAATATGTCGTGCTATTCCTGGGCAATCTTCTTATGAGAATAACCTGTGCATTTTTAACCTTCAAGAAGCAGAAATTTTGTTGAGAGTTCCGATCTTTATAGAATAGTATTATTCTTACGAGAGCTTGGCGAGAACGCATTTTGTTGAACGAAGAAATTTACTCTCATTAGAACAAAATCCACCATTGACAAAACTTTAACTAACCACAATAGATACACAAATATTGAAAAAAAATGCGAAGAATATAGTGGAGAGCGAAAGAGAGTATGATTTCAGTAAAATGATTAAGATGACGTAGAAGTTAGTCCACGTGATGAATTTGGGGAAATTGTAATTTGAACTAAAAAGCAGTTGCGCTCATCAAACAACTCTGCATATGATGTGTATTCAATCGTATTTAAATTTTTTCTTTGTGTCCAGATATTGGGACACAAGTCAGATATAGAAAAAGCAGGTTGTAAAAGAAGGTAAAACGTATCAGGAAGGGAAATAATGCTTTCATGACAAAACACCCGTATTTATTTGTATGTATTTTTAGGCATGGAAAATTTTCATTCAATATATTGCAAAAGAAGACAATTACGTAGCATATATATATATACATACACACACACACATATATATATATGTATGTGTGTGTGTGTGTGTTTG